>NW_026847549.1:192134812-192148515 GCF_025583915.1 Anolis sagrei ordinatus
GGGATGTATTAAATAAAGTGGGGGGAGTATAAAATAAATAGGAAAAAAAGGATTAAGTATGTTCCAGTACTAGGAGACAGATGGCTCTTCTTTGGTTCCCAGATGTAAAATTGCAGCCAGACTGTGCAGAACGCATGGTTGTGTAAATGTGTGTTGCTGTACAAGGAGTTACTAGCACCTCTTTCCATAATGACCTTTAAAGGACATTGGCTAGCATCACAGGTTACAACTGCCTATGTTGTCAGCAAGGTTCAAGCCTATATTTCCAACTAAGTTCTCAGAATCTCTCTCTGTAAAAAATGACACCCTTCTTACAAGTTCCCACCAGCAATACAACCTGGTCATTCTCAAAAGCAACATATCAAAAAACAAACATATAGGAAATACTTACTTCATGGATTTGTCCCTCGTGTTCACAAAATCCCGCTGTTGTGGAAACACAACTAGGGCAGCAAGCATTGGGGGATATTTGGAGGACTTCTCCCTAAATAAGAAAACATGGGTGGCAGAAATCACTCTGTCTGGATAGAAACCCAATCTTCCAGAGTTTAGAAATTCTACTGTTAGCATTCAAAGACTAGCCATGTTATTCTGGTATATCAGTATTCAATTGATCTCGTAGCACCTTCGAGACTAAATGAGAGAACAAAATTGTTAGCATAAGCTTTTGTAGACTAATTCTACTTCCTGAAATGCTCTGAGCGAAGGTGCTGCAAGATGCTTTGCATATTGTTGGCGTGCTAATGTTAAGTCATTAAAATATCTTATTCATTTGCTTTAAAACTGCAATGGGAACTGTATAAAATAATTTGCTAATTGTTAATTATCCCATTAAATTGTTAAATTAGAAATGGCATTTCAAATTATCAAAATTGGACAGTAACTAATCAAAGTAACAAGACATTACTCGGAATTAAAATTGCTGGAGTTCTTTGATTAAAATAATGACTTTTTTAATTCCTCAGTTCAAATGTTGCAAATAGACATTAAAAAATATAAAGAAAATATTTCCAAGCTCTGGATTCTTCTAAGGCTGCATTTCTTTAGAACAGTGGTTCCCAACCTGTGGTCCACAAGAACTAAAATATGGTCTGCAGCCTCACTATTACTACTACGGATAATAACACAGCCCAACCAAAAAAACATATTATTCTCTTCATTTTTAGGCCTGTTCCTTGGGTTATTTGGGATGCTGATTCAGAAAATTGCATTGGATAGACCACATCAGTTCTAGATTATTAAATATGGTTTTCTGTGCGTGAGCAGATGGCGACTACTGGATGACATATGTTCTGTATCAGAAACCAGAGCTGATGTGGTCTATCCAATGAAATCTTCTGAATCAGCACCCCAAATAACCAAACTCAATCAAAAGTTGACCAAAAAATTGATTTGTAACTCTTTTGATACTAATGTTGGAGAGTGATCCCTGGTCAAAAAAAGGTTGGGAACCACTGCTTTAGAATAAAGGACAAAGGTTTACCTCCTCATGTAGGTCTGTGTTTCATCTGTTAAGTGTCCCTGGAAGTGATATCTATGTGATATCTATGTGAAGCCTTGTGCTCTTATACAGATTGCAGGTGAGAATTTAAAAGCATCTATGTTTGTGTCCCTTTAATTTTCCCATAACGTCTATCGTGAGATGAGATCAAAGGAAGATTTAAAATCTTAAATCTTCCTTTTAGCAAAGCATATATATCCCAGATGCATGGGGGTATTGGGGTAACGATACAAAAGGTTTGCTAGGGTAGACCCTCTTTCACTCAGACTCAGCCCCCCCCCCCAATCAAAATCCTGGCTACGGGCCTCCCCCCCCGCCAGCCAAGCCTTAAAGATGCAAGGCTTTGCAATGCTAATCAAGGTAATTAATTGCAACTTTCACACTTGCCTCTAACAGACAAAGAGTTCTTTCTCCCACCTTGTAACTTCCACAAATATATAAACCTCCCTTGCTTAGTTTCCAGTATGCCTCACAAGCTCTGATGATGCCTGCCATAGATGTGGGTGAAACACCAGAAGAGAATGCTTCTGGAACATGGCCATACAGTCTGGAAAACTCACAGAAAACTTTATCAACGGTCTACCACTTAGCCCCAAATTCTGCTTGGGCTTCAAATTGAATATGCTCTTGATGCAGCCAATCCATTAATTTGTTGCAAAGGTGGTAGAATATAATTGACTAATAATGTAATAATGTAATAATAATGGACTGGTCCATGAGGTCACAAAGAGTGGGAAATGACTGAACGAATGAACAACAACAATAATGTAGACTGATGGGTCTACAATTTGCTGGATCAGATCTTCTCCCTTTCTTATATAGTGAGGTATGATATCAGCTAAACCCCAATCATCAACACTAACGGCAAGGATCGAGGTTCGCAAGGTCAGTGAGGCATCCACACTCTTTGGCAGAGAAGGCTAAAGACCTTGTAAAACTACAGTTTCATGATATTCCAAGTATTCAGCCATAGCAATTCATCACGTGGTGTCAAACTACATTAATTCTACAGTGTAGATACACCCAGGGCCAACCCAATCATTAGCCAGAATACATTGGCCAACTCTAACAGCAGATTTGGGGATCATGAAAGAGCAGAGAACTGTTCCTTACTGACTTCATTGCCACTATATTTCTATTTCCTGGGAAAGGTGTTTTTGGGACTTTTCTACCTTTGCTTTGGATATCATCCCCCTTGTTTTGGGTTCAGTGGGTTTGCTGATTTTGCCCAGGTAGCAAAATTGCCTGCCTACCAACCTGAAAACATTAAATATCTTCCTTTTTTCCTCAACACTGTCCAGTTCTCAATTTTAGCCCAGCAAGGTGGATGTTGTTATTGTTGTCTTACCTTCTGGAAGTTGCAATGTGGGTTTGGGCAAACGATGGCTTCGCATAGGACAATATTACCATGACAACGGCACTCTTGACATGAGTCTGACTCCCAAACTGTGTTGTTCTGCAAACAAAGCATAAGCATGAAAATTGTATTATAAAGTGTTAACATTGCTGCATGCAATTACTGAACAGTTGAAGAAAAGTTCTAATGACATGACATAGGCACACTTGGCAAGGAACATCTATCTACTATGTACCGATTAGTCCATATGCTTGCAGTAAGTCCAAAGCTATTCATTTCATACTTCCAAAACATGTAATCAAAAGACTGGAGCCGGCGATGAAAAGCAATCAATTCCAGCTGTAAAGTAATTGATCCACCTAAGCCCCGGTAGCTACAATCTGATTAGGGTTTCTCTCCCAAACAGCTCCAGCTTCTTTAAATAGATTCAGACTGGGAATTAACACCTTCCAAAGGCATTTGTGGTGCTCCATTCATATTAAAATTAATGCGCTAGAAAAACTACCTGGGGTGTTGAACAGCTACTATGTATAGGAGAGAGGCAAAAAATAATAATTCGGAGTCTTGTGGTAGGAATATAGATGAGAGACATGATAGATGTGGAGGAAATTTTCCGAATTGGTTGTGCAAAGAAATATCCTTTAGCATTTGCTAAAATATGATGGGTAATTTTTGCTCAGGGAGCCAAGGGAAAACAATGTTTTTAGTTCTGTTTTTCTTTCTGCATTCCCAAGAAATGTCTTTGGTGTTTGGTATGATTCATGTTTTCACCTTGGAAGTTTTGCATTGCTGGTTTTTTGAACAAGTCAGAAATATGAAAAAGAAATTGTTTTCAAAAACACCTGAGCAATATCCCTCCTTCCTGAGAGGCTTGAGAACTTGACCGAACTCCATTCCAAGCATGACTTGCAGCCTTATGGTCTCAAGAGTACAGAGAGTAAATGGACAAACTCTGGAAAAGTTTTGTTTCACTCAAATGTTGAGTTCCCAAGAGAACTCAATCAGGCAGATTAAAGAAAAGGCATGTGAAAAGTCTCAATTTCACTACTTCTCTCAAAGCCTGGAAATATCAAGAGAGAAGGAAGACATGGTGGCACAATGGGTTAAACTCTTGTGCCAGCAGGACTGCTGACTGAAAGATCGGCAGTTCAAATCTGGGAGGCAGGGTGAGTTCCCATCTGTCAGCTCCAGCTTCCCATATGGGGATATAAGAGAAGCCTTGCACAGGATGGTAAAACATCCAGGCATTCCCTGAGCAACACCCTTGCAGATGACCAATTCTCTCACACCATAAGCAACATGGAGTTTTTCAAGTCGCCCCTGACATGGAAAAAAAACACAAAAAAACACAAGAGCCAGACATTCAGCCCATCACATTTGCTGGAGTTAAGGGAACAGGACCCCGCAAAAGGAGAAAACCATAAATAATAAAATTTCCTATTGTTTTATTTCTGAGAACACCTTTCTAGGGATGTCTCGTTTCTTCTATAGTCAATTTCCATCAGGTCATAGTCCTTAAGAATTTCTATGGATTACAGCATGACTCTAGGATCAACTTCCAGCAGAAGTTGACCTCAAAGCAGCACGGGAGGGACTTGAGATTCCTAGAAGGAATATTTTAATCAAATCTGTGAATAATGCAATCTACCAAAGTCAAACCCACACATGTGAAGAACTGACTGTACAAACATCACACAGCTATGTCTCTATAACTACTTCTCTCAAAACTATCCTCCCCAAATTCACCTTGCAAGCAATGCAGCCTCTCCCCCAAACATTAACATTTTATTGTTTCCAAATATAAAAGCGATCAGCAAGGACCTAAGAGCCATTTGTGGAATTTGCTGCCTGGGAGTGTGGAGGAGCCTCCTTCCCTGGAAGTTTTTAAGCAGAGGATGGATGACCATTTATTGGGAGTGCTTTGATTGTGTGATCCTGAATGGGTTCTCGTCCAACTCAATGATTCTATGGCATGCATGACTATTTTCCTGTAGTTTGATATGCTCCAGCAATCTAGAAGTCTCAAGAGGTCCTGGCAGATATAATCCTTGCAACATGTCCAGATATAGGAAAATAGTTGGGCATGTTCCCCTGCCTCACCCTTGACTCTATGACAACACAAAAATAGCTTTGTTGTGAGAGCTGTGCTGCATACAAGCTGGGTTTGAGGGTATTTTGGTCACTACACAGAATGCCAACCAACACTACAACCAAAAAGTGAGTTCCAAGAGAGTAAATCTGACTTATGCCAGTGTAATTCAACAACAACTTGAACAACAATTCAACAACTTGCCAGTCATTACATTTCTGGACTATAACTACTAGAATCCAGGGTACTGGTCATATTAGTAATGGAGTTCTGGAAATGTTTACGAAATGCAGGGATCAACATGTATGCTTAGGACGATTGTATGCACTGAGCAAATGTGCAGCTGATGAGTGGGTTTGACCATTAGATACATACTAATATTATTAATAATTATCACTTTATTACCTGCTTCTCCCTGTGAGGCAGCATACAACATCATTATACAGTTAAAATACAAGTTAATAACCACTGATAAAATGCAGATTAAAACTCACAATTTAAAATTGACTGGCATAGCCAGTTATGAAGAATGCCAATCCCAAGGGCTGAACAATTCCTACTCATTTTATATGCATTCATGTGTATGTGTGCACGCTGTTGGATGTGCTTACGCATAAAGTACTTACTGCGATTATTAGTAAGCAATTATTATGACTGTCTATCATCCAGTATTTATTGGCATTTGTGACTGATTCATGGGATGTCTAAACTCACAAAGAAAATTTATTGTAACCATGAAATGGTTACAATGCTTCATTGTTGCAATAAATTCCCTTTGAGAGACTAGACATCAAGTAATTCATTTGATGAAACATTGTTTCATGGTGGCCATGCTGTTTTGGAGATGCTGAGAACTGCAGTCAAAAAGTATTTTTTCCAAAGCTTTGCAAATGTGGACATGCCTTAATAGAAGTTCATTTGTGAGCCACATCCATGTTTTTTCCTTGTTAATTTTGTTCTCAATTTTTTCCCAGAAACTGTCCATGGAGAGCCTTTTTTGCCAGTTTTCTCTTCTGCTCTGCATTGTATTTTTATGGTATTCACTCGTTGTTGTTGTTGTTGTTGTTGTTGTTGTTGTTGTGTCACTTTGGGCTGCCAAGTGTTGCAGTTAATGCTCTTCCATCATTGTACATTCACGCATGAGCATCCCTACAGTGCACAATAACTAAATGTGAACCAATCATGTGTATGCGTATGTGTCTGCCTCCAAATCATGGGTTTTATTATGCAGGGAATACTCAGAAGTGGTTTTGCCAGTTCCTTCCCTTGAAATACAACCTATAGTACCTGATATTCATTGGTAGTCTTCTATCCAAGTACCAACCAGAACTGGCCCTGCTTAACTTCCAAAACAAGATGGAAGTCAATCATACATCCTGAAATTTCTGCCTCATTCTTCCATGGTCACCCATAATGAGGCAACCAAAATATGGAGGAGATCAACATTAAATCATATAAAACCTATAGTTTTCTCTCTTTTTCCTTTTTTTTTTTCTAAAGCTCATTTTGACCACAATGAAGCATAGCTGTAAGGAAGGAGGAATCTGCTTCTGTTAAATTGCACAACTTACACTAAATCCCTTCTGTGTAAATACTATTGGGCTAACTTTGTGTGGTTTAGTATTGGTTCAAGCCCAATCCCCACTCCCCCACTGGTGGTAAACATACTTTTGCAACCTCATGTGGAGCATCATTTTGAGATTTGGAGTGAAGGGATCACATATGAAGATCTCTAGTCATGTGCGAGTGTAAACAGCAATGAACTCACAAAACATTTGTGTGCTTTTAACCAACACTATTCAAAATAGTATCCAAGGGCTTATACCAGTCAATAAGCCAACGACTGCTAGTCTCTGAGGAATTGTAGACCATGGGCATAAAATGGTACAATTCCTGACACAAGAGAGAACAAAAAGCCAGTCCACCAAATCAGATAGTGTAAGATGTAGTTCTCTAAACAAATTTGCTTTCATTTTAAAAGGTGACACTAGATCTAAGTTAAGTTTGCATACCATTACTTCCCTTGTTGATAACTGCCTTCAAGTTGGCTTTGACTTATAGGGACCCAATGAATAAGAGACTTCCAAGTCAACAGCCCAACTCAGGTCTTACAGGCTCATGACTTTCCTGGTTGAGATTGTCCATCTGGAATGAAGTCTTGCCCTAAACTACCCTTAACATAAAACTGGATTACAAAAGTTTTAAAATGTGCAGAAATTGAGAAATCATCTTGCTTGTTAAAGAATCAACTTATAACTTTTTAAAAGAATGAAAACCACTGATATCATTTTCAAAGAAAGAAAGAAAATGTCAAAATGCTGGCGGGTTTGAAGACTGAGTAAGAAATTAACACAGTAAAGTAGAATGAGGAAACTGTCTGAAATGATAGATTAGTAGAGTTATATTATTTTCACTGTGTCTTTGAGGTGGGAGGTCCATCTTAATCTTTTATTCTCATTTTGATTATTGTTTTTCAGGTGGGTGCATGGGGGGGAAATCAGTTTAAATGTACATCTATAGTGATATAAGTCATATGGAGACATTACTGCCTTTACAAATTGCTGAAAAAATATTATACACACACACACGTTCTCTCAGTCTCAAAGATCCCTTTGCATACTGATCCAGGCTAACACAGTTATGTCTTCCAATTCTCAGGTATTAAAGATGCTGACTTCCTACTCTCTTCTCCACCTGGACACCTTACTAGACAAAGCCAGCCATACAACTGGAGCTTATCGTGAACTGGGGGAGCAACATGATGTCCATCCTTGTAGAAGAGCACAGAGCAGGGTTTCTCAACCTGGGGGTCGGGACCACTGGAGGAGTTGTGAGGGGGTGTCAGAGGGGTTGCCAAAGACTATTAGAAATACAGCATTTTCTGTTGCTCATGGAGGTTCTGTGTGGGAAGTTTGACCCACTTTATCATTGGTGGGGTTCAGAATGCTCTTTGATTGTAGGTGAACTATAAATCCCAGCAACTGCAACCCCCAAATATCAAAGTCTATTTTCCTCGAACTCCACCAGTGTTCACATTTGGGCATATTGAGTATTTATGCCAAATTTGCTCCAGATCCATCATTGTCTGAGTCTACAGTGCTCTCTGGAGATAGGTGAACTACAACTCCAAAATTAAAGGTCAATACCCCCAAACCCTTCCAGTATTTTCTGATGGTCATGGGAGTTCTGTGTGCCAAGTCTGTTTCAATTCCATCATTGGTGGAGTTCGGAATACCCTTTGATTGTAGGTGAACTATAAATCCCAGCAACTAGATTATGATTGGTAACAGTAGTGAAATTACAGTTATGAAGTAGCAACAAAAATAATTTTATGGTTGGGGGTCACCACAACATGTATGAAGGGGTCGTGGCATTAGGAAGGTTGATAAACACTGGCATAGAGTGATACTTACTAGAAGAAAAAAATACTCTTCTACTCATTAAATTGACATGAACCCTGTTCTATTTTGCATCGGTCAACCCTATGCTAGCATTAACTTCTCGAAGCACAACACCCATTTGCAAGTAGAGGCGTTTCCCCTTGTCTCACATCCCCTTTTGGGACACAGTCAACAGCTACAGAAGAAGGGAGGCTTCTTTCCTTCTGGGAGGAAGAGAATAAGGAACGCAGTCCTCTATAATAAAGCTGATGAGAATATTAAACCTAAGTAGTACCAGCAATCAGTAAAAATTTACAGCCCTGGAGTTCAAGGTATAAATGATCCCAGGGAGAAGCCGTCACTCTCGCTGCGATAACATAACTGGCCCACCGCAGGGATGCAGCAGCAGTAGAAAGGACTGTGCTGAGAAAACCGCCTGCCTGGGTCTGATTTACTGCACAGTTGCAGAATCAATTCAGGCCAAGTTATATGAGTGTCAAGCTCTGCCTAACTCTTGTGCTGTATTTAATCCCATTCCTTAGGAAGAAAGGGGGGGGGGGGTAGAAGCCTTTCTGTGCCAGGCACAGCTTGCTTGGAAGATACCTGGCACCGCAGCAAGCTTTGAGGCCCCACATACCTGCCTTCTTTGAAAGAGTGGTATTTGGTTTCTGCATAACTGCAAATTTCACCCTATTGCTTGCTCATCCCAGAAGCAAAGAACAGGGTGGGAAATCTGCCTGAGAAGAAGTGAGTTGGATACAAACTTAAGACAGGTTGGGAAGTTGCTCCTCAGCATCTTGCAGCCTGCCTCAGATTAATGAGCGCATTACCTCGAAGGCGTGTGTCTGTTTCTTGCAATGATGGGTGGTCCTGGACTGATTTCTGGCAGACTGCTCAATGTCTACATATTAATAGGATTCTTGCAAAGCACTCAGAACAAGGAGTGTATTGGTGGGATCCTTCCAGATATGTATTATATTCTTAGGCAAGAATGTGTGCTCGCGATTGCTTAATGCAGGCAGGTGGGGCCTTCAGAGATGCTCTTGCTTTGTTGGACTCTCCACATTTTCAGCGTTGACATTTGCAAATTCATGTAATCGATTTAAAATGTTAACTCTAGGAATCTCTAAGTCCTCCACTGTGATGGAATTTGGTCTCACAGTGATTCTGTAGGATGCTCTATTCCACCTTGGTCAGACCACACCTGGAATACTGTGTCCAATTCTGGGCACCGCAATTGAAAGGAGATGTTGACAATCTGGAATCTGTCCAGAGGAGGGTGACTCAAATGATCAAGATTCTGGGGAACAAGCCTTATGAGGAGAGGTTTAAAGAGCTGGACATGTTTTTAGCCTGAAGAAGAGAAGGCTGAGAGGAGACATGATAGCCATTTATAAATATGTAAGGGGAAGTCATAGGGAGGAGGAGCAAGCTTGTTTTCTTCTGCCCTGGTGACTAGGACACAGAACAATGGCTTCAAACTACAGGAAAGGAGATTCCACCTGAATATTTGGCAGAACTTCCTGACTGTGAGAGCTGTTTAGCAGTGGAACTCTCTGCCCTGGAGTGTGGTGGAGGCTCTTTCTTTGGAGGCTTTTAAATAGAGGCTGGATGGCCATCTGTTAGGGGTGCTTTGAATGTGATTTTCCTGCTTCTTGGCCGGGGGTGGACTGGATGGCTCACCAGGTCTCTTCCAACTCTATGATTCTATGACCTAGAGATGTCTAGAAAGGGCACTGTAATAAGTTTGGATTAGGGTTGAAATGACTTTAAGATTTACAACAATAAACAGGTGAATAGTTTTGGGACTGTCAGGCAAGGCAGAGAAAAAGCAAAAAAGTGGAATCAGAAAAAAGAGATTGGATACTTTTCTACTTTTTAGCTACAAACATGCCAGAATCGTGAGACAGCTGGCCATACTATAGTCCAGGAAATATCAATTCCCAAGCTCTGGAAAGAGATCGTAGCCTGTAAGTAGAAAATAGAAGGTCATGGGCCCAAAACATCAGATGGCAAAACCAGCCAACCATCTTACTAACAAGATGATTGCTGGCAAATTTGTCAAGAGAACAAAACCATTTCAGGGCAGGGACACTAGCAGCCATTCATGGTGTGTTCTGTAATATACTGTTACCCACTAGCAGACCGCTATTGTTGTTGTGTGTCTTTAAGTCACTTAAACTTATGGCAACCTTAAGATGACCCTAACATGGGATTTTCTTGACCAGAGTTGGGTTGCTTTCCTTTCCTCTGGGGATGAAAGTATGTGACAATAGATTTCCCTGACTAGTCTCCAGAGCTAGAGTCCACCACCTGAATCACTACATCATGCTAGATCTCCAGATGGTTATTGCCATCAGTAAGAGCAAAGCAAACAATTGTAGACACAGAAATATTGAGAAGAACAGGAATTTCCATGGATGATTGTAAGAGCCTTTGATATTGAGATAGCATGACTAACTATACTGGACATGTGAGGCATGTGACAGCTGTTTTCTAAGTGTTTCATGGGGCTTTGTAAAAGCATTCATCCAGTGCCTAAAATGTAACTCGAGATTATCTCTTGGAATATGCAGCAAAATGGACACAGGACATCTGCTTGAGGATATCTCTTTCAATATAAAGATGATGGGGAAGCAGAGTAAGGTGGGTTAGAAACTATTTCTTGATTTAAAGCATTGGTGTGCTGGCTGATATCTGAACAGGGGCTGGGCCAGAGATGTCACTGCATTGCTCCTTTCATTGCTGGTTGCTACTTCCCAGCAGATGTCAAGTGGTGCAATACCGGCTAAACAATATAATTTCTCCAGTGGTGTAGGACGTAGACATCCTGTGATAATGCAGCATGTTTCATTAAGAACCACATCCACTGTTTTAGCATGGTGAGATGTGTTGCACACTGGTCTTGCATACTCAGCAGTAGAGTAGCAAAGTGCAAGGGCAGATGTCTTCACTGTATCTGGTGGTGATCTCCAGGTTGTGCCAGTTAGCTTTTGTATCATATTGTTTCTAGCACCCACTTTTTGCTTGATATTCAGGAAATGCTTCCTGTAGGTCAGAACACAGTACAGGGTAACTCCCAGGTATTTTGGTGTGCTGCAGTGCTCCAGTGGGATACCTTCCCATGTAATCCTCTGAGCTCGAGATGCTTGTCTGTTCTTAAGATGGAAAGCACACCTCTGTGTTTGAGATGGATTAGGAATCAGTTGGTTTCCCTGCAATGGGCAGTAAGAGCACCTCAAGCTTTGGAGAGCTTCTGTTCAACAGCTTCAAAACTCCTTGCTTGGGCAGTGATGGCACAATCATCAGCATAGATGAAACTCCCTTCTGGCAGTGGCTGTTCATTTGTGAAAATGTTAAACATTGATGGAGCGAGGACACTCCGCCGAGGCAGGCCATTCTTCTGTTTGATGATGATGGTGGTGATGGTGATGATAATGATAATGATATCCATATGCTGACACTTAATATGTTAACATATGTGGTATTTGGAGTCCACTAAAGTAAGCAGACAAAGCTTTCTAATCATAAAGAGCAATGAAAACCTCATCCTTTGCATGCCACCTTACAGTACACAAATCCCTGCTATGTACACCACTAGCAGATAGAAATGTCAACAGTGGATTTCTTCGTTCTCTGACCTTTGTCAGATTTCCAGTTGCCAGATGTAATTGAGATTGGTTAATTAAAAACATTTCATTTTGGAACACTAGATCAAGGGAAGCTGGCCGAAGCAGGTGCCATAAATAGAAGGAACAAGCATGCTCTCATCACACTTTTCTCCTCTTGTGATTAAAAACAATCAAGCTGGACCAAGATATGTTTCCCCCTGAGGCAAAGAATAAGACAACAGTTGTTCTCTCCTCACCCATTCCATTTGCAAAAAAGCATTTGGACTGGTATTCAATCTTTCTTCAGCATTAGCAATACGATATTATCTTTTACCAGACCTGAAAGCCATAGGTTCTCTATAGTTTCTTAGCACGCAACACAGTCTTCTAACACTTTTGCGCTACCTCCTAAAACCTGTTACCTGAAGCTATTGCCTCTATACATCAAAAGCAAAGAAACCATCTTTCACAAGGGTAGGTTCCCCTTCCAAACAAAAAATGTTATTATTTCACAGCTTGATAGCAAAGTTCTCGACTGCCATGTGTGTATATATACATATGCAAAATTTGGCTCAGCAAGCCACTCTTTGAACGAGTCACTCAGCTATAGTTCTGCCACATCAATGATCTATTTCACTGAATGGGAAAAAGAGGGGAAATCAATTTTCAAGTTGAAAGATGCTTTGTGAATAATTCCTGCTGTTGTGGCAATGAAGAGGAAATGAGATGCTCACCCTTTCGTTTGCATTATTAAGCTTCCGTATTGAAATCTATTAGCTTCCTCATCAATAGCTGGATACAATAAACTTCACTTTTCTCCAAGACCTTGCCACTGAACACTAGGAGTAATACCTAATAGAAGGAGCGATAGAGTGTAGTCCTGGAGACATGTGCCTTTCAAAAGGCCCACAACTCCTCCATGTTCACTGTTCAAACTGAAAAATATAAGCAGAATCCTAAGGGACTGGACCATAGTCCATCTTGCCCAGCATGACGTGTCTCGCTAGATGCTTCTAGGAAACTGACTGTGTATGAAAGGTTATATGACAAAGCAATAATCTTACATGTAAGTATCTTTCTGTTTTATTTTGCTGTGCCAATTTTATTGTATGCTGTCAAAGTTTTAAATGGTTTTCATTTCATGGACAAATTAATACTATGTTAATGCTGAATTTTGAATGTTTTGTGTGTTTTTACTTAAGCAGTACAGTCTTGTGGAATAATGTAAAATAAACCACGTGTAGTTCACATTTGATCAGCTCACACACTGCCTTGTCAGAGAAAGAAAATATGCCACACAAGTGAACAATAAAGAACAAATAGTTTACTCTTTGTAGTTCAGAACAACATATGTAGAATGTGATCAGTGGCATCAACTCACATAATGTTATTTTATGATAGATTTAAAATAGTCTTTCTTTGTCCTTGTGGATAAACTCCTTCAGCAGCTCATGAAGCAAGAGCACACTCCAAACTCTGTCTCCCTCTGCTTCTCTCTTCAAACTGTCTCTCTCTGCACTTGCATAGCTCGAGCCTGAACAAAAATGTAACAGTATCCAAAAGTTCCAGGCTCAGCCTGCTCCCTGAGCATTGCCCGACCAATCAGCTTCATGCATCTTATTTTACAGTTGACACACACACATTAACTGATTCAAGGGCTTTTGAACGGAGGAAGGACGGTGAGAGAAGTTGCTTTGGAATGTGTCCAGAGGAGGGCGACTAAAATGATCAAGGGTCTGGAGAACAAGCCCTATGAGGAGTGGCT
>NW_026847549.1:192149749-192352894 GCF_025583915.1 Anolis sagrei ordinatus
AGAATGGGGTTGGACTGGATGGCCCATGAGGTCTCTTCCAACTCTTTGATTCTATGATTCTATGATTCCTTGCATGATGCAACAAACCTCCACCTCCACTGAGTATACGTTCTAGGATTTCACATGGACATGCAAAGCCTACTGAAGAAATCATTTCCAGTAATAGCACACCATACAGTCATACCAGAGAACCTAGGAAATATCTCGAAAGGACACCTCCAACTAGATCTTCCATCTCAAATCTAACTTCCAATAGAAGCATATAATAGAATACATGGAAAGGACATGTTTCATTAGACATTAGTAAAAGAAACTTCAGACACTGGTCCTGTGGTTGTGGAAGCCATACTGTATCTCACTTTGCTTGACAACTAGAACACTTAGTAGACGACAACTTGAAATGTGTCAATAATATGGGATAAAAAGGTATACAAGGCTGAATCAATGGGGAAGTCATAGTATCATTCTTTTTTGTTTTGGTTAAACTTCACTGGGAATACTGTGCCCAGTTCTGGGTACCACACAATTCAAAACAGATATTGACAAGCTGGATAATGTCCTTAGAAGGATGGCCAAAACGGTAAAAGATCTAAAAGCCAAGCTCTATGAGTAGCATTTTAGGGAGCTGGGAATGTTTCACCTGTAGACAGAGAGGATGAAGAGGGGACATGTTTAAATATTTAAAAGGATGTTCAAGGTGGTGCAAACTTGTTTTCTGCTGCTATAGAGACTTGACATGGAGCAATTGATTTAAACTACAGGAAAAATGATTCCACCTAAACATTAGGAAGAACTTCACGACAGTAAGAAGTTGGGACCTACCTTCATAACCATTTACTACAATGGGAAAGTGAGAAGCTTGGAGGGAACCAAGGTCACCCATCAAGATTTCTAGCAACACACTGAAGATCTAGGAGGGTGAACCCTGCTTTCTTCTCTCAGCTGCAGAAATGCAACTATAGCTCTACCCTTACCTTATTCCCCTTAGTTAGTAAACAACATTGACAGCAGGATCCAGGCACAAAAAACTACAAGCACGCATAATCAGGAGTCACCAGCAGGGTCCAGACAATATTTGACGGACTACTGCTGTGGATCATGAAGGCTTTTTCTTACCATCTCCTTCCTGCTTGTCTCAATTCAGCAACATGACTTCAGTGCTACTAATTTGTCCAAGTCCAGCTTTTGGGGGGTGGAGGAGGGGAGGTCAGAGTGTCCTGGAAATTATGCTACTTTAGGTTGCCATCAGCCTGTCAGCTTGTGTCTGTATCCCTGAGTGTGGTCTGGCCCCAGGCCATGACTGGCATGTGATGGTGGCATCTTTACTCCAGGGAAATAGCAACAATGTGCTGTGCCAAACCAAGGGGAAATGAGCTGCCAGTTTGGCGGGGAATGACATATTGACAAAATACTTAGGCCTATGTTATCCACTTCAGCATTCAATGGCACGCACGCAGAGGAGATACTGAAGCCGCATCCTCCTTTTGCGGAGCAATTGGACTTGCTTCAAGTGCAGCTCTCCATCAGAAAGCCTCAAAGAAAAGCCGGTATCATATGTCTTCAGATGAAGGATACCGGACTTGCTTTGTGAAAAGCTCAAGGCAATGCAGAGCAATTATAACTTCTAGTACAATTACCAGCCGCTTTGCCCTGCTCTCTTGCCAAGCAAAAAAGACTTGGCAGCTTCATAATGTGGCTTTCCTCTCTGTTTCTGCACTTCTACTTCAATTAGCTGACAATACCAAGCAATTGGCAGGATCATTGAAAACCCCAAAGGCATGCAGAGAATCGCAGAAGTGGATATATGAGCTGCTGATAGAATAGAGAACGGAGAACAAGGGTGCATCTGCACTATAGAACTAATGCATTTTGATACCACTGTAACTGCCAAGTCTCAGTGCCATAGAACAATAGAAGCTGTAGTTTTACAAGGTGCTGGTGCCTCAGCAAACTACAAATCTATAGTGTTAACCCAGCCTTGGTCTGACCTTCCTAACAAAAGTGTTGCATTGATTTAAAAAAAGGAAAGGAAGCCAAGCACATTGTCTTGAGCTCACTTGAAGAAAGGATATAACTGTAATAGGAAATAAATAATGATATAAACAGGTGTGTTTACAGTTTGTGATTCTTCTAAAGAATCTACCCTTTCCATCCCATTTATGAAAAGAGGCAAAAATAGTAGATATGGTCCGAAATATATTTACATATGGCTCCAGTCCTTATGGTTGCAAATACAATCAAAGGTTTGTATACCAAGTTTACAGAACACAAACAGGAGCCCCTGATGGCACAATGTGTTGAACCATTGTGCCACCAGGGTTGCTGACTAAAAGGTTGGTGGTTCAAATCTGCGATATGGGGTGAGCTCCCATCTGTCAGCTTCTCATGTGGGAACATCAGCGAAGCCTCCCACAGGAGGATGACACATCCGTGCATCCCCTGGGCAACATCCTTGCAAACGGCCAATTCTCTCACACCAGAAGCAACTTGCAGTTTCTCAAGTCACTTCTGACACACACTGTTGTATGCCAGAACAGGAACACCTCTGCCTTTAAACGCCACACCACGGTATAGTAAAATCAGCAAACAATTTATTGAAGGATATGTGTGAGGAAAGCAATTAAAATTGTAAAAACAGAAATGTTCAAAGCAATATTATACCAAGATAAAAGTCAGTCCATAAATTTCCAGGTAACTAGACAAAAACACAAGATCCAAGGTACAGAATCCATAGAACAAGGCAGTATGAAAATCCAATTAACAGAACAGGAACTTGGCAAAACTTGAAACATGAAATTAGAAGCCCACTTGGAAAAACAAGACTGTCATGAAGTAACAATACTGATGAGACCCTGGTATCAATATAAAGCCTTTCCTGGCCCCTGAAATGAAAGGAAAGCATTTTGCTTGCCCTTACAACCAGACAAGGCTTTCTTATCTCTTTTCTCCTGCAGACGAATTGACCTCCATTTAGCCTAAGAACTATGCCTCCATTTACAAAAGTCTAGTTCATCCTCATTAAATTCTGCACCTCAGAAATCATCCTCAGAGAAAGACTGCTGTGGTCAATTCCCAGGAATTTGACCTTGTGCATCTGCAGAGAAACACTCCGTTCATCAGACAGCTTGGGCCTCTCTCCTGAGCTTAATTCAGGCCCAGAAAAACCCTCATCCTCATTGACAACAGATACAGGACTAGAAGAAGAACCCTCACAATCACAAGCTGAACTACAAGACACACATACACAAAGAACATAAAGTTTGCAAGCCAGCAACATAGCTAAGTAAGAATTCCTGTGGTAAGAGACAGCCATTCCCTCATATAATGTGAATTATTGCTTTTGTTTCCATAATTGACATGGGTCACAAAGTTCATTTTTATTGCTACAGGAGTCTGATTGTAAACTTTTACACACAGCCTTGGGATCACTCTGCAGAAACAGACCTATCAACCTTATTTTTTAAAAGGAAATGCAGCAAGAACCGGTGTGCACTTTATCACTGTAAGAAATGGCTGATCATTTTTCAATACAAAATATAATTGTTACTGGATGTCCTTTACTACAATAAGCTTGCTATCAAAATGTTGGAGAAGCAGCAGCACTTTGGAGGTTTCACTCTTAAAGCTAAACCACAGAGCTTTTCATTCTGATGCCAGATGAGACCGCAGTGGCCTTATATTGCCATTTGAATGAGATGCCTATACTAAATATTTTTGTACAAATGCATATGCATATTCCATTTGGGAAATAATTTGAAAGCTCCTTCCCTTTCTTCTGAGGTACGTGTATATCATCATTTGCCTTTGATCACTTCTATAATGAGTAATAACAATTTTTATGTTACATTATTACCACGCAGTAAAACCGAGGGCTTAACTTGACCGTAAAACCTCAACCAAAGGTAGAAAAGGAACGGAGGAAAATCATCATTCAGTGTTTCTCCTTCTCTATTCATTTACCAAGTCTTACTTAGGTAATTTGGAGTATCTCCCTTTCTGGCATTAAAATTAGAAGACTGACAATGTGAAGAACTGTAATACTGGAGTTGTTTGGTCAGATTTGAATATCTTAAAGGCTGCAACTGAGTGTGAAAATTCAAACACCGCAATTCAGTGCCACGTTGCATTGGTCTACATTAAGGACCACATTACCTTTGCATTTCCATTCAATAAAAGCACTATTTTCAGTGTTCCATCTCTCCAGCAACCAAGACCACAATCTTGAAGATGAAAAGACTAAATAATATGATCATTTTTGACAAAGTTTATGGCAATCTAATTTCTCTGCATCTATGGGGGTCATTTGAAGTGGTCTAGATACTCTAAAACAGGGGTCTAAAACTCATTTTCATCGAGAGCCACATCGGCCTTACAGTTGCCTTCAAAGAGAGTCTGTGATGACAGAGGACCAAGCATAATTGTTTTATATAGTGGTCAGTGCTCTTTAGTTTTTACCCAGTTTGGGTCTTCAGATGTTATTGAACAACAATACTTCTAGATTTCCTGAGATTTGTTGGATCCCATTGGAAAGACCAGAACAAACAACATAATGCTGAATTCCAGGGCTCAAAAATTCAAATCTCCCAGGCTGGACCGTCTTCCAGAAGAATTGGGGATATGCCTATGTTGCACTGATGCATAGCTAAACAGAGAGACTTTGCTCGGCATTTTAAAGAAGTCAGGCCTATAAAACAAAACCTGGATTAACTCTGCATACATTAATACATTTAAGCTTTATAAAGCTATTGTCCTCCCAACCCTGCTATACACCTGTGAGATGTGGACTCTCTGCAGATGTCACATGCAACTCCTAGAACGATTCCATCACTGTTGCCTCCAAAAAATCCTGCAAATCTCTTGGGAAGACAAATGGAGAAATATCAGCATGCTGGAAGATGCAAAGACCACCAGCACTGAAGCGATGGTCCTCTGCCATCAACTCCACTGGACTGGCCACATTGTCCAAATGCCTGACTACTGTCTCCCAAAGCAGTTGCTCTACTCCAAACTCAAGAACAGAAAATGCAACGTTGGTGGACAGGAAAAGAGATTTAAAGATGGACTCAAAGCCAACCTTAAAAACTCTGGCATAGACACTGAGAACTGGGAAGCCCTGGCCCTTGAGCACTCCAACTGGAGGTCAGTTGTGACCAGCAGTGTTGTAGAATTTGAAGAGGCAGAAATGGAGGGCGAAAGAGAGAAACGTGCCAAGAAGAAGGCGTGTCAAGCCAACCCCGACCGGGACCACCTTCCACCTGGAAACCAATGCCCTCACTGTGGGAGAAGATGCAGATCAAGAATAGGCCTCCACAGTCACCTATGGACCCAAGTACACCGATCTTGAAAGACAGTCCTACTCGGACAACAAGGGATCACCTAAGTAAGTAAGCAAGTAATACATTCAAGGAAATCAGGGAATCTGGAGGGCAGATTTGAACTAAGACGGTTGGAAGATTCTATGTGCTATAGTCCAAGAGATAAAGGTTTCATGTTCTGTGTCAGTGTTTAGCAACATCAGCTGTTAGGAATTGTGGGAGTTGAAGTCCAAAATACTTGGAGGGCCAAAGTTTGTCCATGCCTGATTTATACCCCTCAAGTAGCTCTCAAGATGACATCAATACAATTTAGGGTTGCTTTTAGGCCTCAATATGTCAGAAATGATTTGGAGGCCAACAACAACAACAGTATCAGTTACTGTTTTATTCATGTTCAATCATAACCCTGCCTTTGGACATTTTTCCAAGCTGGCCAAGGATGATAGAAGATGAGGTTTCACACATGTGGAGTGCACTGCATTAGAAATGGCTGAGTTGACTTCTCCTATCCAGAATATATTAAGTAAATGGAATTGAGCTCTGCTGTAGGCAGGATTTGCAAAGAAATAACAATAAAAGTCATGCAAACAGGTTGGATGGGAGGAAAAAGACAACATCTTTTGAACCATCCTTTGTCAAATCCAGTCTTTGAGCTGACACGGTTCCAGCTCCTCCCTCTATTTTTCCCCCCTAAGATTACGGGGAAATGTAAGGCCCTCCAGGCTGGTTTAAACCATGTCACAGAGAATGACTTGAAGTAATTACTGATTCTTTGCTTGCAATGAAAGGACCCCATTCTTGGATCCCTGCCTACTGCAAAGAGAGGCACTTCACTCTCAGGAGAGACAGATGCCGAAAAGGAACTGAACACACAAGAAACCTTGACAAATTAATGTTGGTAGAGAGGTATGAATAAATCAAACGGAAGGTAATCGCTAAATAAATCTGGGGGAACATGTCGTTTAATTCCCTGGAATTAAGGTGCACATCACGCCAGAGCAGCCTGTGGACGGGGAGTTTGGTTTCATATAACAATCCTATTTGGCTCCAAGAAAGGCAGTGCTCCAGAGAGCCTACAAGGCAGCAAATTACAGCAGCGATCCTCCTGCCTTCCAAATACAACCCAAGCTTTACAATCAGAATACCCTTAATGACTTTGGCTATGCACATACAGTATTTAAATTACTAGGCTAGATCCATTTAGTCATACTGTCTTAAAGCCAACTCAAACCAACACATGAGTCATGATGAACTTATGTTCCACTGTGTTCAGGAGGTCTGCCTTAAGTAAGAATGGTCCTAAGGCTGTATCTGCACCACAAAGTTATCACACTTTCAATACGACTTTAACTATCATAGAATCATAGAATCAAAGAGTTGGAAGAGACCTCATAGGCCATCCAGTCTAACCCCCTGCCAAGAAGCAGGAATATTGCATTCAAATCACCCCTGACAGATGGCCATCCAGCCTCTGTTTAAAAGCCAAAGAAGGAGCCTCCACCACACTCCAGGGCAGAGAGTTCCACTGCTGAACGCTCTCACAGTTAGGAAGTTCTTCCTCATGTTCAGATGGAATCTCCTCTCTTGTAGTTTGAAGCCATTGTTCCGTGTCCTAGTCTCCAAGGAAGCAGAAAACAAGCTTGCTCCCTCCTCCCTGTGGCTTCCTCTCACATATTTATACATGGCTATCACATCTCCTCTCAGCCTTCTCTTCTTCAGGCTAAACATGCCCAGCTCCTTAAGCCGCTCCTCATAGGGCTTGTTCTCCAGACCCTTGATCATTTTAGTTGTCCTCCTCTGGACCCAACTTGGCAATGAACTTTGGCCTCTTCTGCACTGCCATATAAAATCCAGATTATCTGCTTTGAACTGGATTATATGGAATTGTAGACTCAGATAATCCAGTTCAAAGCAGATAATGTGGATTATCTGATTTGATAATCTGGATTATATAGCAGTGTAGAAGGGAGCTTGGAATTCCCTGCTACAGATCATTTAGTGCTATAGTTTGGGGGAGTAGACCACAGCTCTCTAACAGAGAACTCTAAGTACTTCAACAAACTACAAGTCACAGATAGCATAAGAAGGAGTCATGACTGTTAAAGTGATGTTAAACTGTGTGTCATGCAGATATCCTCAAGGAGTGCATCTATATAGAAAAAAATTCATGTCAGGAGCAACTTGAGAAACTGCAAGTTGTGTCTGGTGTGAGAGAATTGGCCATCTGCAAAGATATTGCCTATGAGATGTCAGGATGTTTTACCATCCTGTGGGAGGCTTCTCTAATGAGTCCCTCTACGGAGGTTGAGAAGATCGGGATATAAAAGCTTTAAATAAATATATAATGTCCCCATATGGAAAGCTGGTGCTGACAGATGGGAGCTCACCCTGCTCCTCAGATTCAAAACTGCTGACCGTTCAATCAGCAATCCTGCCAGCACAAAGGTTTAACCCAATGTGCCACCAGGGGCTCCAATATAGAATTAATGCAATTTGACACCATTTGAACTGCTATGGCTCAATGCTAAGGAATCCTGGAGTTTGTAGATTACTGAGGCACCAGCCCTTTTTGACAGAGAAGGCTAAAAGGCCTTGTATAACTACAACTCTCATTGATCCATAGCAAATGAGCCATGGCATCTGGTGTAAAACTACATTAATTCTACAACACAGATGAACCCTTAGTCTGGGTTGCTGTGAGTTTTCTGGGCTGTATGGCCATGTTCCAGAAGCATTCTCTCCTGACATTTCTCCTGATGAACCCTTATTCTGTATTTGTCCCAACAAATGTAATTTTTATCAACTTTCTTCTTAAAAGTTGTGGCAGGAGTATTCATTGTATCGTCACAAAAAGCTTACTCAGAGGGGAGGATGATAAACTGATTTGCTTGAGAAATGACATTAGGCCATTGTTTACTGTTATTTTCTTTTACCTTAACAGCCAGTCAATTAAAGAAGTGCCACAATCATATTTTGCAGATAAAATACCACTGCAAGAATATTGCAAGCTAACCATTCAGATGCCTAACGGAGTGCGACTTCATCCTGAAGACTCTGTGTTTTGGGCTGGGAGCTGTTACTTAATTGAAACTATTTGGTAAATCTTTTCAATAAAGATGTGGGTAGCAGGGAAGGTGTGGGATTTCTCAGAAAATAACCTGAGACAGCAGAAGGATTGATTGGTCTGTGGGTGTCATGTACACAAAGTATCTTGAGTAATGTTGCTTCTCTGTCTCTTTAAAACCAATTATTCCTTGACTTGCTGCCATCCAGATGCATCAAAGTGCAATGCTCATCACCCTGATTTTTAGATACACACACACACACACACACATATACACATATATACATATACACACACAAACACACACATATAGATATACATACACACATGGCATTATTGTCCAATACTTCCAAAATGCAGGTTGGAGAAGATTGCCCCAATTCTTGCAATTATAGACTTGCAACTTTCCATGCACTTCATGCCTCTTGGATCTTGGAAAATGTACTCTTTTGGACTACACATCCCAGATCTAGTCCTGACAACATGACTACATGCTCCCAATGTTGAAGCAGGGAACAATTCTCTTCCAAACTTTCTCCATATTGTAACCTTCTTGGGCAACTTAACCTTTCAAGCTTCTTCAAAAGCTTTGCCAAACTGTCACATCTTATCCTTCTGCCTAAGGCTCTGCATTGCTGCAGGTTGTAAATGCCAGGGGTCCAGGTACAAACCCGAGCACTGGACAATGCTTAGGTTTATTACAGGAGCAAGCCAATAGCATCTGATGATCTTCATATTAGTGGGACACTGAATTTGCTCCAGGTGTATGCCCTAACTTTAAAAGATCTTTACAAAGTGCTGAACCTGCTCACCAAAAGAGATTCTGCTTTAAAATTGTATATTTTGCACATCTGCCCAAGTTTCCATCACACTGTTGAAAAGCAAGAAAGGGGGGCATACAATGAGTCCATGTAAATCAGTGATTCCCACTGGAGCACCCAGTGGCACACTGGGTTAAACCCTTGTGCCAGCAGGATTGCTGACTGAATCTGGGGAGAGTGGGTTGAGCTCCCTCTGTCAGCTCCAGCTCCCCATGCGGGGACATGAAAGAAGCCTCCAACAATTATGGTTTTATTTATTGTGTCAGGAGCAACCAGACATTTGTATTACATTTTTAACAAAACAAACAAACAAACAAAACATAAAGTTTGAAAGCTTGGTAGTTGATTAAATATCCTTTGACCAATATCTAACCACTTGGAGTGTCTCTGGTGTTGCTGCAAGGAGGTCCTCCATTGTGCATGTAGCAGGGCTCAGGTTGCATTGCAGCAGGTGGTCAGTGGTTTGCTCTTCTCCACACTCGCATGTCATGGATTCCACTTTGTAGCCCCATTTCTTAAGGTTGGCTCTGAATCTCGTGGTGCCAGAGCGCAGTCTGTTCAGTGCCTTCCACATCGCCCAGTCTTCTGTGTGCCCAGGGGGGAGTCTCTCATTTGGTATCAGCCATTGATTGAGGTAAAAACATCAAACAAATATCCAGGCATCCCTGGGCAACGTCTTTGCAGACAGCCAATTCTCTGACACCAGAAGCGACAGTTTCTCAAGTTGCTCTTGACATGAAAAAAACTTTCTGCCAAACTTTCTGCCAGATGACTTGGACTTCAACTCCAAACATCTTGACTGTTGATCAAACTGGTTAAGGCTTCGGGACTTGAAATCCAGAACTTCTGATGGAGGACCAACGTTTGGGAATCACTGATATAAATGAAAGCATGGTGCTATTCAAACAGGAGGAGGAAGCTTGATTCCCATTGTGTTCCACACTGAGTCAACATTGAAAGGAGTGCTAATCTGCCAGGATACTGGGTTGTCTGAGTATCCAGGCAAGCTTAGCTCCCAACATCAATAGTCTCCCCAATGGTACCCATTATAAAAGAATGACCATAACTCAATTCCCCAGAATTTTAGAATGATGGTGGGTGAGTGGATGGGCACAAAGTGTCAATAGGGTTGTTAGTTCTGGATCATCTCAAGTTATATGATTTCTGGCCAAGACCTGAGACTTAAGGACACTTCCTGGTGATGTCATTCACCATTATGTATTAAATGCCAACCACAGCTACTTACAACTTGTCATTCAAAAATACATATTCAGGCAGTCCCATAATTACAAATGCTCACCTTACAAATGACTCATAGTTAAGAACAGCAGCGAGACAACAGGAAGTGAGATAAATCTACCCCCTGGGAGGGAAATTCACTCCTGAAAGACTCATCATGGAGAAAGAGTGTCTCTAATGAAGCTTTATCACCAGTACTGGTTTCCACAACAAGCCAAAGTTTTCAAAATCCAATTGTCACAGGAACAAAAAATGAAGTGGAATCTTCTGAACAGAGCCACAGACAGCAAAACACCACAGGGGTGTTAACCCTTCCCTATGCTTTCCAAAGAGAGGGAGAGACAGACAGACATATTTGTTCTTAAGAACAGATCTACAGAACCTATCTTGTTTGCAACTTGGGGATTGCCTGTGAATATATCACCATCAACACACACCTGGAGAACATAGTTTTTTTGCTTGGAAATGAAGACAGAAATGTTAAAGGGATTGTTCCAATATCAAAGTGAAATGAAGGGATTGCTGAGTTGCTGTGAGTTTTCTGGGCTGTATGGCCATGTTCCAGAAGCATTCTCTCCTGATGTTTCACCCCACATCTATGGCAGGCATCCTCAAAGGTTGTGAGATTTGTTGAAAACTTTGAAAGTGGGGTTTACACAGAGAAGTCATTGAAATCCACAAGCATGTGGACAATTTCAACAGAAAAGAGGAAACAAGGAAAATGAACAAAATCTGACTATTTAAAAACTCCAAACAAGAAACAATCAGGGCCAGTTAATCACCTCCCAATAAAGGATTTCCCCAAACAGGAAGCAGTCAAGCTTTGAAGCTGCAAGGCTATTCAATGCTAATCAAGGTGATCAATTGCAACATTCACACTTGCCTCAAACAGGGAAGAGTTCTTTTTCCCACCCTGGACATTCCACAGATAAATAAACCTCACTTGCCTAATTTCCAACAAACCTCACAACCTCTGAGGATGCCTGTCATAGATGTGAGTGAAATGTCAGGAGAGAATGCTTCTGGAACATGGCCATCCAGCCCAGAAAACTCACAGCAACCCAGTGATTCCAGCTATGAAAGCCTTCGACAACACAAAGGGATCACTCTTTCTTGGGAAGATGCATCTTGGGATAAGGAGCATTGAATTTAGCCTGCTTGCTTCCAGCCAGAAGGTGGATGCAGAGAAGAGCAGAGGTGAGTAGTGGTGCCACCATGACTGCATAGGAATGAAGAAGGTAATTAAAACATACACACACACCCCACATCTTTGCAAGTTTCAGCAGTAACGCATTTAAGCCTTACAAATTATAACAATCTTGCACTGCTCTATTACCTGAGCTGGGTATTTAGATCCAGCCCTTTCTAATTGCCTGAGGTGAGCCCCTCACAACTGGAGAATTTGCACTCTTGTCTCCCAGCTTGAGATGAATAATGAAAAGACTCGGAGCTGGGCACTGAGAGCCAAGAGCTCTAAGGACCTCATTACACTAGGGCATCATTTCTCAAACTGGAAGTCGAGACCCCATGTTGCTCATGGGAGTTCTGTGTGGGAAGTTTGGCCCAGTTCTATTGTTGGTGGGGCTCAGAATGCTCTTTGATTGTAGGTGAACTATAAATCCCAGCAACTACAACTCCCAAATGTCAAGGCCTATTTTCCCCAAACTCCACCAGTGTTCACATTTCGGCATATTTAATATTCAAACCAAGTTGGGTCTGGATCCCTCGTTGTTTGATTCCACTGTGCTTTCTGTATGTAGGTGAACTATAACTCCAAAACTCAAGGTCAATGCCCACCAAACCCTTCTAGTGTTTTCTGTTGGTCATGGAAATCCTATGTGCCACATTTGTTTCAATTCCATCATTGGTGGAGTTCAGAATGCTCTTTGACTGTAGGTTAACTAGAAATCTCAGCAACTACAATTCCCAAATGACAAAATCAATAACCCACCCCACAACCCCACCAGTATTCAAATTTGTGTGTATCAAGTATTTGTGCCAAATTTGGTCCCGTGAATGAAAATACATCCTGCATATCAGAGATTTACTTTGCAATTCATAACAGTAGCAAAATTACAGTTCTGAAGTAGCAACAAAAATAATTTTATGGTTGGGGATCACGACAATATAAGGAGAGGTATTAAGAGGTTGTAGCATTAGGAAGGATGAGAAACACTTCACTAAAGAATGAATCAACTTTAAATCCAGTTGCTGCCTCCAGCAGAATTCTGGGGTTTGTAGTTTAGCAAGGAGCCTTTAGTAGCCTCACTAAACTACAAACCCCAGAATTCTGCAGGAGGCAGAAACTGGATTTAAAGTGGATTCATTCTCTAGTGTGATGAAGTAGTAAGTGTCAAAACATGCAGAATCAATGCACACGATTAGAAATGCTTGCATTAAGTTTGGTGCTTGCATTACCCAATATCTACCTAGTGTTATGAGTAGCATTTGTTCTGAGTATATAAATATTAGTACTCACTTCTGAAAATCAAGTGACCTTGATTTGAAGAGCAAGGAACAAGTGAGTACACCTTTGTAGTTGGGAAACATTCCTTTTGAGTCTAAAGAGATCCATGCAGGTACAGGCATGAGCCCTACAGCGATTGTGTGTTCAGTGCAGACTTTCTCAGCCAGAACTGTTGAATGTCCTGTGGCACAAACAAGTGAACTCAGAGACTTCTGTGCTGAGTCTACAAATTGATTCCTTTGTTCAAAAAGCTGCCTAAACGTTTCACAACCAACACTGTGTTTCAAAGGCTATGAAGCAAGTTGCTACCATCTACTGAACTGCTGCTCAGGAAGATCCCACCATAGCTTTCAAATTGATTGCAGCTATAAAAGGAGGCTTTAATTTGGTGCATAAATTACCCTTGGATTGCTAGATTTGCGGAGGTGAAGTGGACAGGAGAGAGAAGGGCTGAGAAACTCTGTCTCTACTGCCATGTTTTCAGAAAATCAGCAGTTATTGAAGTAACATTAATTCCTAATTCTGGAAGAAAAGCCTTGGCATCCTTTGGGGCTGCTACACCAATAACATGGTAAAAACATGAGCTCCCAGTGAGACAGGCAACTTTAAATTCATCTGGTGTCACACTACTGAAATACTGCAAGCCACCAGGCAAGTGTATGAAATATCAGCTACAGCTGGCCAAGGCAGAAGGCTTGTTGATGGAACAAAGCCTTTCATCCCATCTCTCTAATAAAACAAAGCAGCAGAAACAGCAGCAATGACACCGCCAAAAAACACACCTCTTAAAACAAGTAATAAAGTTCCGTTCAGCAAACTCAATGAGCTCTCTGGAAATTCGGCAGATTTCACATCCTTTCAGTGGAGTTGTCCTTGAGTCACTTCTTTCAGGGCTACATGGATACCGAGATTCCACCAAATTGAATTGGCAAGAACACATAATTCTGTTTGGGAAACTCGAGCCAAGATCCTACATTTGGTTGTGGAGCGTAAATCTCTGCATGCTAAATTACAGACAGATTGTGCGATGCACAACCAAATGAAACCTCCATCTGCACAATGAATGCCTATTCCCATGCTAACCTCCACTTCCACAACCTTGAACTGAAAGCAGGCATTCTTCATCCAACAAAAATGTTCTTCTCCTTCTATAGGAAATTTGCACATGCATAAGGAAAACAGAGGGGCTTGTCTAACTGACCAAACAAACCCAAGGTGGCTCGAAGTCACTACTAAATGTCTGCACAATGTTCAGGAACTTCCAGTCCATAATGATGATGATGATGATGATGATGATGATGATGATGCACTTTATTTCTATTCTGCTTTATCTCCACAAGGGGACTCAGAGCAGATTAAAACATACACGGTTAGGCAAACAGTCAATGCCTTAATATAGTAGAATAACAATGGCATACAAATACACAGAACAAAAGTAAAGGCTACCCTTTTCATCTTTGGCTTTCTGGAGGCAGTGCTCAACTCTGGCCATGGGGAGGTGCTCTTGTTCAATTTCCAAGCTGAGAAGCCCATTGTCCGTAGACACCACCTGCTAATGTTGCCAGCATGGCCGCATGGGCATCTCTATTACCTTCTTGACGAAGCGGTACCTATCAATCTACTCACATTTGCATGTTTTCGAACTGCTAGGTTGGCAGGAGTTAGGGCTAACAGTGGGATCTATCCCCGACCCGGCTTGAACTGTCAACCTCTTGATTGGCAAGATTTTGTGCAGCTGGTGGTTAACCCACTATGCTAAAGCCTGGCTTTAACACAGGATAAACTAAGTTGGATTGGTTCAGCCACATACTAAGCCACATCTATACTAACCACTTAATGTGGACTGAATGCAGTTTTAAAAAGCTGTGTTTATATGACACATGTTGCAAACATGTACTGTGGATTTAGGGACTTTAAGTCAAGACAACTAAAGCCAGAAAATACTCCAGAATAGAGTCCTTGATGTGCATCAACACACCTTAGTGTAAACCAAACTGCATGTCGAAAGCGATTAAGGGCTGAAGCATCTGGTGAATCACAGTTCTGTGTTATGGATAGGGGAGCTGGGGGAGAAACCATAATTTTCCTCAGCTATCAAGGTGCAGATACTATACATCCTGGAACCAGTAAGAGGCCAGCCTCTACAGTGTATATAAGCATCATCCAGCCCTCTGATCCATTCCAAGACTTCCCATCTAATCATCTACACACCAATACTGCCTCCTTCTCTACCAGTTTCACACTGTCCCAAGTGGTCAGTATAGTTGAGGACCCACATTTTGGGCAGTGTGTACAACATGACTGGCTCCAAGGGAAACCAATCAGCTGTCCACATAGACCAACAATGTATTTCCCTTTTGTCAGCACTTGTCAGCACAGAGAAAGGGGAATGGACCATGTCTGTGTTGCCTTTGCCATTGCCATTGCAGACAGCTGCAGTGCTCTTGAAGAGCTTTCCTTCTCCTTGGTCATCTTTGTTGATTTCAGCATGGGATGTCCACAACATCAGGAAATCTCCTAGACTTCTGTGGTCATCTTGCAGTCATGGAAGGTAAGGTGACAATCCAGCTAAGGCAAACTAGTTTTGGCCCACCTGGACCATGTAGACGCTTTTCCACCACAAGTTGGTCCTGTAAACATCTCCAAGACCAGTCCAAGCATTTCTGCTTCAGACTGGTGACAAAATCATAGAATCATAGAATCAAAGAGTTGGAAGAGACCTCATGGGCCATCCAGTCCAACCCCCTGCCAAGAAGCAGGAACATTGCATTCAAATCACCCTTGACAGATGGCCATCCAGCCTCTGTTTAAAAGCTTCCAAAGAAGGAGCCTCCACCACACTCCGTGGCAGAGAGTTCCACTGCTGAACGGCTCTCACAGTCAGGAAGTTCTTCCTCATGTTCAGATGGAATCTCCTCTCTTGTAGTTTGAAGCCATTGCTCCACGTCCTAGTCTCCAAGGAAGCAGAAAACAAGCTTGCTCCCTCCTCCCTGACTAGTGTACATAAGCCCCAGAATTCAGTCTTTCTGTTCATTTTTAAAAGCACCAAACACAAAAAAGCTGTGAAGCATACTGCAAAACTGCAATGAGAAAGTGGAAGGCCCGAGTGTTTGTGCCACTTATTCCTTGCTGAAAAGAAGAAATGAATCATTCCCAGCTCCAATCAGAACATAAAAGGGGGAGACATGCAGAGCTCTGCAGTCAGAGCCAGAATTATGGATTTGGGGCTGAGAAGCAATTTAAGTTGGAGTAAGAGTCAAAGAGTGCAGAAATTCCCAACTTCGAAATAAAAACTTGTAACATCATAGCAATATATCATGTTATAATTTGCATTTTATACTCAGGCTGATGATCCACATGGTGGTGATGAAAGCCCTTCTGCTACCATTTTACTCAGTAAATGTGTTGTTACCAATCAATATACATTGGCCATCTATGAATGAGATGAGAGTAGAAAAAGAGAGGGGGTCAGAGGCAAATGCCTGGTGCATCGATTTCACAGATCTAGGAGGTAGGATGACAAAGATTTACAGAAAATTTAAATACACAAATTAGCATGTGGAGAGTAAATTTAGGAAGAATTAGCATCATTTAAACAGAAGAAGAGTATTGCAGGATTTTTTTAAATCGTGTCAGAAGCAAAAGGGTTCTGGCCCAGTTTACCAGTCTGAATGCATCTCCCTTTACGATCCACCTCTACAATCCTACAATGTTAAGATCTTCTGGGGAGGCTCTGCTCTCAGTCCTGCCTTCTTTGCAGGCTCAACTGGTGAGGATGAGAAACAGGGCCTTCTCAGTGGTGGCTCCTCAGCTATGGAACTCCCTCCCTAGCACAATTAGAGCAGCACACTCCCTCCTGACCTTGAGGAAGGAAGTAAAAACCTGGTTATGGGGCTAGCAAGCTAGTGTAATATGAATATATGGAGCTGTGAAATGACTAATGGAATGGCCTTGGATCTTACCATAGATAATGTTATTTTAATAATTGTTTTTAATATTGCTGTTGTTTTTTGCTTTAAATGCATATACTATATTTATTGTATTTATGTATATGTATGGCATCAAATTGCTGCCATTGTGAGGCCACTCTGAGTCCCCTGTTGGGGTGAGAAGGGCAGGATATAAATGCAGTAAGTAAATAAATAAATAAACGAGAACATTCTGCAAGTCGCTTCTGGTATGAGGGAATTGGCTGTCTACAGAGACGTTGCCCAGGAGACACCCAGATGTGTTACCATCCTACTGAGAGGTTTCTCTCATGTCCCCGCAAGTTAGAGCTGACAGACGGGAGCTCACCCCGTCTCGTGGATTCAAACTGGCAACCTTCAGGTCAGCAACCCAACCTTCAGGTCAGCAGTTAAGCTGGCACAAGGGTTTCACCCATTGCACCACCGCAGCTCTATTGCAAAAAGATGCTTAGAAATACAGACCTTGTCTCTGTCAGGAAGGATGTACAACCACCCTAGGAAAGTTACAACCTTTATCATTTACTATGTCTTTTTGTTATTTCAAAAACACCTACATAAACTATTTATATTCCACCTTTCTCTTAAAGTGGGCCCAAGGCCATGCACAAATGATTCAAACTAGACTCTATGTACCAGACAAAAACAACAGAGGAAGGCACAAGTGTTGTTTTTTGGTTTTTTTTTTGTTTTGTTTTTTGCTCTATGCCCAATTCCAGGGACTAAACCATCATATTCTGACATATGAGAAATGATTTTGTGTCACATTCAGATGTCATTTGGGCAAGATTATAAATAAATAAATAGATCAGATTGCTAGAAAGGACAGGCAAACATTCTAGCCTTCCAGATGTTTTGGAAGACTGAAACCATCACCCAAAAACAATTCCAAAACCAAGAAAACTGTTTCCTATGTACAATACTCACATATCTATTTCCAGGAGCAAAAAAGAAATTAAGAATTAGAGGGATCCCACTGCAGGTGTTTTGCACCGTCGTTAATCTTTGCCAAGAAAAGACTTCATTATGGAATCAAAATGATTAGCAAGGTCAGCAGCAAATGGGCTTTTGCGAGCTGCCTTGGCATCTTTCGGTCCTGATCTCCTCCACTCCCAGCACAAGCCCACGTGGCTGTCAAGATGTTAACTAGCTAATAATTTTGCATTCAACCAAATTGAAATAAATGGCAGGGAAAGATGCATAATCGCTCAGTGTAAGGCTCTTCCAACACCATGTGCTAGGAATGGGTACACAAACTGCAATTGCTGCGAATGGCACCTGCAAATCTAAATTCAACTGCCATTCTTTTTAGATCTTTCTCTTTCGAAAAAAGATGGGCTTCACTTTGTGCTACTAGATATCTAGCCATAAAACCGTCCTGGAAAATCCCACAGGTTAATAAAGTCTTTTCTTGAACTATAGATCTCTGCATCTGGGGAGCCCTAGTCCAAAACTAACTGGCCACAATTTTTGTTGGGTGGCAAAAGCTGAGGTTTAACTTTGTACTCATCACAACAGAGAATGAATCCACCTTAAATCCAGTTTCTGCCTCCAACAGAATTCTGGGGTTTGTAGTTTAGTGAGGCTGTTAAAGGCTCCTCCCTAAACTACAAACCCCAGAATTCTGCAGGAGGCAGCAACCGGATTTAAAGTGGATTCATTCTCTAGTGCAGTGTTTCTCAACCTGGGGGTCGGGACCCCTGAGGGGGTTGCGAGTGGGTGTCAGAGGGGTCTCCAAAGCCCATCAGAAAACAGTATTTTCTGTTGGTCATGAGGGTTCTGTTTGGGAAGCTTGGTTCAATTATATCGTTGGTGGAGTTCAGAATGCTCTTAAATTGTAGATGAACTATAAATCCCAGCAACTAAAACTCCCAAATGATAAAATCAACCCACCTCCCAACCCCACCGGTATTCAAATTTGGTTGTATTGGGTATTTGTGACAAATTTGATCCAGTGAATGAAAATACATCTTGCATATCGGATATTTACATAACGATTCATAACAGTAGCAAAATTACAGTTATGAAGTAGCAACGAAATAATGTTATGGTTGGGGGTCACCACAACATGAGGAATGGTATCAAGGGGTCAAGGCACTAGGAAGGTTGAGAACCACTACTCTAGTGTGATGAGGTCCTTTAAACTTTCTATGTAAATATATTCAGAGGATGGACTTCAGAACCTTGGTTAGCTCTTTGAAAGTGAAATGGGATCACGGTGCTATAAATCTGCCGGGTGAGCAGTTCCTATAACTCACTATAATGGAATCTGGAATAAGTTGAAGATATGGGTTCTTCTTGGAGGTTTTGATTTTAATGCAGGTATAATGGTCATTAAAAATACTTGTACTAAAGATCACTACAGATTGAGTCTCTCTTATCCAAAATCCCTTTGACCAGGAATGACTGCATTTTGATTGTTTCGGATTTTTAAATATTTGCATAAACAAAATGAGATATCTTCGTGATAGAATCATAAAATCAAGGAATCATAAGAGTTGGAAGAGACGTTGTGGGCCATCCAATCCAATCACCTGCCAAGAAGCTGGAAAATCGCTTTCAAAACACTCCTGACAGATAGCCATCCAGCCTCTGTTTAAAAGCCTTCAAAGAAGGAGCCTCCACCACACTTTGGGGCACAGAGTTCCACTGCTGAACAGCTCTCACTGTCAGGAAGTTCTTCCTCATGTTCAGGTGGAATCACCTTTCCTTTAGTTTGAAGCCATTGTTCCATGTCCTAGTCTTCAAAACAGCAGAAAACAAGCTTGCTCCCTCCTCCCTATGACTTTCCCTCATCATGTCCCTATGACATGGCCCTCATCATGTCTCCTCTCAGCCTTCTCTTCTTCAGGCTAAACATGCCCAGCTCTTTAAGCCACTCCTCATAGGGCTTGTTCTCCAGACTCTTGATCATTTTAGTCGCCCTCCTCTGAACACACTCCAGCTTGTCAACATCTCCCTTCAACTGTGGTGCCCAGAATTGGACACAGTGTGATCTGACCAAGGCAGAATAGAGGGGGAGCATGATTTCTCTGGATCTAGACACTATACTCCTATTGATGCAGGCCAAAATCCCACTGGCTTTTTTAGCTGCCACATGACATTGTTGGCTCATGTCTAACTTGTTGTCCATAAGGACTCCACGATCTTTTTCACACACACTGCTTTCGTGCCACGCATCCCTCATTCTGTATCTTTGCATTTCCTTTCTTTCTGCCTAAGTAGAGCATCTTGCATTTGTCCCTGTTGAACTTCATTTTGTTAATTTTGGCCAATCATTTCTCTAATCTGTTAAGATCATTTTGAATTCTACTCCTGTCTTGTGGAGTATTGGAGATGGGAGCCAAGTCTAAACATGACAGTCATTTATGTTTCATACAATCTTACAGACCTAGCCTGAAGTTAATGTTATACTCAACATTTTAAAGAATTCTGTGCATGAAACTTAACTCCCTCTTTTCCTCTTTTCCAAATTTGTTTCTATTCAGCCACCAGACAGCAAAGGTATCACTACCTATCCCACACTACCTATCCTGCCCATGTGGACATTTTTTTTAATTTTGGAGCATTTTGGATTTCCAGATAAAGTATGCTGAATGTGTTATAGCAATTCATGCATTTGCTGCATTCTCTTTCGCCAGCTGCTGGTTTTTATACTCTGAAACTGTGCATTTAATCATGAGGAGCTGTAATGGACATTGTGCACCCGTGACCTGTTTCTGAATCTCTATAACTGGATTAATTAAAAGGAGTTTATTATCATTTGGTCACTATAAGTCTCTTGGGAACCTATTGGAGTTGTAAAAGGGGGAGTGGAGGACAGAAAGTTCACTGCTGAACTAAAGGAAGCCTGTAGGAAAATCACATTTATTGGTCCCAATGCATTTCAGGGAGGAAATATTTCTCAAGGACACTAGTAAAAAGGAAAGGACAGAAGGAAGATCCAGATTTTTCCATTGAATCATTTGAAATAATAATAATAATAATAACAACAACAACATCAACAACAACAACAAAACTTTATTTCTAGATCACCCTCTCTCTTCCCGGAGGGACTCAGGGTGGTTTACACACAAAAAAGGCAAACGTCCAATGCCTCAAAATGGGTACAAACAAATCAAAATAACACAGGACAATGGAAAGTAACAACAATACACTTACAACAAAAGAATTGAGCATTGAAATCAAAATAAGACAGGAAACAAAAAACTGAAACATGAGTAAACATTGCTGTATACACCAGGCATGGGGAAACTTTCTAACTTGGGGGCCACATGGCAGGTCAGAGCAAGTTGGGCAGGCCGGGAGTCCCCTAACTGCCCTTTCCTCTGCTTCCTCTTCTCCTTTGGAGGCAGAAAATGAAGGAAAGACAGGAAACATTTGGATCCCAAAAGGGTTGGTCTTGGTCAGGATGAGATGTTGGATGGGAGAAAAAAGTGTATCCATGAGACCACCTATGGCATAATCATGATATATGATCCTAGAATCCAAGAGTTGGAAGAGACCACCAAGGGCCATGCAGGAAGGCATGCCCAAAGCACTTCCAATAGACAGCCTCTGCGGAAAAGCCTCCAGAGGAGATTCCACCACATTCCGAGGAAGCCTATACCACTCTCCAACAGCTCTTACTCTCAGGAAGTTCTTCCTAATCTTTTCAGTTACTACTAATAATAAAACTTTATTTATACCCCGCTACCATCTCCCCAAGGGACTCAGTGCGCCTTACATGAGGCTGAGCCCAAAGTACATCAACAGTAAAAGCAATAAGAAAACAATCAATACAACAGTTAAAATAAATCGCATAAACAAAAGTAAACAATAGACAGTAATAATAACAACAAGCATTTAAAACCTATGGCTGGGCCAAATGTAATAATTTAAAATTAAAAAATAATGGTGGACTGGGATAGAGTTTTCAAGTAGAGATGGGGCACACAGACAATCCTAAATCCTAAATCAGTGATAAAGTGCATTTAGGGACATATTGCTGAGGGTATTTCCTTATTCTGGGAAGACACACTGGAACAACCACGTTTTCAGGCTCCTCCTAAAGACTGCCAGAGTTGAGGATGTCTGATGTCCCTGGGGAGCAAGTTCCAGAGTCGAGGGGCCACCACCGAGAAGGCCCTCACCTGCGATACAGGTGAGAGCGTGAGCAGGATCTCTCCAGGTGAATCTCTTTTCCTGCCATTTGAAACCATTGCTCCCTTGTGCGCTGGTTTCTAGAGCAGCAGAAAGTCAGTTTTCCTCCCCCTCCTCCTCAATGGGACACCCTTTCAAATCTTGAAACATGGTTCTCGTGTTCCCTCTACCTTCTCATCTCCCAGCTAAACGTCCCCCAGGAGGAAAGGAGGAAGGAAAAAGAGAAGGAAGGGAGGGAGGAAGAGGGTGGGTGAGAGGGAGGAAAGGAGGAGGAAGGAAGGAAGGAAGGAAAAGGGAAGGGAGGAGGAAGAAGGAAGGAGAAGGAGAGGGGAAAGGAGGGAGGAAAGATGGAAAGAAGGATGAAAGGGTGGAAGAGAAGAAAGGAGGGTGAGGAAAAGAGGGAGTTAAGGAAGGGAGGGAAGGAAAGAGAAAAGGAAGGAAGGATAGGATGGTGAGAGAGGAGGGCCCGGGGCCTGGATTTGCCCATACCTAGTATACACCCTAAAAGCAAATTAAGGAACATTACCGATGCTTCATTTAAGATGTATCATATCAGCCATATTATACAGATGGATTAGCCAGCATTCCAGTGGTTTAAAGTGTCCTAGTCTCCCTCCTCTCCATATGCAAAAGTGTACATGTGCATTTTTAGGAGTTTCGTAAAGGACAGGTGGGTGGGGGGCATTTTTATTTCTTTAGAGAGGGAGTTGCAGAGACTGGAGCAATCACAGAAAGAGCCCCTCTCTTGTTCCCACCAACTGAGCTTGTGAAGGGGGTGGGACTGAGAGGAGGGCCTCTTCTGTATACCGCAGTGGATGTGATGATCTCTACAGGGAGATGCAATTAGACAAATAGCCTGGACCTGAACCATTTAGGGCAGTGGTTCTCAGCCTGTGGGTCCCCAGATGTTTTGGCCTTCAAACCCAGAAATCCTAACAGCTAGTAAACTGACTGGGATTTCTGGGAGTTGTAGGCCAAAACAACTGGGGACCCACATTGAGAACCACTGGTTTCGGGCTTTATAGGTAACAACCAGCTCTTTGTATTTAGCCCAGAAGCGGACCAGCAACCAGTGAAGCTAAGCAAGGGTTCCCAATGACAAAAAACACCAAAGCAAAAAAGTCCTTTCTTCCCTCTTACATTAACCTACTAGTGTGAACTCCTTCCTGCATCATTTATATTTGTACGCCTTGTGGAAACTTTAAAAGTAGAAAATATTTAAGATATAAATGTGTCACTACTTTTCAATGCTGTCTTCCTGAGGCTTGCAAATAGAATATGTATTTATAATAAATAAATGAAAGCAGATCTGCATCTTCCCACCTCCGATCTGACATCCTAAAGTATGTTTAAAGAACAGGAAAAGTTTTATGCTTCAGCGGCACTCTTTACTCAGGAGATGAGTAAAATTGCCTTGGGGAGGTAGTGCATTTTTCTTGCCTAAGGATTTTTTTTTTGTCAGACAAATTCCTACCCACCCGATTTCTCTGAAATTCTATCCATAAGTCATAATCTTCTACCCACACAATTTCTCTGAATTCTGTCATACCATCATATTCATTAGGTGTGTGTAGCAAGACATGTTCCCAAGGGAAGGTACAAAATGAACAACTTGAACTAACATGAGAAAATACTGGGAGGGGGTTAACACTCTTTTTCTCTCTGTCTCCCACAATACCATCTCGATCAAATAGCGAAGGAAAACTCTAAATACACTGAAAAGCCTTTAATGAATAGGGACTAGGCAGCAACCCTCCTCCAACTTCTTGCCAACTTGGTCCCATGGCCTCCTTGCGACCTTGGCTTTCAGTCCCTGTCACCCTGGGACCCCAACCAGAAATTTGCCGGAGGGAAAGCCAGCTTCCACTGCCTTGGTATCAACAGAGCCAGACAGCTCCTTAAACAATAATTTATTCATTCTTCACAGAGAAAGCTTTTCACACATTAAAATTATTTAAGCCCAGCATTTTTCTTCTCTGCTCTACTACCCACATTTGGCCTCCTTTGTGCATCTCTCTGTCACTTGCACTTTGTTGTTCAGACATTGTTCTCAACTTCTTCTAGGACAGTGTTTATCAACCTAGGGATCGGGACCTCTGGGGGAGTCATGAGGGGGTGTAAAAGGGGTTGCCAAAGACCATCAGAGAACACAGTATTTTCTGTTGGTCATAGGGGTTCTGTGGAAAGTTTGGCCCAATTCTATTATTGGTGGGGTTCAGAGTGCTCTTTGATTGTAGGTGAACTATAAATCCCAGCAACTACAACTCCCAAATGTTAAGGTTTATTTTCCCCAAACACCACCAGTGTTCACATTTGGGCATATTGAGTATTCGTGGCAAGTTTGGTCCAGATCCAATATTGTTTAAGTCCACAGTCCTCTCTGGAGATAGTGAACAACAGTTCCAAAACTCAAGGGGTCCCGATCCCCAGGATGAGAAACACTGATTTAAGTGATAACCTTTACCACTAGTTACCACCTGTAGAGGTTAAGGACAATAACATCAGTCTGGCGCCCTCCCTAGCCACATTCCGTAAGGAATTAAAAACATGGATGTTTTGTTGAGCATTTGACTGACGACCCCATGACATACGACCTGTATCGCGACCTAATTATCATTCAACCTGAATTTCCTATATTACATCACTATTCAGATTTTGTAAGCCAAACTGAATTATTTCTGATCCTGTTAAATTGTTCTGTTTTCATGATATCCCCTATGCTATTATACACTTTCATCCATCCTGTTGAACTAATTACTCTTTAATCAGCCCGTATTTTGGCCTCCCCCCTTTTCCAAATGAGTTCTTTTGTTGTTTGATGCTTGTCTATTATTGTTATGTTGTTTTTATGCTTTTTAAGTTGTATTTTATTATTGCTTTGCTTTTAACTCTATATTCCCTGGGCTTGGCCCCATGTAAGCTGCCCCGAGTCCCTTCGGGGAGATGGAGGCAGGGTAGAAAAATAAGGTTCAAAATATCCTGTTTATATTCCTGTGTGTGGAACATTCCTTTTAAGAAACTCAAGGGTCAAAAATGATCAAGGGTCTGGAGAACAAGCCCTATGAGGAGCGGCTTAAGGAGCTGGGCATGTTTAGCCTGAAGAAGAGAAGGCTGAGAGGAGATATGATAGCCATGTATAAATATGTGAGAGGAAGCCACAGGGAGGAGGGAGCAAGCTTGTTTTCTGCTTCTTTGGAGACTAGGACGCGGAACAATGGCTTCAAACTACAAGAAAGGAAACTCCATCTGAACATGAGGAAGAACTTCCTGACTGTGAGAGCCGTTCAGCAGTGGAACTCTCTGCCCCGGAGTGTGGTGGAGGCTCCTTCTTTGGAAGCTTTTAAACAGAGGCTGGATGGCCATCTGTCGGGGGTGATTTGAATGCAATATTCCTGCTTCTTGGCAGGGGGTTGGACTGGATGGTCCGTGAGATCTCTTCCAACTCTTTGATTCTGTGATTCTCCTCCTCCTCCTCCTCCTCCTCCTCCTCCTCCTTCTCCTCCTCCTCCTTCTGCTCCTTCTCCTCCCTTTTCTGCTCCTTCGCCTCCTCCTCCTTCTCCTCCTCCTCCTTCTGCTCCTCCTCCTTCTGCTGCTCCTCCTCCTCCTTCTGCTCCTTCTCCTCCTCTTCTTCCTTCTCCTCCTTCTGCTCCTCCTCCTCCTCCTTCTGCTCCTTCTCCTCCTCCCTCTTCTGCTCCTTCTCCTCCTCCTCCTCCTTCTGCTCCTTCTCCTCCTCCTCCTCCTGCTCCTCCTCCTCCTCCTTTTCCTCCTTCTTCTTCTTAGACCAGTGAATGGAGCAAAACAACTTCTGGAAAAGAAAATGGCTAGCCAGTGGCTCATGTCAGCTTTAAACTCAGAGTGACAAGCTGCAATTCCAGATATTGCTAGACTACATCTCAGCCTTATGAAGCAAAACCAATGAAAACCAATGTTGCAATTGCAGTCCAGCAACATCTGAAGGGCCCATAAGATGTTCACCGTGCTAAGATGTCCTATGGTTAGCTGAAATTTAGAACTGTTACATATATTTTTGCTGAGCTCTGGGAAATGTGTACCCCATCACACGTAAAATTTAACAAATTGTAAAGCCAAAATGCATATCCGTATCCGATGAGTCATACAGTGGATATGACTTAACAATCTATATCAGAGTGTCTAGAGGAAGACAAGACAGCAAAAAGAAAACCAAAGAAAACCAATTTGTATATGGTAATGAAAAATAGAAAGGTGAAGCTCCTTAACAAAGACAAGAAATGCATTCAGTCCCATTTCGATTTGCATTCCTTCAAATATTTATACAGTCAGCAGAAGCAACAAAAGAAATGCACTGTAACATGAACAAATAGTCACTGCCTTGAAAGGAGCCAAAATGGTTACATGTGAATCACTGCTCTGTGGGTATGCAATCCTGTTTATTTAATTGAGAGAGGGATGATGGAGTGTGATGGTGTTTGAAGCTAACCTAAATGTGAAAGAAAGCCTTACTAAAATATTACATTTAAAATGATGGTTTGAAGGTGTCAATTAAAGGAGAACAGCAATACTAAAACATTGAAACCATTTGCAAACATGCTAAATCCTCAGACGTTGCCTGTTGACATGTGTTAAAAATCTGACTTGCTTCTCTTCATGCCCATTAAGAGGAAATCACCTAGAAAGGATGACTTCCAGTATGATAACCCTCACCAAGCCTTTGGAAAAAGCAAGGAGAAAACTGCTGATGGCAATTTGTTGTTAATTGTTATCAAGTCAGCATTGATTAAACAGCACTGCTTTGAACGAAAGACCTCTAGGTCTCCTTGTTATGGACATAACTGCTCTGGCCTTGCAAACTGTGGCTGTGGCTTCCTCGGTTGAGACTATATATCAGTAATGCAGCCCCTTCTTCTACTGTCTTCTACCTTGTCAAGGATTATTGGGCCAAAACTAACAAAATGAAGTTCAACAGTGACAAATGCAAGATAATCCACTTTGGCAGGAAAAACGAAATGCAAAGATACAAAATGGGGAACGCCTGGCTCGAGAGCAGTACGTGGGAAAAGATCTTGGAGTCCTTGTGGACAACAAGTTAAACAAGAGCCAACAATGTGATGTGATGGCAAAAAAAAGCCAACGGGATTTTGGCCTGCATCAATAGGAGCATAGTGTCTAGATCTAGGGAAGTAATGCTACCCCTCTATTCCGCTTTGGTTAGAACACACCTGGAATATTGTGTCCAATTCTGGGCACCACAATTGAAGAGAGATATTGACAAGCTGGAATGTGTCCAGAGAAAGAGGGTCTAAAATGATCAAGGGTCTGGAGAACAAGCCCTATGAAGAGTGGCTTAAAGAGCTGGTCATGTTTGGCCTGTAGAAGAGAAGGCTGAGAGGAGACATGATAGCCATGTATAAATATGTGAGAGGAAGCCACAGGGAGGAGGGAGCAAGCTTGTTTACTGCTTCCCTGGAGACTAGGACGCGGAACAATGGCTTCAAACTACAAGAGAGGAGATTCCATCTGAACATGAGGAAGAACTTCCTGACTGTGAGAGCCGTTCAGCAGTGGAACTCTCTGCCCCGGAGTGTGGTGGAGGCTCCTTCTTTGGAAGCTTTTAAACAGAGGCAGGATGGCCATTTGTCGGGTGTGCTTTGAATGCAATTTCCTGCTTCTTGGCAGAATGGGGTTGGACTGGATGGCCCATGAGGTCTCTTCCAACTCTATGATTCTATGATTCTATAAGCAGAGAGTGACAGAGTTTGGAGTGTGCTCTCACTTCATGGGCTGCTGAAGGAGTTTATCCAGAGGGACAAAGAAAGACCATTTTAAATCTCTCATATGAGAGATGTGAGTTGATGTGACTGATATGAGTTGACGGGACTGATCACATTGTACATATGTTGTTCTGAACTACGAAGAGTAAACTACTTGTTCTTCATTGTTCATCTCTGTGGCATAGAATCATAGAATCATAGAATCATAGTTGGAAGAGACCTCATGGGCCATCCAGTCCAACCCCATTCTGCCAAGAAGCAGGAATATTGCATTCAAATCACCCCTGACAAATGGCCATCCAGCCTCTGCTTAAAAGTTTCCAAAGAAGGAGCCTCCACCACACTCCGGGGCAGAGAGTTCCACTGCTGAACGGCTCTCACAGTCAGGAAGTTCTTCCTAATGTTCAGATGGAATCTCCTCTCTTGTAGTTTGAAGCCACTGTTCTGCGTCCTGGTCTCCAAGGAAGCAGAAAACAAGCTTGCTCCCTCCTCCCTGTGGCTTCCTCTCACATATTTATACATGGCTATCATATCTCCTCTCAGCCTTCTCTTCTTCAGGCTAAACATGCCCAGTTCCCTATTTTCTTTCCCTGGTAAGACAGTTCAAACATGAACTACATGTGGTTTATTTTACATTTCTCCACACTTTGGACATATCACAAGAAGATAGGACTTAGCAGAAAAGACAATAGAATCATAGAATCATGGAATCATAGAGTTGGAAGAGACCTCATGGGCCATTCAGTCCAACCCCCTGCCAAGAAGGAGGAATATTGCATTCAAATCACCCCTGAAAGACCACAATATTCCAGGTGTGGTCCACACAATATTCCAGGTGTGGTCTAACCAAGGCAGAACAGAGGGGTAGCATGACTTCCCTGGATCTAGACACTATACTCCTATTGAGTCAGGTCAAAAACTTTTTCATACGTACTGCTTCTCTCTCTCTCTCCTTCTCTTCAAGCATCTGCATAAGCTTGAGCCTGAAAAATGTAACAGTAACCAAACGTCCCAGGCTCGGCCAGCTCCCTGCATGAAGCTTAACCAATCAGCTTCATGCATCTTATTTTACAGTTGATACATACACACACTAACTGATTTCTTACATGCTCCAAAACAAGGTATGATTGCCTCAGTTAAGTCAGCTTTGCTTTTAGTGAAAGTTAAGATTCATTTGTTTTGTTTATCTTTTTAGCTTCCATGGCATCCATAAAACTATTCTCCAACGCCACATTGGTGTCAGATTTCTTCACTGTCCAACTCTCACAAGCATTCAGAAACAAAGGAAATGCAGTGGCAAACTTCAAAATGATTTGTCACCTAGACAACTTGGAGCTGTCTCTGAATCCAAAGTTACATTCATTACCCTCAAGAGAAAAGCTTGGAAAAATTATTTATTTGAACAACAGTTCCAAGGATTGGCTATTGTCTACTAGATTAGGAAAGACACCTCATCTTCTTGCCTTGGCCAGAATTAAGTTGGCTAAAGTGTGAGAAAGAGGCAGTGAACCCTCCTTATCCTTCCTCCATCCCACTCAGGGTTTTTCAACAAATTTGGCAATATTGAAAGCATCCCCCCATCCCAAACAAAATGAAATGCAATCCAAATACACAACATGTGAAGCATAGTCATGTGCCATGTTCTGGTGTATCTCACAGCTACTATATTAAATGGCTGCAGAAAAAGGATAAAGAGAGGGAAGGAGGGGTTTTTTTTTCCAAAGACCATCCTGTGACTGCTTAAATGCAAAACATGCTGAAAGTCCACCTTGCAAAAAGCAATGAAAAGTTCTTGCACCGTAATTCCACATACGGCGAATGCAGACACACACTTCCTTGTTAATATTTGATTTAGGGATTACATCTGTCCTACTGTTATCTGCATTATCAGCACATTCTGCTATGCAGGAAAGCTCCCTGGGCTTCCTCACCGGACTCTCTCTCTCTCTCTCTCTCTCTCTCTCTTTCTTTCTTTCTTTCTTTCTTTCTTTCATTCCCTCTAATGCAAACACAAAGTAAAGACACACGCACACCACTATTTATGCTTGAAATATACTTGACAGGTCCTTATGTTCTCCCTGCCTTGCTTTGGAAGAGAAGGGGAAAAGGCTAATGCCTCTCATAACACATAAATGAGATTTTAATAAAATCTCCAAGTGTGATAATCACAGGTAATCCAAAAAATAATTCTATTTTGGACTCTTTCACCCATCCCAAGTAGAGTTATATCTATGTACAGGCAGCCGGTTAAACATATAACAGGTAGGTAGAGTACTGGATGCTGAAAATGCCAGCTCTTACTAGTTTACAAGATCTAGTTGTTAGTTACTGGTTATTCTAGGCACTAACTAGATAGCATGATAGTTACACCCAGCAAAAATCTCAGCAGCTGGAAGGAAGACTTTTGGAGACAATTTCCAGTGTACAATTTAGACTGGTATTGCCAAAGTAAAAGACAAATTAATGAGTCCAAAAAGAAATCAAATCTAAACTCTTTCCATGGTGACTAAACATGGACTCTTATACTTTGGATATGTACCACGAATGCTTCATAGGGTTAAAGGCAATAGGAAAAGGGAAGATTGCATTCTAGATGGATAAGCTCACTCAAGGAAGGAAGCCCCAACCCTAAGGCTACAAAATCTTAACATGGCTCATAATAACAAGGTGTCTTGGAAGTCTCTCATTCATAGGGTTGCCATAATTTGAAACTGACTTGGTGATACATGGAATAAAGAAGAAACTGCATTTTAAAAAAAACATTGGTGTTTTTTTTTTTTACCCGTGAGATCATCTTTCTAAGAATATCTAGATTTCGTTGTGTGATTCTGTGGCCAAATTTACTCAAATGTAGAGAATCATAGAATCATAGAATCATAGAATCAAAGAGTTGGAAGAGACCTCATGGGCCATCCAGTCCAACCCCCTGCCAAGAAGCAGGAATATTGCATTCAAATCACCCCTGACAGATGGCCATCCAGGCTCTGCTTAAAAGCTTCCAAAGAAGGAGCCTCCACCACACTCCGGGGCAGAGAGTTCCACTGCTGAACGGCTCTCACAGTCAGGAAGTTCTTCCTAATGTTCAGATGGAACCTCCTCTTGTAGTTTGAAGCCATTGTTCCGCGTCCTAGTCTCCAAGGAAGCAGAAAACAAGCTTGCTCCCTCCTCCCTGTGGCTTCCTCTCACATATTTATACATGGCTATCATATCTCCTCTCAGCCTTCTCTTCTTCAAGCTAAACATGCCCAGCTCCTTAAGCCGCTCCTCATAGGGCTTGTTCTCCAGACCCTTGATCATTTTAGTCGCCCTCCACTGGACACATTCCAGCTTGTCAATATCTCTCTTGAATTGTGGTGCCCAGAATTGGACACAATATTCCAGGTGTGGTCTAACCAAAGCGGAATAGAGGGGTAGCATTACTTCCCTAGATCTAGACACTATGCTCCTATTGATGCAGGCCAAAATCCCATTGGCTTTTTTTGCCGCCACATCACATTGTTGGCTCATGTTTAACTTGTTGTCCACGAGGACTCCAAGATCTTTTTCACACGTACTGCTCTTGAGCCAGTCTAGGAACTATAAATGTCTAGAGCAGTGGTTCTCAACCTTTCTAACACCAGGACCCCTAAATATGGTTCCTCATGTTGTTCCACAGACCACTGAGACCTCCACACAGAACTCCCGGATGGTGAGAACACAAGGCAGGCGAGGCGGGCTTTGCACAAGGCCAGGCCTTGCACGAAGAAGCCCTCGCCTGGCCCACGCCCTTGTGCCGGGGTCAACGGAGGTGGCCTCGCGACCCCTCCGAAATGGCCAGGCAACCCCCCTGTGGGTCGCGACCCCCAGGTTGAGAACTGCTCGTCTAGAGAAATCTAAGCCCTCCAACCCAATTCTATAGTTAACTTTCACCAGGAAAACTCAAAATTTTTAGAGAGAGGTACAGGTAAAACCATGAATAATCCAATCTGTAAAACAATGCAATTTGATTATTTATTGTGAAAGCCATGCATTACATGGTTATCAGCCTCCTCCTAGTAGACTCAAATCAAGGAAAATTTTCATGAGACCGTCCACTCCTCTTAAGGTCTTCCCAGCAACAGCAAGAGTATCCCTTTGGGCAGATAAACCAGGAGGGTCTGCCTCCAGAGGCAAACCAAGAATGGGCAACTTGGAAGTCCCTGAGCAGATTCAGAAGTGGAATGGGCAGATCAAAAGACAACCTGGCAAAATGACTCTACCTAGAAGAACCCTCCACCTTGTGTGACTGTGGAGCAGAACAAACAACTATGCATCTGTATACTTGCCCACAATGCCCTGCCTCATACACAGAGGAAGAATTGCTTAAAGCTAAAGACCAGTGGATTTCAACCTTCCTAATGCTGCAACCCCTTAATACAGTTCTTCATTTTGAGGTGACCCCAACCATAAAATTATTTTTGTTGCTATTTCATAACTGTAATTTTGCAACTGTTAAGAATCATAATGTAAATTTGGAATGCCCTCCCTATAGAGATAAGATCAGCCTCCTCACTGATGATATTTCGGAAAAAACTAAAGACATGGATGTTTGAGCAAGCGTTCGGCTAAGTCGACGCGATGATGTTTCTGATTAAGGACAGGCAATTACCGACAACGAATTGGATTATGATTTTCATTTAAGAGATGCATTGGTCTGTATTGGTGGCCCAATACTGTGTATTATATATGTATGTGTTTTATATTTTTAATCTGAATATTGTTGTTTTTAAATGCTGTAAACCGCAGTGAGTCGCCGCTCTAGGCTGAGATACTAGCGGTATACAAGTGTACTAAATAAATAAATAAATAAATAAATAAATAAATGATATGCAGGATGCATTTTCATTCATTGGACCAAATTTGGCACAAATACCCAATACTCCCAAATTTGAATACTGGTGGGGTTGTGGGAGGGGGACTGATTTTTGTCATTTGGTAGTTGTTTGTTGTAGTTGCTGGGATTTATAGTTCACCTACAATCAAAGAGCATTCTGAACCCCACCAATAATGGAATTGAAGCAAACTTGGCAAAGAGAACTTCCATGACCAGCAGAAAATACTGGAAAAGTTTAGTGGGGATTGACCTTGAGTTTTGACGTTTTAGTTCACCTTCTTCCAGAGAGCACTGTGCACTCAAACAATGATGGATCTGAATCAAACTTGGCAAGAATAGTCAATATGTCCACATGTGAACACTGGTTGAGTTTGGGGAAAATAGACCTTGACATTTTGGAGTTGTAGTTGCTGGAAGTTATTGTTCACCTAGAATCAAAGAGCACTCTTAACCCTGGCCACAATGGATCTGCACTAAACTTGGCACACTACCTACATGGCCAACATTGTTGGGGATGGGGGGGCAGTTTTTGTATTCTGGGAGTTGTAGTTCACCAACACCAAAAATGTAGAAAAAGACAGGTGGGGAGATAGATCTTCAGCCTTCTCTGCCAAAAGGGTTCCTAAGTCCATCAGAAATAGTTTTCTTATGGTCTTTGGCGACCCCTCTGAAACCCCCATCGCAACCCTCCCAGGGGTCCAGACCCCCAGGTTGAGAAACACTGATATAAACAATGCAGTCACTGCCACCCTATTTTTGTCTGGAGTTGTTTAGCCTCTTGTGCTCCCTCTATTTTATTCGTTTATACTTGTTTTATCTGTGCAATGCTTTTGACACAAAATAAATAAAATAAATTAAATCTGCAAAAGTCAAACCCACAAATGTGAAGGGCCAACTGAAGTACAGTTTGTTTTGATGTCTTAATCGACAATCTCTGCCTTTGGAAGGGATGACTTGGGTTTTCCACCAAAAACTAATGTGGCTCATCAATTCTATTCAACATAGACAGGGACCAGGAATCATGGAAATTACAATCTGATAACATCTAAGGACTAACCCTGCTTCCAAACCACGCTTTATGCAATCCATGGTTAGACATGAAGTACTAACTGAGTCGCTCTAATAATAATGTTGAGTGCTAAACAAATTACTTATGCGACCTTCAAGCATTTATTTATTGAAAGTAAAAACACCATAATTCTGTTAAAAGTGTGCCAGATGTATAATATGGATTCATAAAAATGAGTTTTTTGATTGATTCACATTACTTTATTACCACTATTCCACCCTTTATGGCACTTGATAACTTAGATTTTCTTGCTTTCTAAAATATCCAGTTAAGAAAAATCACCAATTTCACAAAATTATTATTTTTAATTTGAAGAGCTCAGTGTTTTTTTCTCTCAACTCAATGCATGCAAAAAATAAATGCAATGGGAGTTGGGGAGGAATGCAATTTCATATCCATCTAAATTATCCAATGGCACAAAGCTTATGTATATAGCAATTTCCCTCCACATTTTCATCTCACCCCAAACAATCTAGTCCTTTGCCAGTCAAATAAATCAGAACAGAATCACACCAAGCAATTTATATGGCAAGTACACAACCATGATCAGAGCCATAAGAAAAAAAGAAAAACAACACATTTCTCTAAGCTTCTATCAACAGAGAAAATGGTTCTTATATCACCTTGATACTAAAGTCTAAGCAGGGGTGTTTTTATTTCAATTTACTTTATTCTTTCACTCTGCCATTATATTGATCAACATCTACCATATTTACAACAATGTTTAATACAAGCATAAGGCCAGGTGAATCAAATACAGGAAGGCTCTCAAAGTACTTTCATGCTTCCCTCCTCTCTTCATGCACATTAACGGGAGTAATGTAGGAAAAGGAGGTGTTGAAAGGAACACCTGGGAAGGAAAATAGTTCTGCGAAATCCCTGCAGGAACCATTTTAATTTGGTCTCCTAAAGAGCTGTAAATGTAATTTTCAAAAGCAGTTACACACAAAGCTTTTGGGCATCAAAGTCTTTCTCGTGCTTTGGAGATTCTGCTAAAACATTGTTTTTGTTCCCCTGTATTAATTCCGAAGCTCCGTGGATTTGTTGCCGGCTTTAATATCAGTTACCCGCCTGTGTCAGCAATATCAATTCTAAATGCATTACGATCCCTATATCGGCAGGGAATACATTCCCAGATTTCATGTGAATATACAAAACTGTGGGTAATAGTAAATATGTTTGAAATGAAGGACTTCCAGCTCAAGAGTATCATAAACTCATAGTGGAGGACCTGGAAAATGCTTTGTGAGGTTATGTGTGGTTGAATGTGGATAAGAGAGATGTTGGAGTTTAAAATTCCACATGATAGTAGTAGTAGTAGTAGTAGTAAGGCAGTTACGAACCAACATTGAGGGAAGTCAATAGTAGTAAATTGCTTAAAGTGCAAAAGACAAAGAGAGAATGCCGTAAAAACACAATCCAGAGCAGAAGAGAAAACTGGCGAAAGAAGGCTTTCCATGGACAGTTCCTGGGAAAAATTGAGAGCCAAACTGACAAAGAAAAAACATGGCTGTGGCTCGCAAATGGAACTTTGAAAAAGGAGACAAAGGAGGGCCTGATTCTGGCAGCCCAAGAACAAGCCAACAAGCCAAGAACCAATGCCATCAAAGCCAGAATTGAAAAGTCAATGACAGATCCCAAACGTAGACTCTGCAAGGAAGCAGATGAAACAATAGATCACATCCTCTGCAGCTGCAAGAGGTGTAACACCGTTGCTCAGATGATTCATTGGAACTTGTGCCACAAAGACCATCTGCCTGCGACAAAGAACTGGTGGGATCACAAGCCAGAAAAAGTTACAGAGAATGAACTCGTCAAACTCCTCTAGGACTTTTGAATTCAGACAGACAGAGTTTTGGAGCACAATACTCCTGACCTTTGTTAAAAAACAAAGTATGGATTGTTGATGTTACAATCCCAGGTGACAGCAGGATTGAATAAAAACAACTGGAAAAGCTGACACGATATGAGGATTTAAAGATGGAACTGCAGCGGTGATTGGCACACTGGGTGCCTGCACTTAAACACAATCGGCGCTGACAATATTATCATCTGCCCACTGCAGAAGGCCACCTTACTGGGATCTACACACATTATTCGCCGATACATCACACAGTCCTAGACATTTGGGAAGTGTCCAACGTGTGATCCAATACAACAGCCAGCAAAGTGATCTTGTCTGCTGTGGACTCATCTTGTTTCAAATAATAATAATAATAATAATAATAATAATAATAATAATAATAATAATACTTTATTTGTAATCTGCCCTATCTCCCCAAGGGGACTCTAGGCCAAATGATATAAAATGATATTTATTATTTATTTACTTTATTTGTATACCGCTCTTCTCAGCCCTTAGGCGACTCAGAGCGGTTTACAACAATTTAGGTATACACAATACAAAGTCAATTAAGCATTTAAAAGCAATAGCATCACAAATCATTAAACATCAGCATCAATACATCACTACATCAATATAACAAATCCATCAGGTTTCATCAATGAAATCAGAATCCAAACTCGTTATCCATTATAAAAGTGTCAGGGCCAAATCGAGATCAAGAGATAAAGGAGCACCAGCTCAACATCTCTGAAGTCAGAGAGTGGCTTGAGCTAATAGAAGGAGGGAGTGTTTTCACTGTAGAATTAATGTACTTTGTTTTGGCTTTGACTGCCATGTCTCAATGCTATGGAACCAGGGAGTTATAGTTTTCCAAGGTCTTCAGTCTTCTCTGACAAAGAGTGCTGATGCCTCATCAAATTACAAATCCCATGATTCCAGAAAATTAACCCTTCTACTTAAAATGATGTCAATCAGCATTTTACTATAGTGTAGATGCACCCAGACACCTTGCAGTGGGACAACTCTGCTGGTCGGGTGAACATAACAAGACTGTCCAACAAATATTAGTTCAAACCCAGATTCATTTAGGGCAGTGGTTCTCAGCCTGTGGGTCCCCAGATGTTAAGGCCATCAACTCCCAGAAATCCTAACAGCCGGTAAACTGGCTGAAATTTCTGGGAGTTGTAGGCCAAACCACCTGGTGACCCACAGGTTGAGAACCACTGATTTAGGGATTCCAAACTGCCTGTCAATTGTAGGGGATCTTGTTGCACGTTTCTATGTTCGGACACACAAACAGTGAGATTCCACGTGCTCATTCACCTTGTAACATTATAACACTTTGACACCACATTAACTATCATCACTCAGTGCTATGCAATTCTGGGATTTGTTGCTTCCTGAAATATTTACCCTTTTTTCTCAAAGAGCTCTGATGCTATATATCCAAATATCAGGATTCCAAAGGATGGCACCAGGGCTGTTAAAGTGGTGTCAAACTGCTATAATTCTGCAGTGTGGATAGGAGATAAGACACAACTTTGTATTCTGAAGACCAACCTATGCATCATTTTAAAGATGGAGCTATGCCTCTCTTATTCCCTAACCTCTGAGTGTGATCCATGTGATAGAGACACAAGAGAGTGCTTTCTCTTATTGCTTCTCCCAGATGATGGAAAAACCTTCCCAGGAGGATGAGGGTAATTCCCGCCTTGTTTTGTTACTATCAGCAAACAAGGACCTTTTTATTCAGACAGGTGGTTGATAACTAACTAGGTTTAAACATACATGCCAACAACTTAATGATTTACTATACAAGTTAAATAACTCTTGTCCAAAATGCATGGAGCTAGAAGTGTTTTTTCCCCAGATTTCTTAATATCTGTATTTGCTGATACATACATAGTGAGAGATGTTGGAGATGGGACTCCTGTCTCACTATGGATTTCATGAATATATATTTACCTTATGGATATAGCTTGAAGGTAATTTTATATAGGTTTGTGTATACTTAACTATCAGAAAGCAAAGTTGTCACTGTCTCAACTTCCCACATCCACAATGTCAGATTTTGGACCATTTCGGATTTCAGAATTCTGGATGCTCAACCTATATTTGTTGCTTATTATAAGGATTTAGTAAAGAGTAGAGACATCACACTGGCAACAAGGATCCGCATAGTCAAAGCCATGGTATTCCCTGTAGTAACCTACGGATGTGAGAGCTGGACCTTAGGGAAGGCTGAGCGAAGGAAGAGAGATGCTTTTGAACTGTGGTGTTGGAGGAAAGTTCTGAGAGTGCCTTGGACTGCGAGAAGATCCAACCAGTCCATCCTCAAGGAAATAAAGCTTGACTGCTCATTGGAGGGAAGGATACTAGAGACAAAGTTGAAGTACTTTGGCCACATCATGAGGAGACAGCAAAGCCTAGAGAAGACAATGATGCTGGGGAAAGTAGAAGGCAAAAGGAAGAGGGGCCGACCAAGGGCAAGATGGATGGATGGCATCCTTGAATTGACTGGACTGACCTTGAAGGAGCTGGGGGTGGTGACGGCCGACAGGGAGCTCTGGCGTGGGCTGGTCCATGAGGTCACGAAGAGTCAGAGATGACTGAACGAATGAACAACAACATAAGGATTTAATAATGTTTTAAATAAATATACAATTTTATAGTTTACTGAATTGTATTACATTGCCTTGTACTTGGGAGGAAGCCAGAATACACATACAAATAAATGGGCAGGTGCCATAACCAAGAAGACATTCCCCTCATTAATGCATAATATACCTGAGAAATATTTAAAGAACCTGCTTTTCCAATCTTCAAATAAGGATTACTACACATAAGAGCTAAACTGAACCTGAATATCAAGTGATGGGGAGGCAAAACAAACATACTGTATTGGGGGAGAACAATATACTTACTTACTTGTTCAAATAATTCAGTCTTAGTTAATGTGTGCAATGAAAACAGCCCAACTCAGACTCACTCATAAGAATAACTGGGATTATCTATTCCTCAAAAGAAACATGGGCACAGAAAACTTGGATAAAATAATGTCAGTTTTGTATCTCTTTGTTGCATTCTTAATATTTTAATAATTTTGATTAGGATAGTTTTTTTTGTTGTTCTACAATAATCCAAATTTGGTCTCCTAGCAATAATAAAATGTGAAATATATACAAGGGAAACCATAGAAGCCTACACTGTCTTGCCACCTTTCGTAAGAATCGATATCAGGAATGAGCAAAATAACACCCATAGTATTGTTGAAGGTTTTCATGCCCGGAATCACTGGGTTGTTGGAGGTTTTTTCAGGCTATATGGCCATGTTCTAGAGCATTTTCTCCTGACGTTTCGCCTGCATCTATGGCAAGCATCCTCAGAGGTAGTGAGGTCTGTTGGACCTAGGAAAATGGGTTTATATATCTGTGGAATGACCAGGGTGGGACAAAGGACTCTTGTCTGCTGGAGCTAGGTGAATGTTTCAACTGACCACCTTGATTAGCATTTGATGGCCTGGCAGTGCCTGGAGCAATCTTTTGTTGAGAGGTGATTAGATGTCCTTGTTTGTTTCCTCTCTGTTGTTGTGCTGTTCTAATTTTAGAGTTTTTGTTCATTTTCATGGTTTCCTCCTTTCTGTTGAAATTGTCCACATGCTTGTGGATTTCAATGGCTTCTCTGTGTAGTCTGACATGGTGGTTGTGAGAGTGGTCCAGCATTTCTGTGTTCTCAAATAAAATGCTGTGTCCAGGTTGGTTCATCAGGTGCTCTGCTATGGCTGACTTCTCTGGTTGAAGTAGTCTGCAGTGCCTTTCATGTTCCTTGATTCGTGTTTGGGCAATGCTGCGTTTGGTGGTCCCTATGTAGACTTGTCCACAGCTGCATGGTATCTGGTAGACTCCTGCAGAAGTGAGAGTGTCTCTCTTGTCCTTTGCTGAACGTAGCATTTGTTGGTTTTTCTTGGTGGGTCTGTAGATAGTTTGTATGTTGTGTTTCCTCATCAGCTTCCCTCTGCGGTCAGTGGTTCCCTTGATGTATGGCAAGAACACTTTTCCTCTGGGTGGATCTTTGTCTTTACTCTCGTGGCTTGTTCTTGGTCTTGCCGCTCTTCTGATGTCTGAGGTGGAGTATTCATTGGCCTGTAGAGCCCAGTTGAGGTGGCTCAGTTCATCTTGGAGGAGGTGGGGTTCGCAGATTCTTTTTGCAGTCTGCCAAGGCTTTAATGGTGCTTCTTTTTTGACTTGGGTGATGGTTGGAGTTTTTATGTAGATATCTATCTGTGTGCGTGGGTTTTCTGTAAACTGTGTGACCCAATTGTTGACCTGGTTTATGGATAACTAGGACACATAGAACACCCATAGCCTAGATTTGCCTTCAAGGCCATGCGACTAAACTTCCCTATCTCTCCAATTTCTGGAGGATGGAGAAAATAGCCATAAAAAGAAGAAATAACTAAAATCGACAGTCCTGAAAACGCCCAAGAGTAGAACCCCATCTCTAAAATAACATGCATTCATACTTCACTTTGTTCCCTCCTACCAAATAATGTTTTTGAAGGAAACTATAATCAATCTATATGGAGAGGATGACCTATTAAAACACCCTGTTTGTATATCATCTCTTGCAGTTATAGAATTGCCCCCTTGAGCCCTGAATGTGGCTGCTCCAAAGTTGCCTTTCCCATCAAAAAGCCATTACTTTGGAAAATACTTCACTGAGAGACACATCTGTTGGTCAGTATCAGAAAGGTTGCTGGCACAGGTGGACTCTGGGTCAGATCCAACAAAGCATTTGCTACATCCTCTTATACCTGCGGACTCAGCAGGGAGGGATGCTGTGAATTAGTGCCTATCTGCAGGTGTCAATGTGCAGAATAATCTACTCAGCAGAGATCTGGATGTGAGCAGAATCAATAAAAAGTCCATCACGTCTCCCTCTTTTATAGAGATGAAGCACATTCTGTGGTCAGCCATGTGGAATAACTAAAAGGCTTACTGTTGTTATTTGATAATTAGAGAAAAATGTAGGCCTCTTCTGATCAATGTATTAGATTCAAACACCAAATAGCTTTTCTGATGTGAAGAAGAAACAATGCCAGCTGGAGGCTCTTCTTCTCATTCAGTCTTCATTCTCACCAGAAGAACCCCGTCAACACATTGGCAAAATGCAATCAGAAAGTAAATGAACAGGATGCTAACAATAAAGCCATCGTGTGTTGAATCTCTTCACGGGTCTAAATTAGAGAGTTGGGAGGTGCTTAATTAATTTATTTATGTATTTATTTACTGCATTTCTATGCCGCCTTTCTCAGCCCGAAGGCGACATTATAAAACCCTGTAAAAACATTAGAAGCATAAAAGACTAGTAACTTCCTATTTGTTCATTTTCCAAAGACATCGTCAAGCTGTTCCATGGTCATTCTTTCCTGGGTTCCATATTTATCCTTTACCCTGCATTTTCAAAGGCTTGTTCAAAAAGCCAGGTTTTTAATTTTTTTTTCGGAATGTCAGTAGGGAGGGGGCCAATCTAATATCCCTAGGGAGGGATTTCCATAGCCAAGGAGCCACCACTGAGAAGGCCCTATCTCTCATCCCCACCAGCCGCGCCTGAGACAAAGGAAAGATCGTGAGTAGGGCCTCCCTGGAAGATCTTAAATTCCTAGCTGGTTCATAGGGAGAGATATGTTCTGACAGGTAGGCTGGGACGGAACTGTTTAGGGCTTTATAGGCTAAAGCCAACCCTTTGAATTGTGCCCGGTAGCAAACTGGCAGCCAGTGGAGCTGGCACAACAGAAGCGTTGTGTGCTCCCTGAGCTCTGCTCCCATTAGCAACCTGACTGCTGCCCGCTGGACCATTTGAAGCTTCCAAAGAGTCTTCAAAGGCAACCCCACATAGAGCATATTGTAGTACTCTATATGGGATGTAACCAGAGCATGGACTACCGTGGCCAAGTCAATATCGTCATCCATCCACATTTGTGAGTTTGACTTTTGTGGATTTCATTATTCATGGATCTGATTAAAATGTTCTCTCCAAGAATCTCTAGGTCCCCCAATGTAAGTCTACAGTCAATAACCAGCACATAATTGATCATTGAGTCATGCTGCTGGACCTAGGGTCTCAAAATCCCCTGACTACTGGATGAAGGAATTTATGGAAATTGTAATCCAAACAAATTAAAGGCGTTTGTCTGAGTGACAACACTACTTGAGGAAATGGTGTAAGAAAGTGAGCCAAGCATTCTGGACCAGCGTTTCTCAGCCTAGGGGTCAGGACCCCTGGGGGGAACATGAGGGGGTGTCAAAGGGGTCACCAAAAACCATCAGGAAACACAGTATTTTATGTTGGTCATGGGGGTTCTGTGTGGGAAGTTTGGCCCAATTCTACCGTTGGTGGGGTTCAGAATGCTCTTTGATTGTAAGTGAACTATAAATCCCAGCAACTACAAATCCCAAATGTTGAGGTCTGTTTTCCCCAAACTCCACCAGTGTTCACATTTGGTCATATTGAATATTTGTGCCAAGTTTGGTCCAGATCCATCATTGTTTGAGTCCACAGTGTTCTCTGGATGTAGGTGAACCACAACTCCCAAACTCAAGGTCAATGCCCACCAAACCCTTCCAGTAGTTCTGTTGGTGATGGGAGTTCTGTGTGCAATGTCTGGTTCCATTCCATCGTTGGTGGAGTTCTTTGATTGTGTGCCAAATTTGGTCCAGTAAATGAAAATACACCTTGTAAATCAGATATTTATGTGACGATTCATAACAGCAGCAAAATTAGAGTTATGAAGTAGCAATGAAAATAATTTTATGTTTGGGGGTCACCACAACATGTATGATGGGGTCACGGCATTAGAAAGGTTGACAACCACTGTTTTAGACGAATTGAGTGGCAGTACAATCTCTTTAGCTATCTCATTTCCCAAAGCATTTTGGTACCAGATCTCATCTGATCAGCCCTGGTTAGTACTTACATGGAAGCAATCAACAAAATACCAGGCGCTGAACATATTTCAGAGGAAGAAACTGGCAAAACTACCTCTGAGTTTTCCTTGTCTTAAAAACCAAATGGAATCCATTGGGTCATCATAAGCCAACAGGTGGCTTGAAGATACATACACACAGAGAGTGCCCAAAATACAAGATTCCTAGGCTGTGCTCAATAACTGCTCTTTTGCTGATTTCTCCACAGCAAATTTGCATTTCTTACTCTCATCTATGAAGCAGATATACAATGTTTCCTTTAGAGGTTTGCTGATACAAAAGTGTTGTCATTCCTCCTCATGCACCGCACTACTTCCAAGCGATCCCACCATCATTATTCAGGAGAACACACCGACAACAATTTGCTGGAAATGATTTCAGCAGGCAGATGCCTCAGTAGCTTCTCTGCCAGGTAATTGAATGAAAAATGTAATTCCCACAGCCATAACAAGTCTGGATTTATTGCTTCACTGTATAGATCACTGTCAGCAAGGCACGCACTTTGTCATTCCCCAAAGCAATACTGGTGAAAGCAACAGAGAGGTCAACCTTTCAAAACCTCCTCCACCGGTGCCCAGTTTGTGTTTCAGATTTCAAGAAGTCCAAGCATATTCTTCACTGCATGCCAGGGAAATCTTCAACTGGGGAAGATTTCATCCTTGAAATCCTCATCTGAAATCATTCCTAAAGACTGGAAAACTTATCCTTGCAAACTAGAACTCTAAGTACCTCCCGGCCTGAATTGATGGTCCAGTCACTTGAAGCCAAGAACTATCATGCTGCATAAAGGCCTGGAAAACCGTACACAATTGTAGAGCTTGTTTCCAACAGGTACCAAATCCAAATCTATTTCTTGAATACAGGTAGTCCTCAAGTTACAAACAAGATACCCTAGGTTCAGTAAGTTTGTACTTAAGTTGAATTTGTATGTAAGTCAGAACAGATACTTTTTTAAGTGTAACTCCAGCCAAATGTGTATGTGTGTTAGCTTTGGATAGCACAGGGAAGCATGAACACACCTGTGGTGTTTGTTTTGCTATCTGTGCCCCTGTTCAGAAGATTTTACCTCACTTTCTGTCGCTTTGATAATTGGTATTTAGAAAGAAATGGCTTCTGGAAACAAGAATTGGTGATAAAGGTTCAGTGGAGAGCCCTTTTCCCCATGATAACTCTTTCAGGAGTGAATTTCCCCTCCAAGGGGAAGATTTCTCTCACTTTCTGTTGTCTCATCCCCATTCTTAACTATGATTGGTTTGTAAATGGGATGTTTGTAACTTAGGGACTGCCTGCAGTTCTATAATAAAGGATGAAACATCTTTGTGACATATGTAAATGTGATGTTTGGCACGGAAAGTATATATGAGCAAAAAGTGACCAAGGTCACTTCAATTGCATATCCTCAGCATGTTTTGTTTTTTTTTCAATTCCTGTAAAAAAAACAGATGGATTTGATACCTTTTGGAAACAAGGTCCACGGCTGTAGCATCACATGGAAGCAATTCATAGATGAACAATTTTGGCAGGAATACAGCTACAGAAGGAAGAAAATGGGGGCATTTCTTCCACAAATAAAAATTCTGCGACCCAAAATGAAATTTTCCTCCAGACCATCGATTCCAAGCGATGCAGTGACTTTAAAGTTCAGATGAGCATTTAGAAATAGAGTTTAGATAGACAAAGAAAATCAGAGGTGGGCAAAAGTTCATTTTGGGGATTGCAGTCCATGTTTGCATTTTGACATTTTGATCATGGATTTGATTAAAAACATTCTCTCAAGGGATTTCTAGGTGTTTGGTGATCGGTTTCCAATGGAAGTTGACCACAGAGTCATACTTGAAGACTTATGAATTACTAAAGAGGTGTTATCTCGACTTTTAAAAAAATAATATTTTGAATGTATATCCCTCTCTTTTATTTTCTTAGATAATATCTCATTTTAAATTTCCCCTTCAGTAAGGCATGTGAGCCATGCAAGTCCTGGCACCGAAAGAACAGGTTTACGCTTTTATTGGGTGAGGGGCAAAACCTACAGAGAATTCCTCATAAATCTAAACCTTCGTCAATTACTCAATTACAGCTTGAGCAGGAACATTCCTTCCCTAAGACTGAAAGTCTGTTTAAAATTAACTATTCTTACCTTCAGTGTGTCTCAGTTTCTTATAATACGGCCCTGTAGCTGTGAAACCAAATGCATTTACCCTAAAATAAGTTAAGTGTTTTTAGCAGTTCAAAAAACCAATTCTTTTCTTTCTTTTTTATCTTAAATTAATATTCAGAGTAAGACAGCTTTAAATTTAAACTGCATAATCAACCTGCTGCATATTCTGTTTTTCTAGACTTCTTTCACTCACCTAAAAGCATCATTCTCCGTTCCATTTTCCCAACTGACGGGTGCACAGCAACAATTCCAGGGGATGGGAATTACGATCTTCCCTTTGGCTGATGTTGCCAATGGTGTTGGAGAATGCAAGGATTCAGTGAGTGTGTGTGTAAAATATAATGCATGAAGCTAATAGGTTGGGCAATGCACAGGGTGATGGCTGAGCCTGGAACTTTTGGATACTGTTGCATTTTTGTTCAGGTTCAATCTATGCAAGTGAAGGGAGAAAAGAAGTGAGAGACAGAGAGATAAAGTCTGATTTGCTTCTTGGCTGCTGAAAGAAGGTCTCTCATATGGACACAGAAAGGACCATTTTAAAATCTCTCATAAAAAGACATTTACTGAGTTGATGCAATGATCATATTGTACATATGTTGTTCTGAATTAAGAAGTGTAAACTACTACATGTGGTTTATTTTACATTACGCCACAAATAGTACATATGAATCCTTCATACAATATATGATTTCCTAGGAAAACAACAGAGCTTCCAAATAGAGAGAGTGCAGCACTGTAAGTTTCTAAGACAAGAATTGCAACAAAGAAATTGGTCACAGCAAAAAAAATGCCTGTCTTAAATATATGGATGGGCACAAAAATCATTTTGATAATAGAGGCAGAGACTATATAATTTGACCTTTATGAATCTGACTCAAAAAAGTCTCATGTCTATCACTACTAGTTTCATATCTATAGGTACAATCTGCTTTCAAATACTACAAGGAATCAAAATTCTGAGGTTTAAATTTTTTTGTACACCATAATTGCCAGAATTCCCTTCCAATATGTAGTAATCATAAAGGTTTTCCCCTGACATTAAGTCCAGTCGTGCCCAACTCTGGAGTGTGGTGCTCATATCAATACCTTTCGGACCGCATCTTGGCCTATGAGATCGTCTGGGGAGGCCCTTCTCTCGATCCCGCCTGCTTCACAGGCACGTCTGGCGGGGACGAGAGAAAGGGCCTTCTCGGTGGTGGCCCCCCGGCTGTGGAATGACCTCCCTGCTGACATCAGACAGGCGCCCTCCCTTCTGTCCTTCCGTAAGAGCCTGAAGACCTGGCTATTTGAGAAGGCATTCAACTGAGCGCTACGGCAACTGGTAATTGACAACTGGAACGGAATACGGATTACGATATTGGTTATGATTCTATGATGTGACGGAGCGGATTATTTAGTGTAACTAGATTATAGTGTATTATTGTTGTATTGATTTCCTGTTTTGCCCTTTTGTAAACTGTTTTTATATGTTGTGCACCGCCGCGAGTCGCCCTAGGGCTGAGAGCGGCGGTCAATAAATGCAGTAAATAAATAAATAAATATCCATTTCTAAGCCAAGGAGCAAGCATTGTCCGTCAACACCCCTAAAGTCATGTGGCCGGCATGATTACATGGAGTGCCATTCCAATATGACCACCTCAGAAACCAGTCCAAAAGAGTAGAATTTCCAAGATTTGACAATAGCCATTCAAAGCTACACTTTTTAAAGGTCGGCCACATGATGGTCAAGCAAGAAGGAGCAATTATAACATAATAGATGTAAACAACAAGGGCAACTAACAAAAAAATAGTAACAATGGTGGCAAAATAGCCACATGTCTATCACTGAGAAGGCCTTTGGTGATGTTCTAAGAATTTGGTCACCCCAAAATTCTCCTGTTTGAAGGAAGGCAGGTCTATAATCTCATCATATATCCTATTTTTAATGGTACATCACATAATCATCTCCTGTTATGTGATGCCATGCAATTCTAAAGTGCAGCTGGATTCTTCTCTTCCTCTCCTTTTCCCTTTCTTTTGATAAGAAACGTGTGCTCATTTATCATTTGTTTCACTTCCAAGTGTAAATCTGGGTCAGGGGAAGAGCACTGGTGGAAACACAGTTGGGGAGAAATAGCCCACTGATACTACAAGCTATGGATGCTTTTTTATTCCATCTGGATAAACTATTGTATCATCAAATATTAGTTTACAATGCAATGCACACTTTTAGAAAAAAGAATGTATTATAGTTACATAGTTCAAACTGCTGCAGGCATTGTTTCTTCTGTAGCTCAAGAAATGGAAAAGTTTAATTACGAAACTGTTTGGAAGAAAATTCAGAAAGATTTACAAAAATGGAGTTATTTAAACCTATCACTTCTGGGTCGAATATCTCTAATAAAATTGAATGTCCTACCAAAACTTATATTTCTGTTTCAAAACATACCGGTAATAAGAAATCAGATCCTGTTTAAAAAATGGAAGAAAGATCTATTAAAATTCATTTGGAAAGGGAAAAGACCAAGAATAAATTATACAAATTTAATTGACAAAAAAACAAGAGGAGGTCTGGGACTTCCTGATTTTAAAACATATCACGAGGCATGTGCCCTGTCATGGATAAGAGATTGGATGACTTTAGATAAGGAAAAATGTTTAAATTTAGAAGGCCATGATCTGAGAGTAGGTTGGCATGCGTATGTTTGGTACAATAGAGAAACTAAGGGAAAAAAAATTGGAAATCATTTTGTGCGAGCCTCCCTACTAAGGACATGGTTGAGATACAAAGCCCTCTTTTACAAAACTACACCATTATGGGTCTCGGCAATGGAGGCCCACCAAAGGAGATTGTTAGGGTGGAGGGTATGGCCGAGATATAAGGACATCCTGCTTAAAGGGAAAGAGGAGATTAAATCTTTTGAACAACTTAAGAGCTCTTTTGGTAATATAACTTGGTTACATTATATACAAATTAAAGAATATTTTAAAGAAGATAAAAACATTGGTTTTGACTGGGAGGAAAACACATGGGACAAAATATTAAAAACTGAAAAGAAAGTAGTAACAATACTCTATAATAAACTGGTACAATGGCTTACGGAAACTGAACAAGTGAAAACATGTATGATTAAATGGGCAGAAAATTTGAGAAGGCCCATTCAATTTAGAGAATGGGAACAAATATGGAACAAAACGTTGAGATACACTTATGCTATGGACTTGAAGGAAAATTGGTACAAAATGTTTTTAGATGGTATTTGACCCCAAACAAATTAAGCCATATGTACAAAAATGTCTCAGACAAATGTTGGAAGTGTGGTGAACAATCAGGCACATTTTACCACATGTGGTGGACATGTAAAGAAACATCTAAGTTTTGGTCATTGATACATGAAGAATTACAAAAGATATTTAAGAGAAAGTTTAAAAAGAAGCCGGAGTATTATCTATTAGGTTTTATGGACTCAGACTTAAAATTGGATGAGAATGAAGACAAATTATTTACGTATTTTACCACAGCAGCAAGGATCATTTTTGCCAAACATTGGAAAAATGAACAGATTCCGATCATTGACGAATGGAGGGAAAAGGTTATAGAAATAAGAGATATGGACGAATTAACTTTTTTGTTGAGGAAAAACACTGGAAAACCGTTAAAGAGGACAGACTGGACTTTTTTCTATGACTATGAGAAGAAAATATAGAAAGATACTAGAGGCTAAGAAAATATAAATGAGTTTTAGAAGAAATGAGAGAAGATCCTGAGACTGGAGTGGAAGTCATTTTAGAATAGTTTACGTTTTTCTTTTGTCTTGGGCACCTTTTTGTGTTTCGGCCCTTTTTTTTTCTTTTCTTTTTTCTCTTTTTCTTTTTTGGGGGGGGGGAGGGTATGGGGGTTTCCTACTTTCCTATCTTCTCTCTTATTGTTCTCCCTCTTTCCTTGTGTAGATGTGCAAAAAGTTTAATAAAAATATTTTTTTAAAAAAAAGAAATGGAAAAGTTGAAAATCAGACCAGATTGTGAGTTCAAATGTTTTGAACCGAATCGAGGAAGAGAACTCTCTACTCTGAAAGCTTCTAAATCAGGTACTGCTTTGGACCTTTTACAAATACTTTCTGTCATCTGTTCCACAAATACTTGAAAGCATCATCCTGTACAACTATATTTGGGATTGTGTCATGCTACCCTGCAGAGAGAGGTAGGCATTTTTATTATTAACAGATAGATATACAAGGATTGCCTCCTGGAATCCGGCTGCATCTGAATACAAGATCCCAGCCTATTTTGAGGCTTGCATTAGTTTCTGACCCAGCTCAACCCCTTGCCAGAAGCAGGAAAATCGCATTCAAAGCACCCCCAACAGATGGCCATCCAATGTATTGTCGAAGGCTTTCATGGCTGGAATCACTAGGTTCTTGTGGGTTTTTTCGGGCTATAGGGCCATGTTCTAGAGGCATTTCTCCAGACGTTTCGAACGAAACCGCACAGGCCTAATATCTACATAAAAACTCCAACCATCACCCAAGTCAAAAAAGAAGCACCATTAAAGCCTTGGCAGACCGTGCAAAAAGAATCTGCGAACCCCACCTCCTCCAAAATGAACTGAACCACCTCAACTTGGCTCTCCAGGCCAATGGATACTCCACCTCAGACATCAGAAGAGCTGCAAGACCAAGAACAAGCCACGAGAGTAAAGATGAAGATCCACCCAGAGGAAAAGTGTTCCTGCCATACATCAAGGGAACCACTGACCGCATAGGGAAGCTGATGAGGAAACACAACATACAAACAATCTACAAACCCACCAAGAAAATCCAACAAATGCTACGTTCAGCAAAGGACAAGAGGGATCCCCTCACCTCTGCAGGAGTCTACCGTATACCATGCAGCTGTGGACAAGTCTACATAGGGACCACCAAACGCAGCGCCCAGACACGCATCAAGGAACATGAAAGGCACTGCAGACTACTTCAACCAGAGAAGTCAGCCATAGCAGAGCACCTGATGAACCAGCCTGGACACAGCATATTATTTGAGAACACAGAAATGCTGGACCACACCAACAACCACCATGTCAGACTACACAGAGAAGCCATTGAAATCCACAAGCATGTGGACAATTTCAACAGAAAGGAGGAAACCATGAAAATGAACAAAATCTGGCTACCAGTATTAAAAAACTCTAAAATTAACAGCAAAGCAGCAGAGGGAAATTTCATGGCTGGAATCACCTCCCAGCAACAGATTTTCCCAGGCTCAGGCAGGCCTTCAAATGCTAATGAAGGTGATCAGCTAAACATTCACACCTAACTGCAGCAGGGAAGAGCTCTTTGCCCCACCCCAGCCATTCCACAGATATATAAACCCTTTTTCCTACTTCCAACAGACCTCACACCTCTGAGGATGCTTGCCATAGATGCAGGCGAAACGTCAGGAGAAATGCCTCTAGAACATGGCTCTATAGCCCGAAAAAACCCACAAGAACCTAGATGGCCATCCAGCCTCTGCTTAAAAACCTCCAAAGGAGGAGCCTCCACCACACTCCAGGGCAGAGAGTTCCACTGCTGAACAGCTCTCACAGTTTTCCTAATGTTCAGGTAGAATCTCCTTTCCTGTAGTTTGAAGCCATTGTTCCGCATCCTAGTCTCCAGGGCAGCAGAAAACAAGCCTGCTCCCTCTGCCCTATGACTTCCCCTCACATATTTATACATGGCTATCATGTCTCCTCTCAGCCTTCTCTTCTGCAGGCTAAACATGCCCAGCTTTTTAAACCATTCCTCATAGAGCTTGTTCTCCAGACCCTTGATCATTTTAGTTGCTCTCCTCTGGACACATTCCAGATTGTCAACATCTCTCTTCAACTGTGGTGCCCAGAACTAGACACAGTATTCCAGATGTGTTCTGACCAAGGCAGAATACAGGGGTGGCATGACTTCCCTGGATCTAGACACTGCACTCCTATTGATACAGGTCAAAATCCCATTGGCTTTTTTTGCTGCCGCATGACATTGTTGGCTCATGTTTAACTTGCTGTCCATGAGGACTTCATGATCTTTTTTCACACATACTGCTATCAAGCCAGTCATCCCCCATTCTGTATCTTTGCATTTCATTTTTTTTTCTGCCTAAGTGGAGTATCTTGCATTTGTCGCTGTTGAAGTTCATTTTGTTAGTTTTGGCCAATCATCTCTCTAATCTGTTCAGATAGTTTTGAATTTTGCTCCTGTCTTTTGGGGTATTGGCCATCCTTCCCAATTCGGTCCCAACTGCAAACTAGATGCTCATGCCTTCTAACCCTCCATCTAAGTCATTAATAAAGATATTGAACAGGACCTTGATAAGTTAACCATTTCTTCTTGCCTTCTGCCTCATTTCTATATCCATATTGGCATCTTTGGGCATAAAATTAATCTATATCTCTCTCATATTTGTAATAGAGCGCATCTAACATAATTATTTTTAAAATTCACTTTCACTTTGTAATACCACATTTAACCATGCCAACCATATATCAAATTAGTGCCAACATCCTAGTATTACTAGTATTACTCAACAAAAACCAGTCTTTTATTGGAAGAGGAAACTTGTTGAAAGTCCCAATTATATTTTTAAACTGCACCCACTGAGATACACTCCATAGCTTTCCTGCCTTCTCACTTGCCTTTGTTCTAAAAGTCAGTGAACTATAATAGAATAGCTGTCTTAAAACAACAGTCTTTGACCTTCCTCACAGTGTTCATATTTTACTTTCCTTGCTTCAAAAGATATTTTTCTTTTCTTTTCTTTTCTTTTTTAAAAGAGTCAGAGAGAAAGATCTGGAAACTACTTGTGATTTATCCCTTTACTATGGTCCTGTTTATTACATACTGCTGATGATACCCCTACACAGGGGCTCTGATTTATCTTAATTAAGCAGCAATGTATATGTTCAGCATTTTCCAAGGGAAAGAAGGGATTCCAGATTCCCTCCTCTCCCTCCCATCCGTCATACCTGGTTAAACCCTGGGCAACTAATTCTTCAATTAAGTAAAGGTGAAGTTTCAAAGAAAAAAATGGTGCATGAAACATATGTTTTATAACTCCAGTCCTTGAGAAGGCCATTACCATCCATCCAGTAGTGTCAAAGGGCTTTGTTACCATGTGGTCAAGATAAATCTGCCTTTAAATTCCTCCGTGTGGTATGTAAGAGTCATTTATCTGTTTAATGTCAGAGGGATGGGCGAGTTAATAGACCACACCAGCTGTCACTTTATGAGAGGTAGCATTGATTATTCCAGGATAGGGACTGCCCACCATGAAACGAGCCTCTTTTTAGAACTTAGAAACTTTGCTTTTTCTGATTACAACTTCCAGATTTTTCCAGAGAAATGAGAGTGTGAATGTGCATAGGTGCACACCTTCAAATTGCCCGTTGACTTATGGCAATCTCAATTTCATAGGGACTTCCTAGAAAAAGAAAGTGCTTTTTCCAGATATTGTTTGGCCAGTTCTTTCCTCTGAAATATAGCCTACAGGTCCTGATATTATTTAGCAATCTCCCACAAAAGTACTATCTGTTTTAAACTGAATTATATAGCAATGTACACTCATACAATCCAGTTCAAAGCAGATAATGTGGATTATCTGCTTTGATAATGTAATAATCTATATAAATAAAAATGTAATGTAATGTTCGTTTGTGGGATTAACATAACTTAAGAACCACTGGACGAATTGACACCTATTTTGGACACAATACACGTATCATGCCAACAAGTGACCACCACTCATAAAAACACTGAAACACACAGCCGAAGGGACTTAAAAACTCAAAAAAGCAAAAAGACACTACAGCGCATGTGCAAAACAGCCCCCCTGGCAAACAAAACACACAATCATATATCCACACTCTCTTCCAGACTACACCTCCCAGCATCTCCTAGACCAGGCCCTTTAGGAGAAGGGGCTTGGGACTTGTCCAAGGCCACTTAGCATGTTTCCATGGCCAAGAAAGGGTTCCAGGATCTATCAAACACTCAAACTACTAACTACACTAGCTCTCTTCTCGCATTGTACAGACTTGAAATTTCAATGAAGCATTTATTTAAGCACAGCCAAAGTAACAAGATAAATGTGAACACAATTGTGACAGCGCAACTGGCGCCACTTGTATGTAAATATATAGTTGAATTGTTTGGTTATCTACAGCTTTCTATCAATGTTGTTTTGCATCGGTTGAATTGCTCCCCCAGCTCAATTGTTTGGCTCCACCTCATCCTAGGGAGGAAGGCAGTGCTTTCCTTTTCATTCCACCATCAAACAGCTCAACAGATGGACGTGAGAAAGGCTTGGTTCTAAGCCCTTAGTCAAGTAATCTCTTACCACCAATTCTTAAGTTTGTACTCTTAAGATTCATACTTCTTGCCCAGCTCATCTGGACGACATTGAGGAATCTTAAGCACCTTCAAACCAGTCCTTTGGCATCAAGAGGAAGACTTTGTGCCTTCAATATAGGTCATTGGACTGGGGTTATGACTATAGCCATTGAGAAAGAGGGAACTTGGAAGCTACTCAACTGGAAAACTCCTTGGACCCAAGACTCCAGAGACTGTAATGTATATTTTCTTTACCCCCTTTGGAACATCAAGTTTAATGCCTTAGAAATGCCTTTGTGAACAATAAAGTCTATTTCAAGTTATCTATAGTGTCTTGATCCTTGAGAGTTCCAATTCTCTAAAGGAAGGCAAGAAGCAATCCCCTAGGGAAAAGATGTCACATCTATGTTTCTTGCACTAAGAACTATAGCCCCCAGGCAGCGACGGCATAACAACAAATATAAGAGTTCTGGGTGCTAACGACTTTCAATGTCTGGGTTGCTAGAAATGAAATAAAATTTTCATTGGGGATATAGAACTCTTGTGGCACTGCTCTCATCCCCACACCCCAAAGTTAGATCCCTGCTGAAATTGCACATCTCTAGTCCTGACTGATTTCCCAGAACTTAGTTACTCTTCTAGGCCACACCTCACATTAACCAGAATGAAGAATTCTGAGTGATGAAGTCCAAATGAAAAACATTTTCCAGGTTCTCAGATTACCACAAGGTAAAATAGAACTTGAAAGAAGGAATTGTTGGAGTTCAGTCTGTGATTGTATTTCAGGATCAGGGTGCTTGGGATGTGGGGGTGGCAATGGCTTGGTCAGTGATATTGATGCACAGAATGACATAGAGACACCTGTTCAAAGTGTAGTTTCCCATAAGAATGTTCCTAAAGGGTATAGGGATGATGGTCTACTCCCTGAATTGCTCCCAGAGAGTGCCCAGGATTTGGGGTTTGAAAACAACTAACTAATGAGCATATAGATAGGCGGGCGGAAATTAGTCAAAACAGACAGGCTGAGCAATGCCTTCAGTGTTCTGCCAGGCTTCAACAGAAAAAGATAAGGGCTGTTCAGGGAAAGCGAAACCCGTTCCTGAGTGCTTGGAGAGGCTTATAAGTTCCGAGCATAGAAAAAGTAGTCAAATGAAGCATCATTTAGAAACCTGCTAAGTTCTTGTCCTCGTCTCACAGAAGCCTTGCTTAGAAGATTCATGCTTAAAGATCTCGTTTCCTAGTTTGGTTTTTGTCTCTTGTGGTTACCTGCTCATGCCGTGGATCAATGTTTCCTGGTTCTTTGGATTCTGTTAGAGACTTATGGACTTTGCTTTTGGACATTGCTGAACTCTACCTTGGACTAATTTGTTCCTGCTTATCTTTTTACTTAATTGGATTTACCTGTTCCTTTAAAGTGTTTTTTCTACTTTGCTGGGTTTTTTTTTTTTACTTATCTTCAATAAAAGGATTGCTTTCCCTGTTCAACATGTGGTGTTTTAAAGTCAGGGGGTTATTCCTATCCTGGAGTACAACAGGAATCCCCTCACCTCTGACTTTTGTATCCTCTGCTCTACTTACAAATATAATAAGCAGAACATAATGGAACTAAACTAAAAGGTTGGTAAAACAGTGACACATCTCGAACCAGATGTTAGAAAGTAATATGTTCTATGGCTGAATCACTTGGAATGCACACTCCAACCTAACTCCAAAAATTGTGGTTTGGTCATTGCCACAAACAAAAGTAATGGTGAGGGAAAAGTAGGAAACACGGAATTTTACCTTTTCTAACTCTAATGGGTGATATCATCCAAATTGCAGACAGAGCCTTCCAGCTATCAGCAAAAAATCCTGTTATCAACTTGCATTTGGTGAAAAATCAATTATATATCCTAGATTATTAATGCCAAACTAGATGTAATATCTGGTGCCTTTGTAAAAGATAAGATACAGCACTAATTGTGTGCATGCAACTAAGGCTTGCAATTGCATAAATGCAGAAAACATTAATTTTGCCCTGCACTTGGAAGTTGCAAGGGAAGCAGCACCAGGACCTCAGGGAATGAGGAAAAGAGCTTAACTCTTTCTCCCCTTATGAAATCTGCTTGTTATACCTTCGAGTTATAGTATCAATTGGGGATGGAGTTTCCCTAGCCACTGAATGGGACCTGCCTAATTAACTCCTTTATGTGGCATTGTTTAGTCTCCCGACATAATGCTGCAATTAGTCAACCGTCCTGAACCAAATGGCTATATCTAAAAGTACAGCTGTTGGCAAGAGGAAAAGGCATGCAGCATTAATGCTAATGTCTCCCAGAAGATTAGGTTTGGGAAAAGCCTACTCCATTATAAACACTTTTATAATAAGATCTTGCTTATGTATTATAAAATCTGCTCAGCATTAAACTACATTTTTCCCTGCATAGAGAGAAAATGCATACAGAATTTATCTCAAGCTGTGGCCAACTTCCTCTAGTCATGATGGACAAACTGAAGATTTCTATGGAGAACAACTCTCTTAAGTCCTCCAAGGTGATTCTATGGTTACCTTCCAGCAGAACTTGACCATAAAGCCATCCTGAAAGACCTAGAAATTCCAAGAAAAGTTCCATCAAGTTAAAAAATATAATTTTTATTTGCATTTTTTCCACTTTTATGGGGTTCTGTGTCTCTAACCACAGCAAATGTGGAGGGATGACTGTATACAGTGTTTCTCAACCTAGGGGTCGGGACCCTTGGGGGGTTTGCGAGGGGATATCAGAGGGGTCGCCAAAGACCATCAGTAAAAGTCTTTTCTGTTGGTCATGGGGGTTCTGTGTGGGAAGTTTGGCCCAATTCTATCATTAGTTGGGTTCAGAATGCTCTTTGATTGTAGATGAACTATAAATCCCAGCAACTACAACTCCCAAATGTCATGGTTTACTTTCCCCAAACTCCACCAGTGTTCACTTTTGGGCATACTGAGTATTCGTGCCAAGTTTGGTCCAGATCCATCATTGTTTGAGTCCACAGTGCTCTCTGGGTGAACTACAACTCCTAAACTCAAGGTCAATGCCCACCAAACCCTTCCAGTATTTTCTGTTGGGCAGGGGAGGTCTGTGAGCAAGTTTGGTTCAACTTGGTAGAGTTCAGAATGCTCTTTGATTGTAGGTGATCTATAAATCCCAGTAACTACAACTCCCAAATGTCAAAATCAATTCCTCCCTCCAACCCCCCACCAAGATTCAAATTTGGGCATATCAGGTATTTGTGCTCAATTTGGTCCAGTGAATGAAAATGCATCCTGTATATCGGATATTTACATTACGATTCATAACAGTAGCAAAATTACAGTTATGAAGTAGCAACTAAAATAATGTTATGGTTGGGGGTCACCACAACATGAAGAACTATATTAAGTGGTCGCGGCATTAGGAAGGTTGAGAACTACTGCTGTAATACATCATGAATGCCCTGTCCACCAACTTCCACTTTTAGATTACTACTTTCAGGATCTGCACAGCCCTACATGAGCCATCCAGTATTTCATTATTTGACTATATTTCACCAGGGATTGACAAGTGGTTTCTAGAACTTGTTAAGCAAAAAGTAATCTTTTCAAGTTCCTACTTCTTGAGGCTAATGTGGTAAAGTAGTTCCATCACTCACTTCCCCATTTAGTTGCCCTTCTCCGTTCCTATTTAAAGATTTTTGCATATAAATAAAATAGCATTCAACAAGCTCTTGTAATAGGCCGATCTGCTTTTAGTGTTAGACTAGGACTGAAAGAAATCGGTGTTCGAATTCCCACCCAGCCATGGCAAGAAAACCACAAGGTGGAACTTAAAATACATGTGCAATATGGTGTATCAGACTTTCTCAAACGGTGCTCCTCCAGATGTTTTGGACTTCAGCTCCCACATTTCCTAACAGCTGATAAGCTGGCTGGGATTTCTGGGAGTCAAAGTCCAAAACTCCTGGAGGAGAAGAGTTTGAGAAACATTGTAGTATATACATAATGTGCTGTCACACGCTGGGCCTGTAAAAGAGCCTGTAGACAGGACGTGTTTTCTGAATGCCCAACGGGACGCTGGGGGTGCCTCGGCTGAGAGGCCTTTCAGATTTCCCCACACAAAGTTATTTTAAAGACTTAGAAAGTTCAACAGTTTTTATTGTTGCTTAAATCTTCAATAAATCAAACAAATACTTCAAYGCTTTGAATCAGCTGGTGGCTTGCGTAAATCTTGTCCACAAGGGACAGGCAACATTCTTCACAAACTGTTTCTTCCTTCTACAAGGGAAATCCTTGATCCCTCCCTGGGCAATCTGACTTAAGCTCTGCTGACGTGGGCCCCTACKCCCGGTCCAAATTGCTTTATGGCTGCCGCYAGTGGTCCTTACCAAACAGAGTCCTTTAGTAGATTTCCAAGAGGACAGAAGGCTTTCAATGCCCAGCGAAGGCTGGTTGTAAAACCARGGAGCTGTATTTCTCCAGCAAAGAGCTGGCTGTAGAGTTGTGGAACTAAATTCCCCAACAAAGGTTATGCTGTAGTTTTCTGTAGAGCTGTGGGACTGGATCCCCCCAGCAAAGCTGTAAAAGACGAAGCTTTCTACAGGTGGAACTGATTCACATCCTGTACGAAAGGCTTCTCTGTATGAACTGAACTAGAGGTCCCCTTTTTCCCTCCTTAACCCAGAAAAAGGGGCGGAACTAAGGAACATAATGATAATTGATGGGTCCTTGGCCCTATGATTGCAAACCAAGGGAAGCCACCTTATAGCAAAATGCATGGAACTTRGGAATACATGCAAATACTCAATAGAAAGGAAAAGAAGTTGGAGTTCCTGATACAGCTATACCAGCATACATAATATAAACATTATAAACAATTTGGAAAGTGGGGAAGCTGCACTGCTTGAAACTTGCAGAATGATTCATAGCAAAAATAACACTGAAAAACATTAAGTTCAATGTGTCATTGTCTTCTGAATAAAATGTACTTTTAATATCTCAAATGTGATAGATTTTATGCAAAAAAAGTTTTAAAAAATACATTTTAGGTTCCAAATGTAATAAAGTGACTGTCAACCTCTAAACAGTGGTGCTAAATATTGCATTTTTCATTCCCCCTAAACACAACAACAACTTAATGCTTAGCAGAGGCATGCTACCAGTACATGGATTTCTGTGAATCTTCCTCAGCTTGCAATCATACTTCTGTATTTCTACTGCTACTAGGAGATGGGAGTTGTTTTGTATCTTCACTCCCATTCATAAAACTTATTAAGGCAACACCAGACTTCACATCTTTAGCTTCCATTGAAGGCATGCCAATGCATATAAGTCAACACTGACAACTCTTCTTTTTTGAAAATAATAATAATTCTATCATCTGATAATTATGCCAGACATTCTGCACACAAAGTTATTTCATGAAGCGAAAACAAGATACAGAATTAACAAGACAAACTGGTTCTGCCAAGAGGAGACCCTCCAGAAATCTTTTAGCACCAGCTCAATCTTTCCATCATGGCCCTTTCATTCTACAACCAAGTTTCATCACACAACAAACAGCTTATTCATAACTCTCAACCTCCCCTTGCACCCCATTCAAGGAAATGAATTGGGCCCACTTCAAAGCTCATTGAAGATAAAGGGATTCCTTTCCTGGACTGTAGGAGATTTTTGGATCATGACCAATAAGAACAGAAGATACAATCATGCCAGCTCCTATATGTGATTGTTCTTCCCCCATGTGTATGCACAGACTCCTCTTCCATCAAGGGTTTCTTAAACATGGCTTCCAAATGATCTCTTATCAGACCTGCATATTGGAGTAAACCAACTTAGCTTGAGGTTCATCAGTACAGATGGATTAATTTGAATTCAGACCATTCTAGAACCTCTGAGGTCACACTTCCCATAATAATGTGTTTGTCTGTTGTATATGGGCCCACAATTTAAGAAGGATTTTGACAAGGTGGAATGTATCTGGAGAAGGCCAAATAAAATGGTCAAAGGACTGTAAGCCAAACTCTATATTGCACTCCAAGGTTGGGAACCACCTCTGTACTTCACACTCCAGTCCAAGGTAAAATAGTAAAGTAGTTTATTGAAGAATATATATGAAAAGCAATCAAGCAAAATAGTATTAAAAGCCAAAGTCCAAATATCAGGAATAATCCACAAAAATCATAGTACAGGAGTAACATCAAAAACCAGGAAAACAAAAGCAGAATAGATCCAAAACATGAGATTCAGGAACAGTCCTCAAAACTTGGAATCATGAGACATGAACAAAAGGGAACATGGAACTAGAAATCCTTTGACTTGACAGTAGTTCTCTATTCAAACACCAATGTTGCCTGGACTGACAGACTCATCTGCTGGGCTAGGTAATATAGAGAGAAAATCATGCCTTCTCCCCTGGGAAACTGATAAGGACTTCTTGGCTAATTGGCACCTTGACCATCATAAACTCTCATGAGAAGCTCTATGTTGACGGAAAGTAAATCTCCTTTCTAACTACTCATTAGTCTGTTCACCCGGACTTCCATTTTCATCCTCTGAGCTCATATCTGTTTCTGACCTTGCTTCCCTAGCGAACTGCCTTTCAGGAAGGAATGTGGCCTTCAGACACAGACCGCTCATTTTCAGGGCTTAAAATCTCTTGCTGGCTTTCCTGCTAACTTGCATACACAGAATTCCCAGTGTCATCAGAATGACTAACAGGCCCAGAATCCCCAGGGAGATCAGGTTCAGCAACACCCTCTGAGGAGCAGTTTAGGGAGTTGTGGAGGTTTAGCTTGGAGAAAAGGTTGAGATCCATGTTTCAATATTTGAAAGGATGTCCTATTGAGGAGTTTCCGTGCTTCTAGAGAAGAAGACACAGAGCAGTGGATTCAAATAGAAGGAAAAGCTATTCTACCTAAACACTGGGAAATCCTTCCTGAACATAAGCTGCCTGGGAATGTGGTGGAGTTACCTTCTCTGCAGATTTTTAAGCAGAGGCTTGATGGCCATCTGTCAGAAGTGTTTTGATGTAGTGTTCCTGGATCACAAAGGATTGGACTGGATGGTCCTTTGTTTTTCTTCCAACTCTATGGAGTAGAAGTTCCCATTCACTTTAAAGGAATGTATGGGTAGCTTGATTCTTTCCACTGAAATCAATGGAAAATTGCACAGGTGATCTGTTGTCTTCAAATCAGGTGACTAGATTAAGGAATGTGTACGTGCACACTGGAAAAACTCACCCAACTATGAGCTTACCAGTAAAGAGAATGAAACAGAGTTTTGGAAAGTTATTTTTGTGACTGCAGTTTCTAAAATTCCCACCTGGAGTGGCCCATGTAGCCATATTGACTGGGAGATACTGGCAGCTATAATGCAAGAATAACGTTTCCAATCTCTGCAAAGAAATTTCAGTTTTCAATACGCATTAATTGTTCTACAGTATGATCTATTAGTATCTGTACTAACTGCTCTGAAAAAGAGCCACTTCAAATCTATTTTAAATTTATTCTAAGGGTTTTCTAAAAAAAAAATGCTGCATGTGTTCTTCACAAAACAGCTGGAAAACAATCCACAGCTCATTAGTGCCTGTTCATTCATGTCTGCTGTTTGCACAAGAATTTACCCATACACAAACAACATTCCAAGTCACCCTTTCGGCAAGGCTAAATCATGTGTCATTTCCAAGTCAGGTAAATTTAAGGTGAGGCAACCTGCTCTTCTCCTGTGGTCGCAGCGCAATCCTTTCTTGAATCAAGTAAGTAAACATGTCTGTTTCTATTCAGCTAAATTGCCCAACCTTTCCCAGCGCCGCAATATTCAAGTCAATACTATTGTTTGTGCCGAAAGGCCAGAAAACAAGCCAAGTCTATACAAGTCATTTCAATACAAAATGGGAGTATATAAAATATATGGATTGGAAAACAAACAATAAAAATAGACCATAACAAAAATGGTAGAATTTAAAGACATAGTTTTGTCAGTCTGGATCAATATTGGAAGGGTTATTGCTGCACCTTTGAGACTGATTGAGAGAAAGAAGTTTTAGCCTAAGCTTTGAGCCTACTTCATCAGATGCATCATGGTTATGTCTGATGCTAAGAGGGACACATTCTCCCAAACAATCCCTGGAATAGATCATCTACCAAATATGTTCTATAGCAGGCATGGGCAAACTTCAGCCCTCCAAGTGTTTTGGACTCCAACTCCCACAATTCCTAACAGCCTGCCAGCTGTTAGGAATTGTGGGAGTTGAAGTCCAAACACCTGGAGGGCCGAAGTTTGCCCATGCCTGTTCTATAGATAGTCTGAAAGCAGATTACAATGGATCTAAATAACCCATCTCATCCAAGAAACCCTAGAGCGTGGAGGCCACCACATAGTATAGTACCAAGCTCAGAAATGGAATTCTAAAGTTGTAATTACCCACGATTTGGGTATTTGAGCAAACATGGAAAGCTCTTAATGCTCCTTTTCAACAAAAATAAATTTTCTTTAGAGCAGTGTTTTACCAATATGAACATGTCCCTTGGGGAGAGATAAACTGAAGGAACTGAAGCACACAGCAAATTATACATTCAAGACACAGCAAAGTTTTGGTGGTTTTTTGGGGGTTTTTTAGAAAAAGTAATGATCCTTAAGAATGTTGGTTCTAGAAATAATTGGTAGAGCACATGTTTGTGTGCAGAAATTCCAGTGATCAAACCGTAGCATCAGTGCAGGCGAAGTTTTAGGAAACCTAGGGCACAATCACACTGACCCATTATCCCAAAAGGAGCTGAATTAACATTAACTAAAGTCATGGGTTGTTCTGAATTCTACCCAAGAATCTTGTGCAAATGGCAACTTAACACCCATGTAAGTAGTTGTGTCAGATCAAATATGGAACCATCGACAACTATCTGAAACTCTCAGTTTCTAACATCAATCCTGGCTCACAGAGGTTAAGCAGAATCTAATCTGGTCTGTTTTTGTGTTGTTTATCTATTCAGTCGCTTCTGATTCTTAGTGGCCTCATGGACCAGCCCATGTCAGAGCTATCTGTTGGCCATCACCACTCCCAGCTCCTTCAAGGTCAAGCCAGTCACTTCAAGGATACCATCTATCCAGGACTTTAGCACAGCTGGTAAATCACCAGCATTGATAAGATCTACCAACCGAAAGGTTGCAAGTTCGAAGCCCCGGGTCAGAGTGAGTACCCGACAGTCAGCCCTGCTCACTGTTTACCTAAGCAGTTTGAAAACAGCTTACAGCTGTGACTAGAGAAATTAGGTACCATTAATGTGGGGGAGGTATTTAATGACACCATAAAGAAAAAGATAAAAGAATGCCAGTGACCAAAAGGAGGAGGAAGTCCTGGTGGTTCTTCGTCATAGAGGATGGAGCAACAATGCCCCCTGTGGCTGGCAACTTCCAAAGATGCCGACAAGTTGGATGTTCAACTGGATGTCAACACAACACAATATACCTCTTTTCTGTTCTGTTTGTCTTTGTCCCTTCCAAAAAAAAAAGGCATTGAATGTCGTGTATGTGTCCTGTGATCCGCCCTGAATCCCCTTCGGGGTGAGAAGGGTGGAATATAAATAAAGTGTTATTATTGTTGTTGTTTTTGTTATTGTTGTTATTATGATATTGCCCTTGTTTGCCCTTCTTCCTTTTTCCTCCCATTTTCCACAGCATCATTGTCCTCTCCAAGCTTTCCTGTCTTCTCATTATGTGACCAAAGTACTTTTTCTTTGCCTCTAATATCCTTTGCTCCAGTGAGCAGTCTGGCATTATTTCCTGGAGTATGGACTGGGTGGATCTTCTCACGGTCCAAGGCACTCTCAGAATTTTCCTCCAACACCACAGTTCAAAAGTGTCTATCTTCCTTCCCTCAGCCTTCCTTATGGTCCAGCTCTCACATCCATAGGTGACTACGGGGAATACTATTGCTTTGTACTTCAGCTAAAAACTAAAATTCAATATCAAGGGCTTCCAAATTAGGCTAGAAAAGAATCCTATCTGAAACCACATAGAACCATTATTCATGGGAAGTGACAAAACAGGCCTATAGAAGAAATCAATGGTTTGACTCAGTAGAGTTTCCTACTTCTTGGCAGAGATGTATACGGTTATCTATTTAATCCTGTTGGTTTTGGCAGAATTTACTGCCAAGTCAATGCAGTTAGGACTGCAACAAGAAAGGAGGAAAGCTAGATTCCCCTTTAATTGGTCGATTCCCCTTTTACACATCTGTGTAGACTAAACAGTGCCCGTCTGCTTGAGAACAGTGTTTATCTTCTGATGCAGAGTCAAGTGTGCTGAACGCTCAATCCTCCTTCCTTTCCCCCATGCCACCGAGTAATTTCAATAGCTCCAGCACAAAGTCATGATGATTAATTCCCATCCCATAAATCCACTCTCCACCTTTGCCTTGTCTGCATTTAGCTTCATACGATCAGAAAGAATTGCTCTCTCACCGTATCAAATAAGGCATGATTTGCTGACTAAGAAGTATTGGGAACAGAGTCGCAGAAAGAAGATTATTCTCAATTCAGACGATGTGGCACTTTTAAAAGGTGGGAGGGTTTATACTTTTTTTAAAAAAAAGTCTCACTAAATGGAAAGGTGGCTTCAAAGGATTTAAAATTTTAGAAACTGTCCTAAGGTGAAAACGTATCTCTGACTTCTCCAAAGTTCTTCTCAGGATCATTCTTCCTCTTATGACGGGATGCCAGGAGCACAAGAGAGCCAGACTGCTTATCACTATCTCTTTCCAAGCTCCCACCTCAGGTGCAAATCCACCCTAATGGAAGGGGGGAATCTATACATACCAAAGATGGCAATGTCAGCAAGTGGAGAAACCAATTTTCTGCTTGCAGGATGTACTGCTGAGGATACATAAAGGATATGAAAAACTGAAACCAGAATTGACGTAGAAGTCCACTTCCAGGGGATGGCATGGAGATTGGAGACTAAGCGAAACTATCATTGCTGGAGGTCACCATAAAAAGCAGCCTATACAACCTAATCCAGCTTTTGAAGACAAGAGTAGAATGAAGTACTTATAAGTAGTAAAAATAGCTTTTGTTGTTGTGGGCCAACAAAGAAATTTCCGTTTAGTTGTATTATAATATTGACTTTCATCTTATGTTTTAATTTATATAGTACTTGTCTTTAATTTTAAGGTGTCTTGAGTCCCACGTTTTGTGGAAAGGCAGGGTATAAATGATGGTGATGATGACAATGACAACAGAGTCCTATATACACCATGGCTCAACCACAATTTCCTCTTCCTTGCTATATACAGGCCATGGAAATGTTTATTTATTTATTTATTTGTTTGTTTATTTATTTATTTATTTGCTGCATTTGTTGACCGCCGTTCTCAGCCCTAGGGCGACTCACGGCGGTGTACAACATATAAAAACAGTTTACAATAAGGCAATAACACAACAAAATATCAACATAACTATCAAAATACAACAATAATACAAATTACACTAAATCATCCGCGCCGTCTCATCTTAGAATCATAAACCAATCTCGTAATGTTTCCCCCAGTTTCATAGTAATTTCAAAATGCAAAAAAGTAAAATCCTGCAAAAATTAAAAAATAATTATTAGGCGGCAAGTGAATTGGCAGGAAGGGAATAATGGACCTTACTGCATACATTCTGCTATCCTATGGTGTTTCTGCAATTAGCTATTTACCAACATTATGACAATCCCTCTCACACAATAAGTGGCATTGTGAGACTGAGATGCCTTGGCAGACCAAAGCTGCGCATCTGGACTGGTGACTTAACTTTGTCCTCCTGTGCCATTTACCTCCTTTATTTATTTTTTATTATTATTATTATTATTATTATTATTATTATTATGACACAAAAATACAGTATGACACAACAAATGAGATATATATGCAGGACTGCATATCACAAAATCACAAGTCAAACACTTCCCAAGCGTTTAGGACTGTGTGATGTATTTTCGAATGATGCGAGCAGATCCAAATAAGGTGGCCTTTTGCAGTTGACAGATTGTGATTTTGTCAATGTTTATGGTTTTCAAATGCCAGCTGAGATCTTTTGGCACAGTGCCCAGTGTGCCAGTTACCACTGGGACCCACCTGTACTGGTTTATGCCAGAGCCTTTGCAGTTTGATTTTGAGGTCCTGATAATGGCTGAGTTTTTCCTGTTGTTTTTCATCAATTCGACTTTCACCTGGTATGGCGATAATCAATAATCCAATTTTTTTTCTTTTCCACAATTGTGATGTCTGCTGTATTGTGTTCCAAAACTTCATCAGTCGAAAGTCCCACGGTATTTTTGTGTGTTGGTTTTCCACTACCTTTGCAGGTGTATGATCCCATCTGTTTTTTACTGCTGGCAGACGGTACTTGTGACATAAGTTCCAATGAATCCTTTAGGCCGTAGAGTTGTGCCTCTGTAGTCCGTCTGTGTGATTTTCTTGCAGCAGCTGAGGATATGATCAATGGTTTCATCTGCTTCCTTGCACAGCCTGCATCATCATCATCATCATCATCATCATCATCATTTTACTGACACAAAAACACAGTATGTCACAGCAAATGAGATCTATATGCTGGATTTCATATCACAAAATCACAGTTCCCAAGCATCTAGGACTGTGTGATGTATTTTCGAATTATGCATTATTATTATTATTATTATTATTATTATTATTATTATTATTAGGCACTTTGCCATTGTGAGGTGCTGTGTAAATATTTTTTTTCATCAAGGGGAAAAGCGCCCAGACTTTATCCCTTGAGGTAGTTCCATGACCATGGAATAATCAGCATGCAGCCATGATGACTTCATTATTGGGAGGTAGCAGACTGGCAATGGTTAATACACAATGTCACTTCTGCACTGGTTTCCACCTTCATGTGACAAAGATAAAAGATTTTAATATCTTCTAGAGTTGTGTTTCACTACTGAATGAAAAATCTCTGAAGTTGTGGCTTTCCCTGAAGGGTTGCCAAAATCTGGTGCCCAAAACATTCCTTTGGCAATATTAGGACTGGAAGAGAGAAGAGGACCAGATTGGACATCTTCTCCCAACATGAGATCCCAGCAAGAGTTTTCACTCCAGCAGTATTACACTCTCGGCTATGTTTTCAATGGAGGAAGTCTACGTGCAATCACCTTTAGCTGTTCTGCTTACTTCCTGCTGTGCAAAGGATGTGGCTTTCAGCACAGAGTTTGAAATGTTTCTTACAAGTGCTGATTCCTAGGAATTCAGAAGTTTTTTTTTTCCAGGCTTGATGATAATCAATGCAATCAACTCCTAGGAATACCTATCAGTGTTTTACATTAACTTAACATGGGCGAATGAATGAACTACAAATCAGACTTTGTACTTTCCAAAGAATAGACACAGACCATTTGCTTCCATCAGCATTTTGAAATTCTGAAACAGAGATTCAGGACTCTGTTGACAAATGATTTATTGTTGTGCACTCAACTTTGCTATCTGATTTCTCCTTGGTGCAGCAGAATGAATATTGTTTATCTTGGGCATCCTCCAACCCAGGCATTCCTGTTTTCTTATCCTATATCTGAGCAGCAGACCAACTTCACAAGTCATTCCCCCTTCCCAACAAACTCATTTTCTTAGAGATGAAAAGATAGTACTTAAACTGCACTCTGTACTAAAATTTACCTCTGTGTAACTCATGATGTTGCCATAGAAGACTTGAAGGCACATATGCACATAGGATTGATTCAGGTGCTTAAGTTGATTGTTTCCCTCTTTAATGCAATTTTCTCCAACCTGGTGCCTTCAGAAATATGGGATTAAATCTTCCACCATTGTTTGCCATCAAAATCATTTACCTCTTCACTTTAAATCTACAATGTGCCACTATAAAAATGAAAACCTTCTTGCAACCACTCTTTCTGGCCTTTGGGAATATGGATACTGTACTATCCATATTCAAACATACAAGTTCACCTAAGACTACTTAGGCTTTGAGGTAAGGCAAGATCCCAGCAGTGAGGCCATGAAAGCCTTTGAGAATACAAAATCCCAGCAGCCTAGTATTTTTTAAACACATATAAAAACCCTTCTTTTTATGACCCACTTCAAAGGTAACTTCCTTCAAGATATTTCCCAGTCAAAGGAACTGCACCAGACACCATCAGACCAGGTGTCTCCGACAAATAACCCACTCCCACAAGTGGGCTGCACTGATAATGAGAGAGAGCGCCGTAGATATATTTCCTGCCCCGAATTAGAAAATACCAATTACTTTGAAAAAATTATAAGCAGGTTAGAACTAAAATGACATGTAATTAAAAGCTGGTTTGCAGGTGTCAAAACAAACCAATGAGAACTTCTGACTCAGCGGAAGTGCCTTCACCTCTCATCATTCAAGGCCAGAAAAAGAAGATAATCAAATCTACGACATGGTAAGAAGCAAAGTTTTCTGCCTCCCATCAATATTCCTTCTATCATCCAAATGACATTTTGTGGTTCCAGGGTTTATATAACTGGTTGGAGTCTATTTTCTGACAAAATTCAAAGTGCTGGTTATGAAAGGCAGATTATAAAATCAATCAATAAATAAGGACTTCATCACATTGAAACAGGGAAGAGTTTGGTAGAGTAGAGCTCAGTCATACTCAGTTTTGAAGTGAGACACATGATTTCCCTACCTTCATCGCACTGTTAAATGAAACTGTATTACCCAGTTAAACTCAGCATTTTTTCCGTTCATTTGCCATCACACTGTAATCTCTAGGCACCAGCCACTATCCCTTCCCCATGTTCTTTGTGTGTGTGTGGCGGGGAGGGGGGGACTTCCTCTCTTTGAAATGTCAGCGTGTCTTCAATTTTGGAAGCAAGGATGGAGGGAGAGCAGCGATGCACTTTCCTTTTCTCTCTCTCTCGCTCAGCTGCCCCACAGAGAAGGGTCTGGACCTTGGGTAACTATAATTCCCAGGATTGCACAATATCGCCCTAGGGCTGAGAATTGCGGTATATAAGCGCAGTAAGTAAGTAAATAAATAAATAAATAAATAATCGAGCTATGGTATTTAAAGTAAGATCCAGCTGTCTTCATTTCACAGTGTAGATGCACCCAGAGAAGGTTCATGAACCTTGGGAAATTCCCAAGATCATCTCATGGAGACATGGCATTTAAAGTAAGGTCCAACTACATTCATTCCACAGTGTAGATGCACCCAGAGACAGGTATGGACCTTGGGAAACTATAATCCCCAAGAGGACTCTATTGCATGGAGACATGGCATTTAAAGTGGAGTGCAAGGGCATTTATTCCATACTGTAAATGCACCAAGAGAAGGGTATGGACCTTGGAAAACTATGACACCCAGGACTGCACATAATGGAAAACATAGCATGATGATGATGATGATGATGATGATGATGATGATGATGATGATGATGATGATACTGGCATTTAAAAGTAAAAACTTGCCAAGCAAAAGGTAATGGCAGAACATTCCCTAACAAGGGTACTTTTGGCTCCTCTCGCAAATTGAGGAAATGTTTCATTTTAAACCTGACAGCAACAAATGCCATCACATTACAAAACTGGCCAAACAACTGGAACATTTCCAAAAATCCATTTCCCCGCCACCTCCTGAAACATTTGAAAAGAATGCTGGCCCCCGCTCTTAAAATAAGTAAAGAATGCTCTAGCCTACACTTGAACCCAACCAAATGTGATGAAAACAGTGGCTTACCACATTTTAAGTGCAGCACTCAGTGGAATTTAGTAAATGTGATGAAGTGGTACTACATCTATTTTTACATTACTTTTTTGTATGTTCTTAGTAGCTTTAGCATTGCTTTGCCAAAATTAAAAAGCACACCTTCATATAGAGATGGTATGACTGTTCCCATTTTTCTTCCTCCATAACAGATTGCTTTAAGCACTGCAATGTCTAGATTTTTATAAAGCGTAGTCTGGTAGATACAAGTATTGGCAGCTCAGGGCAGGATATTCCCACTCAGTCCTTTCTCCATAACTTAATTGCGAAATAATTATACTTGTTGTGATAAATGTTGGATACTAGGTGAACGATGACATTTTACTGGAAATTCTTAGGAGCTCAAGGACCCAAAAAGAAAATGTCAGATGCTGCTGACACGTATCACTAAATCTCAAGAGCAACCAATTGCCTTGTCCAAATGTCATCCACCTTTCCATCATTACCAGCAATGGCTGTTGATTGCCACATTACAGATGCAAATGCCACAGGGTCCCATTACACGGGCACTTCTGCCATTGCCCCTTGGCCCTTTAAAAATCTTTAAAATGCCTGGTAAATGTCAATATTCCTTACATCATCGGAGGCAGAAGCCTTAAGCAATTCTAACTAAAGCTGAGTTTTAAAGTTCTGATGAGGTTCCAAAATGCATATTTATACACACCTCCTTGAAATACTTCCTCGAAATAATCAGCATTTTGTCCTTCAAACAAATGTTGCATATGCTTCATTTTAAGCTTAAAGGATGTTTGAGAATTGGGTTATCAATCATGTTCAGTACAATATCCAGAAATAGCTATAGCTTGATGAGTCTAAGCAATATAAAATTCATTGAGGATACCGACTGTACAGGGCAGCACAGTATAGTAGTTTGAGTGCTGGACTATGGCTCTGGAGACTATGGTTTGGACTCCCATTTGGCCACAAAAACCCATTGAGTGACTTGGGGCAAGGCACAAGCTCTCAGAAGAAGGAAAAGCAAACCCTTTCTGGACAAAATTTACCAAGAAAACCTAATGACAGAAATGACTTGAAGGCACATAACAACAATGGGAGCACTTCCCAACAAAAATAGGAGCACAATGGACACATTTTTCAATAAACATAAACAGGCTTTCACTGCAACCCTGCAGTGTCATCCTTCCACAGATTGGATTCACCAATTTAAAGAAAATATCTCCAGGAATCTCTAGGTCATCGAGTGCAGGCATGTCCAAAGTTTGGCCCGTTCAAATTTCCACTGGCCCTCTCTCTCCAGGCTTCCCTCTTCCAATAGTAGTAGTAGTAGTAGTAGTAGTAATAATAATAATAATAATAATAATAATAATAATAATAATAATAATAATATCATAGTAAACTGCTTAAAGTGCAAAAGACAAAGAGTGAATACCGTAAAAACACAATCCAGAGCAGAAGAGAAAACTGGRAAAAGAAGGCTCTCCATGGACAGTTCCTGGGAAAAATTTAGAGCCAAATTGACAAAGAAAAAACATGGCTGCGGCTCACAAATAGAACTCTGAAAAAGGAGACAAAGGAGGGCCTGATTCTGGCAGCCCAAGAACAAGCCATTCGGAACCAATGCCATCAAAGCCAGAATTGAAAAGTCGACAACACATCCCAAATGTAGACTCTGCAAGGAAGCAGATGAAACATTCTCAGCTGCTGCAAGAAGATCGTGCAAACAGACTGCAAGCAGAGGCATAACACCATTGCTCAGATGATGCATTGGAACTTGTGCCACAAATACCATCTGCCTGCGACAAAGAACTGGTGGGATCACAAGCCAGAAAAAGTTACAGAGAATGAACATGTCAAACTCCTCTGGGACTTCCGGATTCAGACAGACAGAGTTTTGGAGCATAATACTCCTGACCTCACAATCGTGTTAAAAAACAAAGTATGGATCATTGATGTCGCAATCCCAGGTGACAGCAGTATTGAAGAGAAACAACTGGAAAAGTTGACACGATATGAGGATTTAAAAATCAAACTGCAAAGGCTCTGGCACAAACCAGTAAAGGTGGTCCCAGTGGTGATTGGCACACTGGGTGCAGTGCTTAAAGACCTTGGCCTGCACTTAAACACAATCGGCGCTGACAAAATTACCATCTGCCAGCTGCAGAAGGCCACCTTACTGGGATCTGCACGCATTATTCGCCGATACATCACACAGTCCTAGGCACTTGGGAAGTGTCCGACGTGTGATCCAATTCAACAGCCAGCAGAGTGTCTGCTGTGGACTCATCTTGTTGTGTTTCTAATAATAATAATAATAATAATAATAATAATAATAATTTTATTTATATTCCGCCTTATCTCCCCAGACGGATTCATAGCAGATTACAATATACAGATATAAGACAACTATCCAATGCTTTTAATTCAGTGAACAACAAGGACATACAATACACAGACAAGCATCTGGAGGTGATGCTCAACTCCAGCCATGGGGAGATGCTCTTGTTTCATTTTTCCATGCTGAGGAACCTGTTGTCCATACACATCTCCAATTGTGTAAGCCAGCATGTCTGCATGGGGCACCCTTGTACCTTCCTGCCGAAGCAGTACGCATTGACCTACTCACATTGCATGCTTTCAAACTGCTAGATTGGCAGAAGCTAGGGCTAATTGCGGGAGCTCACCCTGACTTGCAGCTTTGGACTGTTAACCTTCCAGTCAGCAAATTTCCTGAAGCTAGCAGCTTAATTTGCTGTGCTACCGTGGCTCCCAGTCATCCTGGAGGACTTGGAGATTTCTCCCTTTGAATCCCTAGGTTCTCCAGTGAGATTCATGCTGAAAGACCTAGAAATTTCTAGAGAGAGAGAAAAATAGCCATTTCTTTAATTGTAGTTTTTCACTTGTATGGTGGCCCTCTGTCCAGCAAATACAGAAGGTTAACAATAATTGAATTGCTATTTTATTAAATCTAGGTAACACTGAACACAGAAAGTTTCTTCTGAGTAGAGTCAATATAGTTTAATGGCTTGAGTGTTGGATTAAAACTCTACACACCAAGGTTCAAATGCCCCAACCAGTGATGGAAACTGGGAAAGTCACAGGTTTGCAGCCTAAAAGGAAGTCAGTGACAATAAATCATCCCAGGAAAACCCTAGGATAGGATTGCTATAAATCTGGTCCAACCTGAGGACACATTAACTACAAAGAATAAAGCACACATAATATTGCACCGTTGAAACGTTTACTATGGCATGCTTGTTTTCCAACAGCTTCAGTGGGACTCCAGATTGGGCCAACTATCTCTAAATTGCCGCCACAGGATTCAATTAGATACAAATGCTTCCAATCTCTGGTGAATGGCTGGGAATACAACTCCGGAGGTCTGTTTATTGTGACGATTCCAAGTGTTGGTTTAAAAATAAAAGGCAATTTGGGAAGCCACACTTCTCAGTCACCTTTTAACCTTTTCCGGGCTGCATTCAGGCCACTTTTGACATTTTCAACAATGGCCTGGCTGAAGATGATTAAATGTTATACTAAGTAATTAACTGATCTGCATGCGGCATCTGTTTGCGAGGCTTTCCAACAGCTGGCCCTTAAAGCAGTCCAGACCTTTGAAATATGACAAAAAAGGACACAGTGCAGAGAATGTTAATTGCAAACCCCCATTTTAATCTTATTTTGGCTTTGGTGCAAACTTAAACAAAGTCCCTTGTTGGTGTTGCTGCTGTTAATGCTGCTGTATGTTAGAAGAATTGGATATTTGTCATTTGGGATATATTAGAACGAGTTATAAATTGTATGGATTGCCGTAAAACTGATATAAAGTCCATAGGAAATCATTAAAACCAATTTTCACTTCCTCCTTATAGCTCCCAGCAGCTCGCCAAGAAGAAGGGGAGGGACTCAAATATCACATCAAAGACAGCTCAAGGTAACACAAGGTTCATAATGAAAAGAAAAACAAATAATTAAACAGAAAACAAAACCATGATTCCACAGATCTCAACCTCTGAATGCGTTCCAGAATAAAAATATTGTGCATCATGTCCATCTTCAGAATCAAGACTTAAAGGAAATTATGCCTATACTCTTATTTCTTGGAATTAAGATATGATATTCTATCTTATTCTGAAGATAGTAAACAGCAATACCTAGTAAATTGTTGGAGTATGCAAGGTATCAGTGAATGTGTGTGTGTCAACTATAAAAGGAGATGCATGAAGCTGATTATCAGACAATGCCTGAGGAACAGGCTGACCCTGAGACTTTTGCTTACTGCTACATTTTTGTTTATTACTTACTTACTTACTTACTTACTTAGCATATTTGTATCCTGTTCTTCTCACCCCTAAAGGGGGACTCAGGGTGGCTTCACAACAGGCATTAATTCAACATCAACAACAGTAATAAATGATAAAATCAATTAAAACATAAAATTAGTAAAACATTGTTTAAATCTTGCGGGTTTGAAATCATAGTGCAGGTCAGTCCATTGTCATTCATACAAATTGGGTCTCATTCTAAATTGCTGCCTCTACTTTTCGAATGCTTGGTCCCATAAACAGATTTTGAGTTTCATTCTAAAGGACAAGAGGGAGGGGGCCAGTCTAATGTCACTGGTTAGAGAATTCCACAGGTGAGGGGCCACCACTGAGAAGGCCCTGTCTCTAGTCTCCACCAGTCATAATTGCGAGAAGTTTAGGATTGAGCTATGCACATGCAGAGTGTTGTGGCTCAATTGGAGCCTCAGGAAGAGCAGGAAGAGGATGATGGGTTTCAGATTGCTGAACATATTCCTGTTGTTGATACAGACGATGTTAATGGTGAAGACGAGGAGTTACAGTTTCCCATGGCAAGGGATATTGTCTTAGAATATGTTTCTGATCTTAGTGAAACTTCACAGGTGCAGGTGGAGGAGGCAAGACAGCCTGTGAGCTCTCTGCCTGCCAATTCTCAGGCTGCCGATTCCCAGCCCCAGGATAATGAGTTATTCGACCTTGAAGGCTCTGCAGATTTAGATAGGGAGGATCGCTTGCAATTCAGGGTTCACCACAGCACAAGGCTTGCAAACAAGAGAGAGGTTAGAGGTCAAAGGAATGCTTTCATGCTAAGAAAGTATATTTAGTGAGCTGATTGAAGGCAACCTTTTGTCAGTGCAACTACAGCGAACAACCTGATAACTTCTCTGGATTGCCTCGGCTTTTGGGCAATGCTTTTGGCTTCTTGGGACTTTGATTTGGATCTTGGCTTCTTGGGACTCTGTCATGCTGCCTTGGAATCTTGTTTGATCAATGCTTATGGAATATGCTTCATGTTATTTGCCTTTGGACTTTGGAAACTCTGCCTTTGCATTTAAGACTCTGTTTGGCTATTGAACTTTTGCAACTTTACTTTTGTGTTTAAGACTTTGCCTTTTCTTTAATAAACTACAAAACCTACATCTTTGGTGTGTGTGGTGTTCTGAGCAAGGTGAATCTATCCTGAGGTGTGACACAGAGAGAGAAGCAAAGAGAGACAGAGCTTGGAGTGGGCTCTTGCTTCAGGAGCTGCTGAAGGAGTTTATCCAACACGGACAAAGAAAGACCATTTTAAAATCTCTCATAAAAGGACATTATGTGAGTTGGTGCAACTGATCACACTGTACATATGTTGTTCTGGATTTACAAAGAGTAAACTACTTGTTCTTTACTGTTCACCTGTGTGGCATTTTTTCTTTCTGTGGCAAGGCAGTGTGTGGGCTGATCAAACGTGAACTACACATGGTTTATTTTACATTGTGCCATATAAATGACTAGTGGAAGCATACCAACTTCATTCCACAAGATCTATTCTTGCTTCTTCTTCCACACACATTGTTTTCCTATATTCAGTGAAATCATTAAAATAGTATAAGCGAACCGCCAGGGTGAAGATGTTCTTACCACTGTCTGGCCTTTATAAATTAAGTCAAGCGTTTGTCCTTTATAAATCAGGTCAATATGCAACCAGCACAGAACTAATGAAAGCTTCCTGATTCGTTCTGCTCACTAAGAAATCTGCAGAATTCCCTAGTTGCAGGATTTTAATTTTTAATTACCAGTAAATGAAGAAACCCTTGGGATTTTCAACAAAGGCCAAATTGCATCAATTTGCTGAAGGGAGCAAAACAGTACATTTTCCGATAGCGGACAACATGAGGAACAGACTCTTAAATAGTGGATTGAAACAAGGAGGAAGGGAGAGAACAAAATGAAAAGTGATTTTATTCCTAGGGTATAGATCTGTGGTTCAAGAAAGGATATTCCACCTGAACATTAGGAACAACTTCCTGACTGTGAGAGCTGTTCAGCAGTGGGACTATCTGCCCCGGAGCATGGTGGAGGCTCCTTCTTTGGAAACTTTTAAACAGAGGCTGGATGGCCATCTGTCGGGAGTGCTTTGAATGCAATTTTCCTGCTTCTTGGCAGGGGGTTGGACTGGATGGCCCATGAGGTCTCTTCCATGATTCTATGATTCCCAACCTGTGGTCTGTGGACCACCAGTGGTCCGCAAGAACTAAAATATGGTTTGTGGCCTCACCATTACTATTACAGATAACACAGCCCAACCAAAATATTTTTTTTTCTTGGTGTCTCTGTTTTTAGGCCTGTTCCTGGGGTTTTTTGGGGTGCCGATTCAGAAAATTGCATTGGATAGATAGACTATATCAGCTCTAGATTATTAAATATGGTTTTCTGTGTGCAAGCAGATGATGAATACTGGGTGGCATATATCAGAAACTATCAGAAACGAGTTGATGTAGGCTATCCAATGCAGTTTTCTGAATCAGAACCCCAAATAACCAAACCGAATCTAAATTTGACCAAAAACTGATTCATAACCCTTCTTGTACTGATGTTGGAGAGTGGCCCCTGGTCAAAGTGGTCCCTAATGAAGTGCTCCCTGGTCAAAAAAAAGATTGGGAACCACTGGTATAGATACATGGAATACATGGAAAATAGAACAAAGAATGGATATAAACCACCCATCTCCAGTCAATTGTGTTTCAAATGTGTCTGGCTACAACTCTGACCTTCTACAGCAGTGGTTCTCAACCTGGGGTCCCCAGATGTTTTTGGCCTTCAACTCCCAGAAATCCTAACAGCTGGTAAACTGGCTGGGACTTCTGAGAGTTGTAGGCCAAAAACATCTGGGGACCCCATCCGGGCGTCCCCTGGACAATGTCCTTGCAGACAGCCAATTCTCTCACACCAGAAGCGACTTGCAGTTTCTCAAGTCACTCCTGACACGACAAAAAAAACCCCTGGGAAATGTAGACTAACAACATCTGGAGGGCTATATTTGTTCACCAACATTATGGAGGAGCCCCCGATGGCGCAATGGGTTACACCCTTGTGTCAGCAGGACTGCTGACCAATAGGTCAGTGGTTCAAATCAGGGGAGAGCGGGTTGAGCTCCCTCTGTCAGCTCCTGCTCCCCATGCAGGGACATGAGAGAAGCCTCCCACAAGGATGGTAAAACATCAAACACCAGGGCGTCCCCTGGGCAACGTCCTTGCAGATGGCCAATTCTCTCACACCAGAAGCAACTTGCGGTTTCTCAAGTCGCTCCTCACACGAACATAAAATAAGTAAATAAATAGTTCCTACGATGGATGGGTATAGAATTGCTAGTCCCTACATTAGTTAATTCAAGAAGCTCTGGTCTAATACATCTGGAAGTTTCTCAAATCGATCCTGACACACACACACACACAAAACGCAACACAAACCAATATACACAGAAGTTGAAAAAGTAAGGTCCATTATTGGCAGAGTAAGCCAAAGGATTCCTAACCAATAAAGTTTTGGCTGTGTACTTTTCCATTGCAAAATCCTTCATCCAGTCCTCCCTTATTCTGTTCTGCCATCTTAAGCCCAGCAGCATTGAAACTGTAGGGTGGGTCTAAAATCAACTCCAGACTGCTCTCTCTGCACCATTTGCTGGCTCACTAGCAACCCTAATGTCTTTAGAGCCCAGAAGAACATTTCCGTAGAAAGAACACCGCTCTCTCTCCTCCACCCACCCTTGCTGTCCCCCTTTCTTCTGATACCTTCCTCCTCATTTAATGATCTCCATGCTAGCGACTTCCAGAGGCTTTTCTTATGAGATTTTGGCCTCCTTGTGTTTCAATTGCCAGTTTATTGAAAATGCTATGTGCAAAGTGACCTTGGGAACACAAGCTACCCAACAAAGCTATTTCAATAAAAGTGGCTGCTTGCAATGCAAGAAAGCACCAGGGATTTCTCCAGAACCCATCTCAGTTTCTTTGATGTTTTCTCTTTTTCTTCCTTTTTTTTCTACAAGGTCAGGAATGGAGAAACGGAGGCAGTAGCACTCTACTGATTATGGTATATTTCTGACATAGCTATTCAGTTCCAAACATTCACACAGTGCTTGTCCAGAGATGCCTGAGGGGGACCAACCACTGATTCTAGTTTGCATTGCAGATCCACTTCCAATTTCCAATGCTGTTTCAATTAACATTTGTCATGCTATCACTGTGAGAGCATCACACATTCTTCTATGGGTGCTTATGGCAGGGATGGGAATCATGGAGCATTCCAAAGAAAGCAGCCCTAGACAACATAGCCCGTTGATGGCACTGCACTGAAAAATAATGTGAAAATCTCTGTAAGTTAGCAGATCCCAGACATCTCAATCCAGCATTGTGCCATTGTTTTGGACCACAATTGTCAGCATTCTCTGGCAACAGGAAATGAAGTCTAAAGCAGTGCTGTTCAAAATAGAGGTCCATACAAGTTTGCAGGATAGAAATATGCACAAATGTGGCATCAGTTCCTACGATGGAGCTTCCACTGACGCAATAGTGCCAGCAGGACTGAAGATGAACAGGTCAGAGGTTCACATCTGGAGAAAGCGTGGATGAGCTCCCTTCGTCAACTCCAGCTCTCCATGTGGGGATATGAGAGAAGCCTCCCACAAGGATGGTAAGACATCCAGGTGTCCCCTGGGCAACATCCTTGCAGACAGCCAATTCTCTCACACCAGAAGTGACTTGCAGTTTCTCAAGTCACTTCTGACACGAACATAAAATATGTAAATAAATAGTTCCTTCAATGGATGGGTATAGAATTGCTAGTCCCTACATTAGTTAATTCAAGAAGCTTTGGTCTAATATATCTGGAAGTTACCAGTTGGAAATGGCTGAGAAACCATGCCTTTCAATAAAAGTAGAAATATTGTGGTCCTCCAGATGTTACTGAATTGCTGGTCCCAGCATCCTTAGCATAAAGGTAAAGATTTCCCCAGACATTAAGTCTAGTCGATTCCGACTCTGGGCAGTGGTGCTAATCTCCATTTCTAAACTGAAGAGCCGGCATTGTCCATAGACATCTCCAAGGTCATGTGGCTGGGATGACTGCATGGAGTGCCATTACCTTCCTGCTGAAGCTGTATCCATTGAGCTACTCACATTTGCATGTTTTTTGAATTGCTAGGTTAGTAGAAGCTGTGTCTAACAGTGGGAGCTCACCTCGTCCCACGGATTTGAACCACCAACCTTCTGCTCAGCAAGTTCTGCAGCTTAGCAGTTTAACCTGCTGCGCCATCACGGCCCCCTAATCCTTTGTATGCATAGCTTACAATAGCAAATACTAGAAATTGTTGGCCAGTAATTTCTGCAGAGCCCACTGATTTCAAATGCAGCTATACAAGTTCTTGTGAATTATACAAGTGTACTTCTCTTCCCCCCCCCCCCTTTGAAGTAAAGGGTCTCCTCACAGAGCAAACACAAGAGCTAAGCAAGGAGAACAAATGATGTCAAGGCATTGTGTGGGATGGAGATAAAGGCATAAGATGACACAGTGGGGAAAACACCAAAAAGAAAAAAAAGGAAACTGGTGGGTTGGGAGATTCATCCAGGTACGTACACACCAGAAATGAGAAGTTGTGAGAACTTTTGAGCAGCCCTATTTCTTCTGTAATAGAACACCCACAACACAATGCATTGTCTAGCTATAGCAGTGGTTCCCAACCTTTGGACCTCTGGGTGTTTTGGACTTCAGCTCCCACAATTCCTAACAGTTGCTAAGGATTTCTGGGAGTTGAGATCCAAAACAACGGAAGGACCAAAGGTTGGGAACCACTGAGCTATAGGGACAGATCTCGGATCCTTAATAGGAAAATTAAAATTGCTGCATGGTTCACTCTCTTGTCTTTTGGCACAGCTGAGAAGACAACTTGCAGTATATTCAGAAAGTATATTCATGACTTTATTGACTTTGCTGGGTACATTCTGATAGCAGAACAAGCTGGAGGACTAAAGAATTCTGACTTGCTGTGGAAAAGCCAGCATACTCAAGCACACTATCTGAACATTGCTATTTGCATGATGAACAGCTAAAGAAACCATGGTCCTTCTGTTCATCATTTGTTGACTGCAGGGGTAGGAATCATGCAGCTGCCCAGATGTTGTTTGTCTGCAATTCCTAATGGATCTAGCCAACTTAATCAATGGTTATTAGTGCTGGGAACTACACTCTTAACTTCTGGAGAGCCACTGAGATTCCTGAGCACAGAATGTACAGAAGGTGCAGGTTCGCAGCTTGGGAGTGATCCTGGACTCATTGCTAAGCTTGGAACCCCAGGTCTCGGCGGTGGCCAGAAGAGCTTTTGCACAGTTAAAAACTGTGCGCCGGCTGCACTCGTATCTTGGGAGGTCTGACTTGGCCACAGTGGTCCAAGCCCTCGTTAAATCCTGAATAGATTACTGCAATGCACTCTACGTGGGGCTGCCTTTGAAGACTGCTCGGAAACTTCATTTAGTCCAACGATCAGTAGCCAGGCTGCTTACCGAAGCAGGATACAGGGAGCGTACAACCCCCCTGTAACACCAACTCCACTGGCTGCCTATCAGCTACCAAACACAATTCAGCAACGAAACCTCCCCTAAAAGAAGTCACATAGGTAACCTTGCTATGACCACACTAATTATATTTAATACTAAAACCAAGAAAAAGTACAGGCTTTAGCCTATAAAGCCTATAAAGCCCTAAACGGTGCCGGGCCAGTTTATCTGTCCGAACGTATCTCCCTCCACAAACCTCCAAGGATGCTAAGATCATCCGGGGAGGCTGTGCTCTCAGTCCCACCACCATTGCAATCGTGACTGGTGGGGACGAGAGACAGGGCTTGATCTGTCCCTATAGCTGTCCCTATCTGTCCCTATAGCTCAGTGGTTCCCAACAATGGCTTCAAACTACAAGAAAGGAGATTCCATCTGAACATTAGGAAGAACTTCCTGACTGTGAGAGCTGTTCAGCAGTGGAACTCTCTGCCCCAGAGTGTGGTGGAGGCTCCTTCTTTGGAGGCTTTTAAACAGAGGCTGAATGGCCATCTGTCAGGGGTGCTTTGAATGCAATATTCCTGCTTCTTGGCAGGGGGTTGGACTGGATGATGGCCCATGTGGTCTCTTCCAACTCTATGATTCTAGGGCCTTCTCCATGGTGGCTCCTTGGTTGGAATCCCCTCCCCAACAACATTAGATCAGCCCCCTCCCTCCTGACCTTTCATAAACTACTTAAAACCTGGCTATAGGGTCAAGCCTTTGAGCAATAAATTGCAATAATCTGGGAAGAGAATGTTTTAACAACCACAATGGTCTGACGTGGCTGATGTTTTAAACCGGCAAGCTGTTTTAAATTGATTGTTTTATAGTGATTGTTTTATAACAGCGTTATTGTGTTCAATTGTATTGTGATTTTGAATGTGGGTTGCCTGTTGTAAGCCATCCTGAGTCCCTCTCCAGAAGTGAGTGGAACGGGGTATAAATGCCTGAAATAAGTAAATACATAAATAACCACTGAGTTACTTCACACAAATGGATAGGTAAAAAGTGCTGGAGCATATAAAAATCAGTTGATGTGTGTGTGTGTGTTAACTGAAAATGCAAAGCACGAAGTTGATTGGCTGGGCCATGCCCAGAAGCTAGCTGAGCCTGGGACTTTTGGCAACAGTTACTTATTCAGGCTGCTAGTTGTGTGGAAGCCTGAAGACAGAGAGAGAGAGTGAGTTTGATTTGCTTCTTGGCTGCTGAAAGATGGTCCCTCACATGGACACAGGAAGGGACCATTTTGAATCTTTCTAAAAGGACATTGTGTGAGTCAATGAAACTGTTCAAATGACTGTAGATATGTTGTTCTACATCACAAAGTGTAAACTTCTTGTACTTTATTAATCATCTGTGTGGCATATGTACAGTATAGATAGGCTGTTAAGAATTGTGGGAGTTGAAGTCCAAAACCCGGAGAGCCGAAGTTTGCCCATGCCTGGTATATACAGTAATAGAAAATTCAGCTCTTGTTTTTCCAGTTCTCGCAACGAAACCTTCCCTAAAAGAAGTCACATAGGTAACCTTGCTATGACCACACTAATTATATTTAGTACTAAAACCAAGAAAAAATAAAAGAACTATATAAGAGGAGAAAGATCCAACGACCAAGATTAGAATAGTTTATTTTAGATACCTTGCCAAGGAAAAGAACTCAGAGGACTACATCTGAGCAGGTCTCTTCATTTTCTGAATAAAGGTTTCCATTTCAAAACCAAAACTTGCTACAGGATCAATCAATAGGGAATACATTATCTATAAATACCTATTCAAGGATGAAAGCAGTGCAGAAACACAGAAATATCATTGCAAAATCCAACAAACCATTGCCAGTATTCAGACATTACAGAAGAAGCTGGCCTAAACATTCAAGGACAAAAACTCTTGGTATTCTTGGCACCTCAGAGCCTCCAGTGACTCAATGGGTTAAAAGTCTTTTGCCGAAAGAACTGCTGATCAAATATGGGTAGTGGGGTGAGCTCCTGTCTGTCAGCTGCAGCTTCTCATGTGGGGGCATGAGAGAAGTCTTCCACAGGATGGTAAAACATCCGGATGTCTCCTGGGTAACGACCTTGCAGACGGCCAATTCTCTCACACCAGAAGCGACTTGCAATTTCTCAAGTCACCCCTGACATGAAAAAAAAGAAATCCTTGGCACTTCACCTTCACATGTTTCCATCACCTTTTAAAACAGAGGTGGGCAACTGTGGAAGACAAGGAGACCTTAGAGGGTAACATTCTCCACTCATTTCTCACCTCACCCCTTTCCCCAATAAAGCCTCCAAATGGCCCCTAAAATTTTCTAGGGACATGGAGATGTTCTTCCAAGTTTGGCTTTTTTTAGGCCAAAGAAAGATCTTTTTCAATAATGGAAAGTTTGAACTCACTTCCTTGCCATATCAAAATAGTCTACTTTAGAGCCTAAATTGTCCCATGGTGACAAAAAAGCGGTTGGCCACAAACCTAAAGTGACTGATGGTCTGATGGTTTAATGTTCTGACATTCAATGTGTTACTGTTGTACAGAGTACAAGGAGCACACAACTCCCTTGCTACGCCAGCACCACTGGCTGCCAATTAGCTTCCCAGCAATTCAAAGTGCTGGTTTTAACCTACAAAACCCTTCACGGTTCTGGCCCAGTTTACCTGTCCGAACGTATTCTCCCCTAAAAACCATAAGAGCTTTAAGATCTGCCGGAGAAGCTCTGCTCTCAGTCCCACCACCTTCGCAGTTGTGTTTGGTGGGAACGAGAGACAGGGCCTTCTCTGTGGTGGCCCCCCGGCTATGGAATCTCTCCTGAATGAGGTTAGGTCTGCCCCCTCCCTCCTGACCTTTAGGAGGCAAGGGAAATGCTGGCTTTGGAATCAGGCATTCGCAGAGTGAGCTGGTATCAGTACAGACTAAGAGGTATTGAACCATAATGTGCGTACTGAGTGAGATGATGTTTTAACTTGGTGAACTGGTTTATATATATTTTTAACTTATATTCATTTTTAACTTATTATATTTGTATGTGTTTTTAAACTGTTATTTATTGTCTTGCAAAAGTGGGTGCTAGAAACAATATCATACGAAAGCTGACTGGCACAACCTGGGGATCACAACCAGACACAGTGAAGACATCTGCCCTTGCGCTATGCAACTCTGCTGCTGAGTATGCATGCCCAGTGTGGAACACATCTCACCACGCTAAAACAGTGAGACATGCCACATTATCACAGGGTGTCTGCGCCCTACACCACTGGAGAAATTACACTGTTTAGCCGGTATTGCACCTCCTGACATCCGCCAGTAAGTAGCAGCCAATAGTGAAAGTACCAAGGCAGAGACATCTCCATCTCATCCCTTGTTTGGGTATCAGCCAGCACGTCAACAACTTAAATCAAGACATAGTTTTCTAAGATCTACAGAGACACTCGCTGGAACACCTCAGCAAGCGAGAGTCCAAAAGTAGCAGGCTCAAACCCAGAACCTCAACCAATTGCTGATACCAAATGAGAGACTCCCCCCTGGGCACACAGAAGACTGGGCGACTTGGAAGGCGCTGAACAGACTGTGCTCTGGCACCACGAGATGCAGAGCCAACCTTGAGAAATGGGGCTACAAAGTGGAATCCACGACATGCGAGTGTGGAGAAGAGCAAACCACTGACCACCTGCTGCAATGCAACCTGAGCCCTGCCACATGCACCATGGAGGACCTTCTTGCCACAACACCAGAGGCACTCCAAGTGGTCAGCTACTGGTCAAAGGACATTTAATCAACTACCAAGCTTGTGAACTTTGTGTTTTGTCTGTTTGTTTGCTTTGTTCTGTTAGAAATGTAATACAATTGTCTGGCTGCCCCTGACACGATAAATAAATAAATTGTCTTGCATTGAATTTTTGCTGTTAGCCATTCTCAGTCCCTCCACGGAGGTAGAGAAGAATGGGATATAAAAGTACTGTCAAATCAAAACATTTATTTCGGTCATGACCAGCACAGGAAATAGTGTCACATTTCCATACAAACCTGGCATGTTTGGTACATTAAAAATATAAATATAAATATAACTACTAAAAACACAATATGGGTGAGGGAGCAGAAGGGGAAACAGGGTAAAAACATACAATGCCCAGATCCATCACCAAATTGTAGATGCAGGGAAGAAGATTACTGGACACACAGTTGACTTTTGGAACTAGTCATTCCCTGGCGGATTGTGTATGCTGCTGCACAGAACTTTGTGACATTGTAGGTTGTAGCTGAATTAGTATCTGCAAGTAGCAAGGAGGTATAAAATTGTCCTGAATAGCCTAGGTGCTTGTCTATCAGAGGTAAGATAAGCCTGGCACGGGTATCCCTGCAGAACGGGCACTGAAGGAGCACATGTTCTATTGTTTCTACATAACCCGAGTCACAGGAGCAGAGTCTCTCTGGGAAAGGGATCTTCCGGTAGCGGCCTTCGAGTACAGCTGATGGGAGAGCGTGGCATCGGGCCAGGGTGAAAGCCCTTCGATGAATAGGAACCTCTAAGTATGTTAAATATGCCATAGGGGAGGCAAGGTATCTGCTGTCTTCACTGATAAGGAAGGTTGGAGCCGAGGCCAGATCTAGTTGGCGCTCTGTGTCTGTGATACGTTGTTTAATAAGTGCTTTGGCTTGATTGTAATCCATAGCTAATAGTAGACCTGGAGAAAATCCCAACGAGGAGATTTTGGATGCTACCGCCTGCTTCCATGTGGATTGGAAGTCATCCTCCATGGTTAGTGGGGCAAGGCCAAGGGGTGCACAGGACAGTCTGAGCCATACTAATTAATCAATTAATTGCCTTACGGACTGTAGAGCATCTCTATACTTGGATTACATTTCCCTTTGATTTCTTAAATCTTGTTGAAAGAGTCCCATGCTCTTTCTTTTTTGTTGCCTATTTCTATTTCCTTGCACTGATTAATATACGTAGCAGTTCTCCTTATCCCTATGTGGTTGTTACTGAACAGTTGCATTCAGATTTCCGGTTCTATCTTTGTGACCTTGAATGTTTTCTTCCCTTCTGTCCTTGACCCCTTGAAGAGTTTCATCTGTCATCCATTGAGGTTAACCTTTGTTTTTGGCTACAGACAGTGTCCTTCTGTGTTGCTCTCTGACAGGGTCCCTGGATTCAGTCCAGATCTCATCTGGTTCCAGGTCAAGAAGGTTTAATAGTGCAAATCCATGATTCACCCTCCACTAAACTGAGATTGTCATGAAAAGAGATGGCATACTAGAAATAGCGATAACACTAGGGAGATCAAAGGAAAAGAGGAAGATTGCTTTCGAGATGGATAGATTCAATCTGCGAAGCCACAGCCCTGAATCTGCAAACCCTGAGCAGGACTACTGAGAATAAGGTGATTTGGAGGTCTCTCATTCATAGGGTCACCATAAGTCAACGTTGACTCGATAGCAGTTAACAACAACAACAACTGATGAAAAGAACAATACAAACAGCAAATAAGGTTGAAAGTGTGGGAGTGTAGAATAAACACCTCTTTTAAGTAAACATAAGGAAGGTGGCAGTTCACATACTGTATAAAGAAATGGAATCTGAATGGGTGAAAACAGACCTGTGGGATCATGTTGAATAACTCACAACATCCACTCAGTGTGCAGTAACCATGAAAAAGGCACATTCCGTGTTAGCAGTTATTTGAAAAAGCAATGAAAATAAAACTGTCAGGGCCCTAATACCTCTACACAAATCTATGATGCAGTCACTTTTGAAACACTGTGTATATGTCTATTAACTCCATATCAAAAAGAATAGGATGAAACCGGGGAAAGTGAAAAAAAACTGGTATCCAAACTGTTCAGGGAATAGTATAGAAAGAGGTGTCTATAAAAGAGAAAAACAGAGTGGTATCAATTTTTGCAAGATATGATTTAAAAGGTAAAGTTAAAAGTTTTCCCCTGACATTAAGTCCAGTCATGTCCGACTCTGGGGGTTGGTGCTCATCACCATTTCTAAGTCAAAGAGCTGGCGTTGTCCGTAAACACCTACAAGGCCATGTGGCCATCATGACTGCATGGAGCGCTGTTACCTCCCTGCCGGAGCGGTACCTATTGATCTACTCACATCTGCATGTTTTTGAACTGCTAGGTTGGCAGAAGCTGGGGCTATCAGCAGGAGCTCAGCCTGCTCCCCGAATTTGAACCTGCGACCTTTCAGTCAGCAAGTTCAGCAGCTCAGTAGTTTCACCTGCTGCACCACCAAGGGCTCCTAAGATATGATTAATGTGGATTTTAAAAGATAAAGAATTTCACCAATAACACTGGAATCTAGAATCTCTCAAAGCTGAATGTTTAGCAATTCAAGACAAAAATCAAGTATGGACACAAAAAGAGGAACATAAGCCATGGGTCACTGGTTGGCCATCAGTGGGGATTCAGGCTAAGCCTTGGAATTGATCCACCTAGTCATAGAATCATAGAATCAAAGAGTTGGAAGAGACCTCATGGGCCATCCAGTCCAACCCCCTGCCAAGAAGCAGGAATACTGCATTCAAATCACCCCTGACAGATGGCCATCTAGCCTCTGTTCAAAAGCCTCCAAAGAAGGAGCCTCCACCACACTCTGGGGCAGAGAGTTCCACTGCTGAACGGCTCTCACAGTTAGGAAGCTCTTCCTCATGTTCAGATGGAATCTCCTTTCTTGTAGTTTGAAGCCATTGTTCCTTGTCCTAATCTCCATGGAAGCAGAAAACAAGCTTGCTCCCTCCTCCCTGTGGCTTCCTCTCACATATTTATACATGGCTATCATATCTCCTCTCAGCCTTCTCTTCTTCAGGCTAAACATGCCCAGCTCATTAAGGCGCTCCTCATAGGGCTTGTTCTCCAGACCCTTGATCATTTTAGTCACCCTCCTCTGTTTCTCCAAACCCTTGATCATTTAGTCGCCCTCCTCTAGTCCTGTTCTATGCTCCTTATTATATGCAACATAAAGCATGGTTTAACAATCTGGAATTTGCAGGGACGAGACATCAAGTAAGGCATCTTTATGAGTAGATACATATTTATTTATTTATTTATTTATTTAGAGCTGTTATATTCCGTTCTTCTCTACCTCCATGGAGGGACTCAGAATGGCTAACAGCAAAAATTCAATGCTATACAATAAATAACATCATAACACAACATACACAATAAATAAGTTCTAAAATACATATAAAAGAGAATTCATCGAGTTAAAAACACCATCTAACTCAATCCAAATGTTGTGTTCAAATAACTCTTAGTCTATACTGGATCATTCATCAATCTGCAAATGCCTGATTCCAAAACCAGGATTTTAGCTGCTTCCTGAAGGACAGGAGGGAGGGGGTAGACCTAATCTCACCGGGGAGAGAGTTCCATAGCCAGGGGGCCACCACAGAGAAGGCCCTATCTCTCGTCCCCACCAAACGCGACTGCGAAGGTGGTGGGACTGAGAACAGGCCCTCTCTGGAAGATCTTAAAGTCCTTGATGGTTTATAGGAGGAGATACGTTCGGACAGATAAACTGGGCTGGAAACCGTGTAAGGTTTTGTACGTTAAAACCAGCACTTTGAATTGTGCTCGGAAGCTGATTGGCAGCCAGTGGCGCTGGTGTAACAAGGAAGTTGTGCACTCCCTCCCATGGGGAACCTGGCTGCCAATCATTGAACTACTTGAAGCTTCCAAGCAGTCTTCAGAGGCAACCCCATGTAGAGTGCGTTGCAGTAGTCTATTAGGGATGTAACCAGAGCATGGACCACCGTGACCAAGTAAGAAACAGAAGGAACCGACTTGTATAGAAGTTAAAAGGAACACCTGAGCAAACTTGGGAAGGTAAGACAGTCAAGGAAACCAAGGAAACCAGCAATGCACAAGAAGACAAAAGGCAACTCAACTGAGTAAATAGCAGTGAAATTAGAATTGTAGCAAATTAATTTGTAAGATTCAGCTGAAAAGATGATTAGGGGAAAAAGAGAGAGGGGAAAACAACTAGAAAAAACTGGAGCAATCAGCTTTGCTTTACAGATGTATATACCAGGGTGGGTCAGAAAGGCCCCAGCAACCCTACCCATAGCAGAAGTGCCAGGAGCAGCTACAACTAGCCTGAACTCAATGCTCAGTCAGTGCCAAGGCAATATGCTCCTCCATAGGGCCAAATGTGTCTACAGAAGGCATGGGCAAACTTTGGCCCTCCATGTGTTTTGGACTTCAACTCCCACAATTCATAACAGTCGATAGGCTGTTAGGAATTGTAGGAAATGGAGTCCAAAACATCTGGAGGGCCAAAGTTTGCCCAAGCCTGCCCTACAGGAAACAAGTCTTATCTTCCACGGAGAATAACATCAATAGTAGTTCAAAGATCACAAACATGGGGCTTTCAGAGCGGCTCCTGTCCTTTAAGGGAAGCAATGCCAAGATTTGTAAAGAGAATGGGATGTAATGTTACATTTACAGAGATGTTTGAGTCCATTGCGGCAAACGTGGGAAGAAGGGAATCCAGGGATGAACTCAACGCTAAAGCATTTTGAACTCTATATACTGGTGTTAAGCTCATAGACTTCAAAGGGCAGCTTTCAAGTTCCTCTACCAGAGGAAGACTAATCACAAATTATAAAACTATCATGGCTTACTAATCTTGATACTAATCTATATACCAACCTCAGGGTAAGAGGCAGCATTCCCTCTCAATACAGACATTATAGAACAAGAACTTCTAAATAATAATAATAATAATAATAATAATAATAATAATAATAATAATCTTTATTTATACCCCGCCACAAACTGCAGTAAAATAAACAACATAACCATAAAGTATAAAACATCAAAGCATATAAACAATATACACAAAACATAGAAACCAAAACGTAATGAGAGAGAGCGGGCCGCATGTACATAAAATGATTTAAAGAAGGCTACTGCACTCATTCCTGGTGTGAAGGGACCTCACAGACTAGGTTGCTGTGAGTTTTCTGGGCTGTATGGCCAAGTTCCAGAAGCATTCTCTCCTGATGTTTTGCTCACATATGTGGCAGGCATCTTCAGAGGTTGTGAGGTTTGTTAGAAACTAGGAAAGTGAGGTAGGTGGTGTGCATGTGTGTATAGAGAGAGAGGGGGGGGTGTTTTTAATGTTTACGTATGTGTATATGAATTCTTGCCCTGGCATTGAATGTTTGCTGTATACATGCTGTGCTCTGCCCTGAGTCCCCTTTGGGGTGAGAAGGGGGAAAAATAAATGTTTTATATATATACTAGCTGTCCCCTGCCACACGTTGCTGTGACCCAGTCTGTATATGTGTTGTGTGTGTGTATATTTGTGTATATGTGTGTTTGAGTATATATGAGTGGTTTTGCACATCTCTTGTAATATAATTTTTGTTTTTTGGCTAACTGTCCCCTGCCACACGTTGCTGTGGCCCAGTCTGTATATGTGTTGTGTGTGTATATTTGTGTATATGTGTGTTTGCGTATATATGTGTGGTTTTGTACATCCGTTGTAATATAATTTTTGTTTTTTGGCTTTTAAAGTCTCTTCTGCTGTGTTTTTCAGTGCTTTTTTCAGTGATGGTCACTCGTTGGCCTGATAGGTGTATTGTGTCCAAATTTGGTGTCAGTTTGTCCAGTGGTTTTTGAGTTATGTTAAGCCCACGAATGAACATTACATCTATATATATATATATATATATAGAGAGAGAGAGAGAGAGAGAGAGAGAGAGAGAGAGAGATGATCTTTATTTACACAGTAAATAAAATCAAATGACTCCCCCCAGCAAGCAATCAGCCAGGCTTTGAAGCTACAAGACCATTACATGCTAATTAAGGTGGCCAATTGCAACATTCACACTAGCCTCAAACAAACAAAAGTKTTTCTTCCACCCTGCACATTCCAGATATATAAATCCAATTTTCCTAGTTTRCAACAGACCTCATAATCTCTGAGGATGCCTGCCATAGATGTGGGCAAAACAACAGGAGAGAATGCTTCTGGAACATGCTGTTGTTGTATTGATGTGTTGGGTCTTGGCCTCTTGTAAGCTGTACCGAATCCTTCGGGAGATGTTAGCAGGGTATAAATAAAGTTTAATAATAATAATAATAATAATAATAATAATAATAATAATAATAATAACATGGTCATACAGCCCGGAAAACTCACAGCAACCCAGTGATTCCAGCCATGAAAGCCTTCGACAACACATTGACCTCATAGACATCTGCAAGTCACTGTGTGAAATGTTTCCTGAATGTAATCAATCAATATCGGCTAGTAATATTGATTGGAGACCTTCAATAATTGTAATCTCCAAAAATAACTTTCCAAGATCAGGAGTGGGGAGAAAGCAAGTGCCCGGTTCTTTTAAGCCAGCATGCTAAAAATATAACTTGGATGTATAGCAAGCAAGCCTTGTTGTTGTCCAAATGCAAGCAATCTCCCCTGAGATACATTGGGCTGGCATTCATGACTAAATTTCTCTGCTTCTGGCTGACCAAGCACCATTTCTGAAAATGAGTGTAAAGCCTTGCCTGCTATAACTCAGAGCACAGCCTGAAATAGAGAAACAAGGTTGGATGGTTAACGATCAACCGAGAAGAAGCCTAAGATACAACAGGACAATAAATTCCACATAAATGGAAAGCAAACCGTCTGAAAAACTCCGCTTGTTACCTTGTCACGCCTCTGGGGGGAAATTTAGCAAAACATCCAGCTAACTAGGTGCGGCTCTGCATCCAGATGATCCTCTCCCTCTACGCTCCCCCCAACAACAGTTTTTCACTTATTCTTAGGCAGTGACATTGAGCTCAGGATAAATGCACTACTTCTCACCTGCCCTTGACTATTGAAAACTGAACTTCATATGAACAAAGAGGCCAAATACAGAAGAGAACGAGAGTCCTAAGTCTGAGGTGGGAATTATGTGAACCTCCAGGTATTGATGAGTTTAGATTCCCAGCATTCCTCTCCACCAGCTATACTGGCTATGACTGCTGGCAACTCTAATTCAACAAGGATTAGAGGAATGTATGATTCCTATTCGTGCTTTAATAATTATGGAGAAATGGTGCACCTAACCATGAAAGGTTAAAGAGCACAATTTTCTTTTGGATCTAGCCAAGCTGCAACCTTCTTCAGCCCAAATCCCTCCAGTTGAAGTCGAGCATGATCCCCCACCCCATAAAAGATAGTAACTTATAGTTTTGCTAAGGACAAGAATACCAGACTGGATAATAAGGGTTAAGCCTTGGTCAATTTGCCAAGACACTAACAACAACAAGGACCCTTCCCATGTTAGATGGTGTGTACATTTAATGAAGGTTTTATGCCCTATGTTTCATATATAGCAGAAGGTAACACATTTATTACTGTGAAACCACCTCCCTTTACACTTATGTACTCTCTTGAACTCTGGTGGGAGAGATAAGTGGGTATGTTTTCTGCACCATGATTTCTATATTTCTCCCTGTGTATCTGACCTTTGCCTGACCCTTCTGCCCTATTCCCTTTTTTAAAAAATGTATAAAAATGTAAGAATCCCCCTGGGCGACCCTGGGAAGGAGGAAATCCTCTGTTGAAAAAACTTATCAAAAGACACTTTTGCATGAACAATATAATGGGCAGAAACCTTGGGGCTCAGAGCTGGTTCCCCCAGCGGATGGCGCCTGCTTACCATTGATGATCATATATCAACAGGACAAAAGGGCCTTCGGACAGCCACACTTTGTCCTGATCTGTTGCTCATTCAAACCTTCCTCCACCAAAACTCCAGCCAAAATTGCCTCATTGTTTCCATATCTCAGCACCAAGAAAATCCAGATTTTGGCAGGCTTGCCAGACATCAGCGTTTATTGCCACCAATCAAAGACAACAGGATGGCTGGCTAGAAGGCCCCCAGGACTCGCTGACCGCTTGGACATTACACATCTCCATAATCCACTCAGGAATGCATTGTTTCCCTCTCGTCCCGCTTCCCTCTCTCCTGATTGGTTGGGAAGCCAAGGCAGCAGAAGCTCAGGAGACGGCCAAGCTTCCTCCCAGCTATAGAGCACCAGCCAATCATCGCTGAGCCGGCAGAGGGGCGGGGAGCGGGAAATTCAAATCTGACAGCTCTGTTGTTGTATAAAAAAGGCTTTTATTTGTGTACATGGTATGCTTTGCTTACCATGTACCGGAGCAGTACCTATTGATTTATTCACATTTGCATGTTTTGAACTGCTAGGTTGGCAGAAGCTGGGGCTAACAGTGGGAACACACCCCACCCCCTGGATTTGAACCACCAACCTTTCAGTCAGCAAGTTCAGCAACTCAGTAGTTTAACCTGCTGCACCACTGGGGGCTCCAAGCCAAATATGTACATTATGCAGAATGCAGAACAAAGATGAAAGTACATGAGTCTCCTTGTGGAGAAAAAAAATGAGATATGTATAAATAATAATAATATATACCAAAACATAACAAGTTTCTGAACAGCCTTAAGACCAAGTAAGAAAAAGAGCAGAAAGAAAATGCAACATGGATCTAGAAATATACAATGAGATCAGGACTTGTTTTGCATCACCTGCTGAAATTCCTCTAATCTACATCTCTTTTGAAGGCATGGGAGCTTTGTACATGGAAAGTGTGACTTAACACTTCTTGTTTTACCATTTTTTGGTCTAGAGCCAGTAACTGGGCAGCAAGCCGTTGAAGGCAGAGGCCTTGAATTCTGCATTCTGTGGCTTCTGGCCAACCGTCTTGGCTGTTAGGTCAATAATGGTGGAACGAGCATCATTGTTTCTGAATCATACAAATTAGCAATTGCCCATTCCTGGGAAAGTGGCTAGTGATTTAATTTGTGCTTCAAACTCATTTGCTGCTCCCTTCCCCTCCTTGGGAATATTCCAATTTCTTTTTAAAAAATAAATCTAAGTGCACTTTCCTTTTAGGAATGCTTGCCGGCATTATGTTTTTAGTGAACACCACCTAATAAACTCAGATGAGAACAAGCAATGTGCCATTACAGCTTGTTCAGACCCACTTTACTTCTCCCTCTAGGCAAGTTGAGATCCGTACGCCAACCAGAAATCCTGGTTTCAAACATACTGGGACCCTCTAAACCACAATCCTAAATTTGGACCTCTAAGAAGCCATTTGCTTTCTATTTAATTGACCCAGCTGTGGGAATGGTAGAGCAAAGTGGGCGGAAAAAACTTAGTGGAGGAATTTAATTTTTGGAATTTACAAAAAGGCAACTTCTCCAAAGTAAACTGTTAGTACCAGAATGCTATTAGCTGTTCCCAAACTTTCATTTTAGCTGCATAATTTACAGTACTTTTGTTGATGCTGTTTTTAAATAGCAAGGAATCGAAAATCTTTCCTGACCTATTGCAATATCACCCAAAACCTACCATTGGTGCAGTCTGGAAAAGTTCCTTCATAGAACAACAATATCTGGCATAGTTCACGCATAGTTCACATCTTTACGCATAGTTCACATCTTTACCCATCCACACATTCTCTTGCTAGAGAAAAGATATGTCATGCAGAGGATCAGCAAACGCTGTCGCTTGATGCTCAGGTGTCAGCGATGGCTGGGAGGGCCTTTGCACAACTCAAACTTGTGTGCCAGCTGCGACCATACCTCATGAAGTCTGACTTGGCCAGGGTGGTCCACGCCTTGGTTACATCCAAACTGGACTATTGCAATGCACTCTACAGGGGGCTGCCCTTGAAGACGGGCCAGAAGTTTGATCTGGTACAGCGCGCGGCAGCCAGGCTCCTTACTAGAGCAAACTATAGGGAGCATACACCACCCCTATTAAATCAGCTTCATTGACTGCCAATAAGTTGCCGAGCCAAATTCAAAGTGCAGGTCATGACCTATAAAGCCCTAAATGGTTCGGACCCCGCCTATCTCCGCGATTGCATTTCCTTCTATGAACCAGCGCGAGCTCTAAGATCTTCTGGGAAGGCCCTCCTCTTGGTCCCACTACCGTCTCAAGCGCGGTTGGTGGGGACGAGAGAGAGGGCCTTCTCAGTGGTGGCCCCCCGTCTCTGGAACGCCCTTCCAAAGGAAATAAGACAGGCCCCATCCCTCCCCTCCTTTCGTAAGAGCTTGAAGACCTGGTGGTTTCAACAAGCCTTTGAAAATGACCAGTTCTAACTCAGCCCCACACATTGTCTAATACGGCCTTATTCTTCCTACCAGTTACCCAGATTCTTTCCTCTAATCGGCCCCGGAATGAACAGCCACAGACCTAATATTATTGTTGCCTGCCATAGCATTGCACTTAATTCCCAGGCCCCCTAGAATTTTTGGGCTTGCACAAATCTTGGCCCAGCCTTTTACATTTTTAAATTGCCTTGAACAGGCAGGATTACTTTTAATATATGTGTGTAATGGCGACAATTTTTATGTTTCTATTTTGTTAATCTTATGGTTATGTTGTTTTACTCTGTATGTTATGTGATATTATTTGGGAACTGCTCTGAGTCCCCTCGGGGAGATGGAGAGGTATATAATTAAAAGTTTTATTATTATTATTATTATTAAAAGGTGTTTACTCTTTGTTATGCAGAGCAACACATATATAGTCATGTGAACAGTTGCTTTGACTCACACAAGGTCCTTTTGAGAGAGATTCAAGTCTCCTGAGGGCCGAGAAAAGCAGTATATAAATAAAGTAAATAAATAAATAAATAAATTCAAATGGTCCTTTGGTGTCCATGTGAAGGATCTTCCAGCAACCAAGAAGCAAAAATATAAAACTGTCTTGGCAAGCTCCTGCACAGAAAACTTAAATATGTAACTGTTGCCAAAACTCCCAGGCTCAGCTAGCATCCCGGGAGAAGCCCAACCAATCAGCTTCATTCTTTGCATTTTCAGTTAACACACTCACCAACTGATTTTTACATGTTCCAACACAATATACTGAATTCCCCAGCCACATGCATGGCCACACAAAATAGGAGACCCTAGTAGTTGTAGTCCAAAAAAGTAACTTTTCAAAGCTCTGCACTAGTTTTGGTTTACTTTCTAACCATTGCAGCCCTAAAATTATTGTGGCAACTAAGAACAACCGAAACTGGGCTCTATAGATCAATAGAGACTTCATCACAGACATCAGAAAAGCTGCAAAATCAAGAGCAAGCCAGGAGAGTAAAGAGTAAGATCCATCCAGAGGAAAAGTGTTCTTGAAGTACATCAAGGGAATCACAAACCACATAGAGATGCTGATGAAGAAACAGAACCTACAAGCTATCTACAGACCCACAAAGAAAATCCAACAAAAGCTACATCCAGCAAAGAACAAGAAGGATCCTTTTACCTCTGCAGGAGTCTACTGTATACCATGCAGCTGTGGACAAGTCTACATAGGGAACACCAAACACAGCATTGCCCAAACACAAATCAAGGAACATGAAAGGCATGCAGACTAATTCAACCTGAGATGTAAGCCATAGCAGAGCACTTAATGAACCAACCTTAACACAACATATTATTTGAGAACACAGAAATGCTGGACCACTCTCACAACCACTATGTCAGACTACACAGAGAAGCCACTGAAATCCACAAGCATGTGGACAATTTCAATGGAAAGGAGGAAACTATGAAAATGAAAAAAATCTGGCTACCAGTATTTAAAAACACTAAAATCAGGACAGTAAATAAATAGCAATTTTTAAAAAACAGTGGAATTCCAGACAGGAAACAATCAGGGCCAGCTAACACCTCCCAACAAAGAATCCCCCCAAGCAGGACGCAGCCAGGCTTTGAAGCTGAAAGACTATTAAATGCCAATCAAGGTGGCCAATTGCAACAGTCACACTTGCCGCAAACATGTGAAGATTTGAAAAAGGACGCCATGATATGTTGGGTTAACTGGAGAGGCATGTGTCAGCAGTTCATAGGCTAAGCATGCCAGGAGCCAGGATTCCAATTGACTGCTGCCTCTGGCTAGCTGCTGAGACCAACGATTCTGTCATTCTGCCATTTTCTCACTTTGGACAGTAAAATTTGCTGGCTGCCAACTATCTTGAAGAGTGCTCATTTTAATGCATGAGGCTTATTTCAGACCTCACAACGCCTGAGGATGCTTGCCATAGATGCAGGTGAAATGTCAGGAGAGAATGCTTCTAGAACATGGCCATATAGCCCACAAAACCTACAACAACCCAGTGATTCCAGCCATGAAAGCCTTTGACAATATATTTTTAAAGACTATTTTATACATCTGTTCCCTGCCTGAATTCAAAAGGACCGATGTATATATTGTTACCCTGTTTGAAACTTTGAACTAAAGTAAAGATACTGTTACTTGTTTCACAAGCCTGAGCGACATTTTATTATACTGCAGGGTATATCTTGGTTTAAATACTGTGGTAAAGTTTCTGCTTATTTACATTTACGAACCCTCACAAAACAGACAAGCGGCCTTTCTCCCACTCAGGACATTCCACAGATATATAAACCTCAACTGCCTAGTTTCCAACAGAACTCACAACCTCTGGGGATGCTTGCCTAGATGTGGGCGAAACGTCAGGGGAGAATGCTTCTGGAATGTGGCCATATAGCCTGGAAAACTCACAGCAACCTAAGAACAAATTCTTTAAGATCCTAACTTTGCCATGACTGGGGGATTCTTTTTTTTCCTTCTCCTTTTCAATAAGCAGTGAACTTTCTTTTATCTTTTCTTGCTTTAGGGCAAGTGAGAAGTTGAGGAAATGAAAATCCACTGAACCCAAAAGAGACCCAACCTTTAAATGCAGCAGCTGACAAGCTTTCAGCCTCGCCAGAGTATCAGCAGGAGGCAAAGACTTTTTAAAGCGGCTTTCATAGAGGAACACAGGATAAATGTCTCACCAAAGGAGACAAAACACTGCAGAGTCCCGTATCCCAGGGAGGGAATACAATTGGCGCTTCCACTTTTCTTATCCTTCCTGTAAAATCATAGGTCAAAAGTACAGCGACTTCTTTTTCTGAAGTGGAAACATTACCCCGGAAGATAGCACCTTCCTAAAATTATTCTGCTTCAGATTTGCCCTTGGGCAAAAAAAATAAATATTACAGAAGCAGAGCCTGAGGTTCAAGATCACTTGAGCTCGGAATGGCATCTCTATAGAGAGGGATATGAAATGGAAACTTGATAAAGACCAGAGGCTGTGCGAAGAGCTCCATCAATTTCTCTATAAGATTCAAAAGAAATTTACAGATGAAGGCTCTTAACATCATTCTCTTTTATACCAACACCATAGAATTAGATTCTCTAGTTTAGTTCTGGCCAAAATTCAAGGGGATGAGACTGACACACTTAACAAACTAGTTCCTAAGATCACCGCTTGATAAGCTAATTTTAAACTACCGTATATACTCGAGTGGAAAGTTGCCCGAGTGGAGTTGCTAAGGCCGGGCAACAAAGATCCGCCTAGTCAAAGCCATGGTATTCCCTGTAGTCACCTACGGATGTGAGAGCTGGACCTTAGGGAAGGCTGAGCGAAGGAAGATCGATGCTTTTGAGCTGTGGTGTTGGAGGAAAGTTCTGAGAGTGCCTTGGACTGCGAGAAGATCCAACCAGTCCATCCTCCAGGAAATAAAGCCCGGCTGCTCACTGGAGGGAAGGATACTAAAGACAAAGTTGAAGTACTTTGGCCACATCATGAGGAGACAGCAAAGCCTAGAGAAGACAATTATGCTGGGGAAAGTGGAAGGCAAAAGGAAGAGGGGCCGACCAAGGGCAAGATGGATGGATGGCATCCTTGAAGTGACTGGACTGACCTTGAAGGAGCTGGGGGTGGTGACGGCCGACAGGGAGCTCTGGCGTGGGCTGGTCCATGAGGTCACGAAGAGTCGGAGACGACTGAACGAATGAACAACAACAACATATACTCGAATATAAGCCAACCCGAATATAAGCTGAGGCACCAAATTTTACCACAAAAAACTATTCATCTACTCACATTTGCATGTTTTTGAACTGCTAGGTTAGCAGAAGCTGGAGCTAACAGCGGGAGCTCATGCCGTTCCCTGGGTTTGAAGCTGCGACCTTTCGATCAGCAGCTCAGCGGTTTAGCCCACTGCACCACTGGGGGCTCCTTCAGTTTAACTTAGCTAAATTTAACTGTGAGGTTAACATATTTTCCACATTTATGGCATTGCAACATGCGCACATTTATGTCTTTATGAAAAATCCATAGCACAAAAAACATTATTGTTTTGCATCTCATTTAGTCTATATAAAAGGAGAAGCTTCCCAACTCCCAAATACGAGAAATCCCATACAATAAGGGATGCCTTGCAATGCTACAAGGAACAAGCTCTGTAGCCCTCAAATAAGGGATGGTTATAATAAGGAACACCTGCCAGCCTTACCTTTGGGAATATATCTATATTTATTCAACTCTTCCTTTTACCCTTGTTTCTTTTCATATCAGTGTTTCATCTCCCTTTTTCTTAATGCATATTTATTATCTTCACTCAAGTGAAACAAAGCCCTTTTGTTTGAGTTGAATTAAAATATTTGGATCACAATATCTTAATTCAAGTACAACAAAAGGGCTGCTCGTTTTAAAATAGCCATACCAGATGCTGCATGTTGATGTAACTGCATATCCCCAGAAATACAATAAGAGAGATTACCAACTTCTCACATAATTATTAGGCGCTGCTTTTGCAGAATTACATTTCTACCCAAAGCTCTCCTGCAGGCATTGCTATCACACAGAAGATAAGGCCAGGGAACAACCTATTCAAACTGGATTCCCAAAATTTTATATGAGCCATATATATATATATATATATATATATATATATATATATATATATATATAATGGATCACCTTTTCCTTTTCTTAGAACCAAAATAAATTCCCTCAGCATCTGCTTGCATAATGACAGAGTGAAAAATCTCTCCTTCTTTTTGTTAAAACTTTCTGCTGCGCACATCAGTCATTTTGGCATTAATGGCCTCCTGCTTTCAGATGGCGATCACTCTGTTTTTCTGTGTCACCGTGTCCTCATCAGTCTGGAGAAAAATCCGTTTTGGGGAAACAGTCCAAAAATATGTTTTACACTCGCTGCTCTGCTGAAGTGGTGGAAAGTTTCAGCGGCACAACACTTTTCCAGATTTGAAAGAGATTGCATACGTTTTGCAATGTTCTCACTGATACTGAGCATAGGCAAGATACAGTTTAAGGCAGTGGTTCTCAACCTTTTTAATGCCACAATCACTTCCTCATGCTGTGGTGACCCCCAACCATTAAATTCTTTTCGTTGATACTTCAAAATTGTAATTTTGCTGCTGTTATGAATTGTAATATAAATATCTGATCTGCAGGATGTTTTTTCATTCAGTAGACCAAATTTGGCAAAAATACCCAATACGCCCACATTTGAATACTGGTGGGGTGGGGGTTGTCATTTTGTCATTTGGGAGTTGTAGTTGCTGGGACTTATAGTTCACCTATATTCAAAGAGCATTCTGAACTCCACCAATGGTGAAATTAAACCAAATTTGGAACCCAGAACTCACACAACCAACAGAAAATACTGGAAGGCTTTGGTGGGCATCGATCTTGAGTTTTAGAGTTGTAGTTCACCTACCTCTAGGGAGCACTGCGGACTCCAACAATGATGGATCTGGACCAAACTTGGCATGAATACTCAATATGCCCAAATGTGAAAACTGGTGGAGTTTGGGTAAAACTGACCTTGACATTTGGGAGTTGTAGTTGCTGGGATTTGTAGTTCACCTACAATCAAAGAGCATTCTGAACCCCACCAACAATAGAATTGGGCCAAACTTCCTACACAGAACTGCCATGACCAACAGAAAATAATGTGTTTTCTGATGGTCTCTGGCAATCCCTCTGACACCCCCCTCACAACCCCCCCCCCAGGGGTCCTGACCCCCAGGTTGAGAAACACTGGCTTAAAGACTCTAACAGCCAATCAAGTAAACCAAAGGACAGTATCTAGTTTGTTATAACAAAACCAGATCCAATAAGTTTCGGTAACAAACATAAATGTTGACTTGCAAAGTTCTAATTGATTCAGTGGGTCTAGTCTAGTTGGAACTAATATTGGATTTAGGTTACTCTATTGCTCCCGAATCACAACCTAAATGCAATGCCACTCCCAGCTGTATCATGTGAACCAACCAAGGCATCTACATTATAGCACGAATGCAGTTTGACACCTCTTTAACTGCCATAGCTCAATGCTATGGAATCCTGGGAGCTTTGTGAGGCAACAACACTCTTTGACAGAGAAGTCTAAACACCTTGCAAAACTACAATTCCCACAATTCCATAACATTGAGTCATAGCAGTTAAAATGGTTTCAAGCTGCATTAATTCTGCAGTGTAGATGCATCCAGGGTCTCTGCTGCTGCTCCAATAGTAGCACAGGAGAAAGCTTTTTCCATGGATGAGTCATTTGAGCTCATGGCATCCTTTAATTAGCCATGGCAGACAAGTTCCAGTCTGCTTTAGGCAAAGCACCTTCTAGACAGATGGACTGGGACACACTGGCTTCCTTCCAGCCTAGGAAGTAGTTAACAGAACTGCTGTCGCTGCAGTCTGCACCAATGCATTCAGGCACTGCGTTCCTCGGTGGATTGTCCTTGCTAACCAGAATGGGCAACACTGTCATCAACATGGTAGATTGCCTCTTACCTTGCCAAGCTGAAAACTAAGCTAAAGGAAATGAACTAGTCAGTGAAACAAACAATGGAGTACCATGCCAACTCCAGGATTTGGGCAGTTGCAGAAGATGAGATGTTCTAATAGGAAGCTGTGAAGAGTATCAAAAAATTTGTATGCGGATTCCAATCTTCAGGTTGTACAAAGTGTCACCCTAAAGATGGCCCTAATTCATGAGACTCAAAGCTCTCAAGATCCCAAGGATCTTGCTAATCACAGACCAGGGCCATCTACCAAAACTGAGCATGAATTCCCTGTGATAGAGAACCAGAAAAACCCATCTGCAAGAACCTATAATATTAGATGCCAAAAATTAATGCAACTTCGGAATACAATCAGCTCTCCACATTCGCAGGTGTAACTTGCAAATGGAAGTTACACCTGCAAATGTGGAGAAAATGGAAGGAAAAAGGAAGAGGGGCCGACCAAGGGCAAGATGGATGGATGGCATCCTTGTGACTGGCTTGACTCTGAAGGAGCTGGGGGTGGTGACGGCTGACAGGGAGCTCTGGCGTGGGCTGGTCCATGAGGTCACGAAGAGTCGGAAATGACTGAACGAATGAACATCAACAACAACTTATAATGGTGGGGGGAATATAGATTTCCTCTCCCTCCCTCCAAAATTTGTACAGCATTAATACAATTACAGATATAATCAATAGTTAAGAAGTACGACAAAATTACAAAAGAAACTGTAACTTTGTGAATAACAATACGAGTAATGCATTGCTGTACAGAGATGGCAATCTGAGCACTTTGCATAAATGTGTAATTCAAGATGGAATTTGTAGCTCTGATTAAATCATTACCACACCATTTATTCTTCAATATAAATGTATTTACTTAGCCTTCAAAGAATCACCATGTTGCTATCATCACTATTAGGTGATTTAAGGCACCCTGCATATCCAAGACAGGGCTTGGGAAAGTCATTCTCTTTTTGGACTGCAGCCCAAACAAGCCACTTGGTTGAGGGAGTTTGAAAAATGTAGCCCAAAGAGAAACTTTTCCAAGTTCTAATTCTATGTCAGTGGCCACCAATCCATGTTATAAGCTGTATGAAGAATTTTCTTACATCCATGAAGAATTCGTTGGTAGCCAATCTCCATCGGTTGGCTTCTTTAGCACCACCTGAGGAAGCTTCTACACTGCCATACAAAATCCAGATTGTTTGCATTGAACTGGATTATATGGCGGTGTAGACTCATATGATCCAGTTCAAAGCAGATAATGTGGATTATATAGGAGCCCCCGGTGGCGCAGTGGGTTAAACCCCTGTGCCAGCAGGACTGAAGACCGACAGGTTGCAGGTTTGAATCCAGGGAGAGGCGGATGAGCTCCCTCTATCAGCTCCAGCTTCTCATGCGGGGACATGAGAGAAGCCTCCCACAAGGATGATAAAACATCAAATCATCTGGGCATCCCCTGGGCAACGTCCTTGCAGACGGCCAATTCTCTCACACCAGAAGCGACTTGCAGTTTCTCAAGTCTCTCTTGACACGACAAAAAAAAACCCTGGATTATGTGACAGCGTACAAGGGGCCTGAATGACTACTATGGAAAGCAGGATGCTGTTGGATTAGAGATACCCTTGGGCCCCGTCTACACTGCCATATAATCTCAGTGCAGGTTACCTGCTTTAAACTGGATTATCATATAATGCAGTTTAGAACAGAAAATCTGCATTCAGAAACTGGATTATATGGTGAACGGAGGACCCTTCTACACAGCCCTATATCCCAGAATATCAAGGCAGAAAATCCCACAATATCTGCTTTGAACTGGGTTATCAGAGTCCACACTCAGATAATGTGGGACTTTCTGCCTTGATATTCTGGGATATAGGGCTGTGTGGAAGGGCTTGGAGATCAGGCCTTGGTCAACTTCTGCTGCAGAAAGGCAAATTTTATATTCTTATTTGAAGGAAGCAACCGCTGTGTTGATCTAGGGATCCCTGGAGTGTGAAAGGGATGTGTTCTTTAATAGGATTTCTTCTCCCTTGCTGTTCTTGTTGTTGTTGTACTACTCTAATTGATTATCTGGGGCTTTATGTTTTGTTAAGATTGCTTTTAATAATGTTAATGGCTTTTTAATGCCCTTCATTCACAAGGTGAGGCAAAAATAATAAATACATAAACAAACTGTTCACAGTTTCAGACTAATATAGGGATGAGAAGAGAGACAGACCCACATACCTTTATCCCATAGCCTTTGTATTCATCTCAGCATACCCACTGTGGAATATATCTCACCATGTAAAAACAGTGGATGTGGTTCTTAATGAGACATGCTGCAATATCACAGGATGTCTACACCCAACACCGCTGGAGAAATTATACTGTTTAGCCGGTATTGCACCACCTGACATCCATCGGGAAGTAGCAGCCTGTAATGAAAGGACCGAGGCATTGATATCTCCTGCCCATCCTCTGTTTGGATATCAGCCAGCAAGCCAATGCCTTACATCAAGAAATAGATTCCTAAGATCTACAGAGATACTTGCAGGAACACCTCAGCAAACGAGATTCCAAAAGTGGCAGCCATAAACCCGGAATTTCAAACAGTGACTGATACCAGATGAGAAACCCCCTCCTGGGCACACACTAGACTGGGTGACCTGGAAGGGACTGAAGAGACTGAGCTTTGGCACCACAAGATGCAGAGCCAACTTTAAGGAATGGGACTACAAAGTGGAGTCCACAACATGTGAGTGCAGAGAAGAGCAAACCACAGGCCACCTACTACAATACTGTCTGAGCCCTGCCACATGCACAATGGAGGACCTTCTCACAGCAACACCAGAGGCACTCCAAGTGGCCAGCTTCTGGTCAAAGCATTTAGCATAATGCCAAGCTTTTAACTTTGTGTTTTTAAATACATTATAACTGTACCCTCAATTCGCTTCTGACTCGATAAATAAATAAATCTCAGCAGACATGGTGCCTGAAGAGGGCAACTACAACACATATACCAGTAGTTCTCAACCAGTTGGGTCTCCAGGTGTTTTGGCCTACAACTCCCAGAAATTCTAGCCAGTTTGCCAGCTGTTAGGATTTCTGTGAGTTGAAGGCCAAAACATCTGGGCACCCACAGACTGAGAACCACTGGCATGTACAATATGAGCCCCATATCCACGGTACTGGTATCCATGGTTTTATTTATCCACATCTTCTATAGTCATGTTCTAGAATAGATCTTCCAGAAGATACATCTTCTGTAGTCATGTTCTAGATCTTCCAATATTACTCTAAGGCAGTGGTTCTCAACCCGTGTGTCCCCATGTGTTTTAGCCTACAACTCCCATAATTCCCAGCCAGTTTGCCAGCAGTTAGGATTTATGGGAGTTGAATGCCAAAACATCTGGGGACCCACAGGTTGAGAACCACTGCTCTAAGGTATTTTAGTGCCAGAGGTCCCCCACAGAATCACATAATTATGGCATGGGAAAGGACCACAACGTTCATCCAGCCCAATTTTCTGGCATGCAAGAATATCCAATATTTCAATATTGAAATCAACAAAAGTTTGCTCTAGGCACTGTCAGGCCATTATATGCTAATCAAGGTGAGCAGTTGAAACGTTCACACCTAGCTCCAGCAGACAAGAGTCCTTTGTCTCACCCTGGTCATTCCACAGATATATAAACCCTTTTTCCTAGTTCAACAGACCTCACTACCTCTGAGGATGCTTGCCATAGATGCAGGCGAAACGTCAGGAGAGAATGCCTCTAGACCATGGCCATATAGCCCGAAAAAACCTACAACAACCCATATTGCATTTATTTCCTAGCCACATTGAGTCAGGGAATACATTCCTTGTATTTATTTGAGGGGGTGTACTGTATGTTTTATTCTTATGCATCATTTTGGAGGAAAATTATCTAAACCGGGCATGAGCAAACTTTGACCCTCCAGGTGTTTTGAACTTCAACTCCCACAATTCCTAACATGCCTGATCTAAACAGTGGAAGAGAAAAGAAACCCAAGTAGCACTGTTCCTTAAAAAAAAATCTGACATCAGTTCCTGACTTTCTTAAATTAAGTTACTCTTTCATCACTCTTCCTATATATTCAAATTGCCTCTGAAGTGAGCAGGACCCCTTGTGCTAGACTCCAGCACTTACTGCAGTTCAAAAGTCGTATTCTTCCTCCCACCCCGGATCATTTTAATTAGATCACAGCGTGACACACTGCCTCGTCTCTCTCCTGCTCAGGTCAACCGGATTTAAGCGAGCAACTTCTAAAAACTCCTAATCATCATCATCAAGCCCACAAGTGGCTTCCCTTCCCACTTCCAATTTCTTTCATTGGCAGAGTGCAATTAAGAGACCAGAATTAACAAAAAAAAGAACCTTGGCCTCTATGAAAACACTTTCTGCTACTGAAGCCTGACACTGCAGAAAAAAGAAGGCCAGAGGCTTCCATCCATGACCAGAGAGCAAATGAAGATAATCTTTCCTATCTCCCATAAATGTCTCTTCATTTTCTGGGTTCCTTGAATAGTCTGTGATTATTCGGAACCATTTCTCACTCATTTCCAACCGCAGTTCATTGGTCAAAATCCTACTGCTGTCATAGACTATGTAATCGACTGATGGATTGATCTCATGCTTTTATCCTAGCATGGGATCCACAGCACTGTTTTTTGTTGTGTGCCTTCAAGTCACTTCTGAGCTATGGAGACCCAAATGTCACTCTGGATTTCCACAGCTGAGTAGGGAATTGAACCCTGGTTTCCAGAATCATAGTCCAATGCCCAAATCATTGCACCACACTGGCTATAATGGAGCATACAATGTCTTAATATCATCATTTAAAAACGATTAATACAGAAACACTATTGAGTTCCCCTTCTCTGAAACGCTTGGGACTAGAAGTGTTTTGGACTTCAGATTTTGGAATGTCTAGATTTGCATGCATAACAATATTCCTTGGAGACTGGATTGCAGCCTTGACAGAGAATTGATTTATGTTTCATATACACCTTGTGCCATGGTGGTGCAGCTGGTTAAACTGCTAAGCTTCAGAACTTGCTGACCGGAAGGTCAGTGGTTCGAATCCGCAGGACAGGGTGAGCCCCCATTGTGGGCCCGAGCTTCTGCCAACCTAGCAGTTTGAAAACATGCAAATGTAAGTAGATCAAAAGGTACCGCAGGAGCCCCTGGTGGTGCAATGGCTTAAACCCTTGTGCCAGCAAGACTGAAGACTGACAGGTCAGAGGTTCAAATCCAGGGAGAGTGCAGATGAGCTCCCTATGTCAGCTCCAGCTCCCTGTTGTACACCAGACAAGGAACACCTCTGACCTTAAACACCACACCAGCTTGGTAAAATCAGCAAGCAGTTTATTGAAAGGCATATGTAGACAAAGCAGTTATTTATTTATTTATTATTTATTTCATTTATATACCGCCATTCTCAGCCCTAAGGCGACTCATAGCAGTTAAATTAGCAAAAACAGTAAAGTTCCCAAAACAAAGAATACTCCATGAGATTCAAGGCAAAATAATATCCATTGGAACAACAATTCATGAAAACAAGGCAGCATGAAAAATCCAATACACAAATCAGGAGCTTGGCAGAAACTTGGTTCATAAAACTAAGAACACTTGAAAGCAAGACCATCATGAAATTCCAAAGTTGATACAACTTAGACAACTCTTTCCCATGAATCAATTTAAGCCTTTTCCAGATTTTTATTGACCTTACCACCAGATAAAGGTCTCTTATCGATCTTTTTCTTCTTCGCACCTGAGCACTCTGTCTCTGTTTACAAAAGCCTTGACTTCCATCTACACTCTCGTTAGCTTGACTCTCATTTACTTCTGCACCTGATAGATCATCTTCAGACAGTTGCTCTGAGAAAGACTGTGTAGGGCCTCTCCCAGGAATGTGACCTTGTGAATTTTCCAGAGACAGCTCGGGCCTCTTGTCTGAGCTTAACTCAGGCCCAGGGAAACCCTCACCCCCCACTCCTAACAGACCCGGGCACACCATCAGGAACATCATCCCCATTCCCAGTTTGAACATCAGACACAATCACAGGCTGAACATACTGACATACAACACTCCCCATGTGGGAATATGACAGAAGCCTCCCCCAAGGAAGGTAAAACATCAATAATATTCACGCATCCCCTGGGCAACAACCTTGCAGACAGCCAATTCTCTCACACCAGAAGAAACTTGCAGTTTCTCAAGTCACTCCTGACACACACAAAAATTAGGTACCACTTCAGCAGGAAGGTAACGGTGCTCCATGCAGTCATGCTGGCCACATGACCTAGGAGGCACCTAATGGACAACGCTGACGCTTTGGCTTAAAAAGGGATATGAGCACCACCCACCAGAGTAGGACATGATGAGACTTAATGTCAAGGGGAAACCTTTACATCTTGTGCACATAGTCTGAAAGTAATTGTATACAAAATATTTTAAAAAATATTTTGTGCATGAAAAAAAGTTTGGGTACATTGAACCATCAGCAAGCAAAGATATCACTGTCTTAGGGCCCTTCCAGACAGCCATATAACACAGAATATCAAGGCAGAAAGTCCCACAATATCTGCTTTGAACTGGGTTATCTGAGTACACATTCCCATATATTCCAGTTCAAAGCAGATAATGTGGAATTTATCTGCGTGGAAGGGGCCAGAGCCTCCCATGTGGACAATCTTGGAGTATTTTGGATAAGGGATAAGGGATGCTCAACCTGTATGTGGATATGTGAGTAAGGAAGAGACGTGTTCAGAGAAAGAGACTTTCCTCTGAAGATTTATTTATTTATTGTGTCAGAAGCAAACCTGAAGTTGCCTTGTGCCATCACACCCAGTCACTGTGAAGTTAAAACTAAGATGTGCTTCTCTCTTTTTCTGGGTGAACCGCAGGTGCTTTTCTTAGAAGCTCCAGATTCTCAGTAACTGAGGCCAGTCCAGAATTGAACATCAACAGAACATTTATTTTACAAAGTCCTTGACAGACTTGGCACAGCTTGATGAAGTTACAAACACAAACAGTCAATTTGGGAAACCATATAGATGTTCTTTCTTTCCTTTTTCCTTCAGTTACCGGGTTAACTTTTCCCCAACGGTAAAAAATCCTGGGATCTTTTACCTTAACCCTCGGAAAGAGCAGGTCTTCCCCTATCTAAGGTCAAGATTAGTTTTGGAGATGAAGTAATGGAGCCTTTCTCAATGACAGAGAAATCCAGAGATATTCCCTGTCCCAGCACTGAGCTACTGTCCTTTAGAAAGAGCAGGTCTTTCTCTATCTGAGCTTAGCGCCAGTTTCTAAGGTGAGAGGGTGACTTTAACTTTAACCTCAACCCTGAATCTCAATCGTACTCACAATGGCTTGTCCGAGCTGCCTAGCTTGGCCACCAGCACATCTGAGGCTTTTTCTATACTAAAGAAAGCAGGAGAGCCTTTCCAAAATGGAGATCTCATCCCCAGGAAAAAGGGCGGTCTCTAGACCAAAAGGATACTTTTTAAACCAATAGCTGCAAAAGGCTTGCAGGCTGGCTTCCAGCCTCTGTTAATAATTAACTTTCAGGGTGCTGCTAAGACTGTAGCAACCCTGGGGAAAAAGCAAAGGGCTGCTATTTCAAGCAACCAAAGGGCAAAGCAAACCAAGCTCCTGGAAGACAGAACATGCCTGATATCATTAAATGGGTTCCCAGAGATGAGCAAGGATTTAAACCCTGGACTTTCAAAGTCCCAGTCCAACATTCAAATCATTGTTGTTGTTCATTCGTTCAGTCGTCTCCGACTCTTCGTGACCTCATGGACCAGCCCACGCCAGAGCTCCCTGTCGACCGTTACCACCCCCAGCTCCCTCAAGGTCAGTCCAGTCACTTCAAGGATGCCATCCATCCATCTTGCCCTTGGTCGGCCCCTCTTCCTTTTGCCTTCCACTTTCCCCAGCATATCAAATCATTACACCACAATGAGAAACCAAATGTGTATGTGTGCATAAACATCTGTTACTGATGTTATTATTGCCTTTTTCATTCTTCATTTCAAAACGGGAGCATGTGCCTTCTTGTCATATAAAACCAAATTATAAGAGACCTTAAAATGCATGCCTTGATCCATAAAGCAATTCTGTTCCGATTAGCAGAGAAGATTATCTTTCCTAAATCCTCTTGTGAATCTTCCTTCATTTTTTACTTTCCGTCTCTTCCACATACGACGTCATCAAAACAAGAGGCGCTCCTTACCAGTTGCAGCAAATTATAATACTTTCCCTCTTCATTTAGAAGCAGTTCATTATATGGGAGGGGAAAAATCTCTCCCTGACTTCTCTATCTTCTATCAACATTTTTATGTCAGTCAGCATATTACCGAAAACAAAAAACCTGCATCAAATGAAAAGCATTTGCTACGGGTAAGTAGTCATCATTTTTATGTTAGCAACGTATCCATTGTGAACAATTCATGCAGCACTTATGGGAGGGATTTCTGCCCTTCTTGGTGGGTTACTGGAAAAACTGCAAAGATTTCAATTAAGGCCGGCTTTCATCTTTTATATTTTGAGTAGATCAATAAGAAGTCAACATTTTCTGAAAAGCCAGTTCCAACAGAACGATTCCGAAGAATGTGCCCAGAGGAAATGTTCCATATGGCATCTGAGTACTCTGCCATTCCTTTGGTTTCCAATGCTGAGACTACCAGTATGGTCAGAACCACAGAATTGTAAGAGGTGGAAGGGGCAACAAAAGGCCATCTAGTCCAGTGCCCAAAATGGGAAAAATGACAATGAACAGGAGGTATAGGCCAATTTGGACAAATCTGCAATTTGCAAAATACAGACATAGGAAGCTTCAAATGCAGTCATAATCTGGATCCATTTCATAGATCATAGAGTTGGAAGAGACTCATGGGCCATCCAATCCAACCCCATTCTGCCAAGAAGCAGGAGAATTGCATTCAAAGCACTCCCGACAGATGGCCATCCAGCCGCTGTTTAAAAGCTTCCAAAGAAGGAGCCTCTACCACACTTCGGAGTAGAGAATTCCACGGCTCAACAGCTCTCACAGTCAGGAAGTTCTTCCTAATATTCAGATGGAATCTCCTTTCTTGTAGTTTGAAGCCATTGTTCCGCATCCTAGTCTCCAAGGCAGCCGAAAGGAAGCTTGCTCCCTCCTCCCTATGACTTCCTCTCACTTATTGATACATGGCTATCATGTCTTCTCTCAGCCTTCTCTTCTTCAGGCTAAACATACCCAGCTCTTTAAGCTGCTCCTTATAAAGACTTCTTTATGGCTGTCTGGGCAGGGGGCAAACAGATCCCACCAACTGTCCCTCTAAAATAAAGACTTCACTGGCACCTATAGAACGTTTGAGAGGATGGTCTCACTAATTAAACTTTCGCTGCCACCATAACTAAATGTACAGGAACACTCTAGCTATTTAAAATATTAAAAAGGGCTTCTAGGACCACCAAACACTGTGTTTTAAAGGGCTTCTTTGAAGGAAAACAGGTGAGGTTGAATTAAAAGGAAAAGGGACTAAATCCACAAATGTACACTTGACTCAGGCTTAAGTTTCAAAAAAAACAAGGAAAGTTTATTTAATATAGTACAGAAGAAAGTGTAAATGCTGTCTAATAAGCTTGGCTGTTACAGATAAAATGTTTTGGTTCTGGAAAGCGTAACGGTTGCATGAGAATGGTTCTTTCTTTGTTACAAATATAAAACCCAGCTATTTTTCCCCTAAATAGCTGTACCCAGTTTGCCACAGCTCACTTGGCTGGCAAACTTCAGGCAAACTGCCTATTCTTAACACGAACTCCTAAAAACTTCTGTAACCCTGCTCTAACTCTAACATCAACAGACTGACTGACTAAAAAAGCTTCTTTCTTTCCCTCCAAACAGTCTAACTCCGCCCCCCTTTAATAAACCAATCCTGGCTGCTCTAAGGCTGGCTCAGGCCTAGGCCACTCCCCCTCTCTGAAATGGAGCTTTCCCTAAACTAAAATGGCTCCTGCTGCCCTCTGCCAGGCCTTCTAAGGCTGAAACTAACTGGCCTGTCTCTCCTAGGCCCTGCCACCCAGGCTGGTAAGGTAAGGGATCTTCACACTCCTCATAGGGCTTGTTCTCCAGACCCTTAGATCATTTACTCAATTATGACTTCCATATTTATGGAAACAGTACCATAAAATCCGTAAGTTTGACAATTATTTAAGTATTAAGACAGTGTTCTCACCTTGGGGGTTGGGACTCCTGGGGTGGGGTTCGCCAAAGAACATCATAAAACACAGTATTATCTGTTAATCATGGGGTTTCTGTGTGGGAAGTTTAGCCCAATTCTATCATTGGTGGGGTTCAGAATGCTCTTTGGTTGTAGGGAAACTATAAATCCCAGTGAATATAACTCCCAACTGCCAAGGTCTATTTTCCCCAAACTCCACCAGTGTTCACATTTGGGCATATTGAGTATCCGTGCCAAGTTTGGTGCAGCTTTGTCATTGCTTGAGTCCACAGTGCTCTCTGGATGTAGGTGAACTACAACTCCCAAACTCAAGGTCAATGCCCACCAAACCCTTCCAGTATTTTTATTGGCTATGGGAGTTCTGTGTGCCAAGTTTGATTCAATTCCATTGTTGGTAGAGTTCAGAATGCTCTTTGATCAAGGTGAACAATACATCCCAGCAACTCCCAAATGACAAAACCCACCAGTATTCAAATTTGGTCGTATCGGGTATTTCTGCCCAGTTTAGTCCAGTGAATGAAAATACATCCAACATATCATATATTTACATTTCGATTCGTAACAGTAGCAAAATTACAGTTATGAAGTAGCAATGTGGGGGTCACCACAACTTGAAGAAGTGTATTAAGGACTCACAGCATTAGGAAAGTTGAAAAACACTGACTTAAGGCATTATGCAAAAGATGTCTGCAAATCTCTTTGTGCCTTGGTGCAAATGCAGATCGGCTAGATTTATTTGTACAAAAAAACGTATACATACTTTTGCGTAAACCTTTCTGGACTTGGAAGAAATGCTAATTTTTCCCCCTAAAAAAATGAAACAGGTATGTTCTCCATAAGGCTGGCTTCTCTCTTTCTGTAAGGCAAACATAAAATGGGAAATTGAAGCTGTTCTCTCTTTTTTTGTAAGAAAGAAAGAAATACCAAAAGGCCAAATGCATTTGGAGGTTTATTCTCTGAGGGGAAAAGGAACCTGAACACAAGTTGACCCTTGATATTTAAATGAGAAGCGAACCAAGTCAGGTGAGACGCAGAAGGTGCTCTGCCATAAATGTTTGTGCCACGGTGCCCTTCTTGCGTCTAGTTACAGCTTCTGAGTCTGGGAAGAAAACTCAAGGCATAAAAATGCAACTGTTCAAAAGTGATGCTTCAATGGGCAGGCAAACAAGGGCCAGCCATTAGACCGACCTACAAGGACCTCTATTTCCCCTTAACCTCTTCACTCACAATAATGAGCTCAGTGGTGCAGCCAGAGTCTTTGAGAATGAAGGCTGCGCCTGATCTTTGCTAAAAGATTCAAAAATGTGTGCCAAGACACATTATATTCCATGTCCTGTACGAATGAGCAGATATGTGCTTACCTTGCATTATTGCTATCATGCTTCTTCTAGGTGCTCTTACTGCCTATTAAAGGGAAAACCAGCTGATCCCTAACCCATCTAAAACACAGACAAGTGCCTTTCACCTTAAGAACGGACAAGCATCCCGAGCTCTGAAGATCACCTGGGAAGGAATCCCACTGGAGCATTGCAGCGCACCCAAATACCTGGGAGTCACTCTGGACCGTGCTCTGACCTACAAGAAGCACTGCCTGAACATCAAGCAAAAAGTGGGTGCTAGAAACAATATCATACGAAAGCTGACTGGCACAACCTGGGGATCACAACCAGACACAGTGAAGACATCTGCCCTTGCTCTATGCTACTCTGCTGCTGAGTACGCATGCCCAGTGTGGAACACATCTCACCACACTAAAACAGTGGATGTGGCTCTTAATGAGACATGCCGCATTATCACAGGGTGTCTGCGCCCTACACCACTGGAGAAATTACACTGCTTAGCCGGTATTGCACCACCTGACATCCGCTGGGAAGTAGCAGCCAATAGGGAAAGGACCAAGGCAGAGACATCTCCAGCTCATCCCCTGTTTGGGTATCAGCCAGCACGTCACGACTTAAATCAAGAAATAGTTTTCTAAGATCTACAGAGACACTCGCTGGAACACCCCAGCAAGCGAGAGTCCAAAAGTGGCAGGCTCAAACCCAGAACCTCAACCAATGGCTGATACCAAATGAGAGACTCCCCCCTGGGCACACAGAAGACTGGGCGACTTGGAAGGCGCTGAACAGACTGTGCACTGGCACCACGAGATGCAGAGCCAACCTTAAGAAATGGGGCTACAAAGTGGAATCCACGACATGCGAGTGTGGAGAAGAGCAAACCACTGACCACCTGCTGCAATGCAACCTGAGCCCTGCCACATGCACAATGGAGGACCTTCTTGCAGCAAAACCAGAAGCACTCCAAGTGGCCAGATACTGGTCAAAGGACATTTAATCAACTACCAAGCTTGCAAATTTTGTGTTTTGTCTGTTTGTTTGTTTTGTACTGTTAGAAATGTAATACAATTGACTGGTTGCCCTGACACGACAAATAAATAAATAGGCATGCAGACAGATGTCACTAACCGAAGCTTGTATGCTTCTGCTAGTCATGTAGAAGGATGGGATGTGGAAGACTTGCATTACTATTATCATGCTGCTTCTAATAATGCTGATGAATGTCATATGGATGCCTTACATTACTACTGTCGTTTTTTTGCTAGTCAAGCAGAGGGATGTCATAGGGATGCCTTGTATTACTGCTATTATGTTCTGCTAGTCATGCAGAGGGATGTCATAGGGATGCTCAGCCCTGTTGCCTCCAATGGATTTTGACAGAATTCGCTGATTCTATCCTGAAAGCTAGAAAGATCTGAACCAGCAGAAACCTTGCATACAACTGTGGCATGCAGTTCTAAATGTGGCATGGAGAATCCACTGAAGACTAAAACTCCAGTTGCTACTCTCAGGGTATGTAGGTACATACCCTGAAGTACCTACAACCCAGTGGCACAGTAGGTTAAAGCACTGAGCTGCTGAACTTGCTGACCAAAAGATTGCTGGTTCAAATCTGGGAGCAGGAGGAGCTCCCACTGTTAGCCCCAGCTTCTGCCAACCTAGGAATTCAAAAACATGCAAATGTGAGTAGATCAATAGCTACCACGGGAAAATAACGGCGCTCCATGCAGTCATGCTGGCAACATGACCTTAGAGGCATCTATGGACAATGTCGGCTCTTCAGCTTAGAAATGGAGATGAGCACTACCCTCCAGAGCCAAACACAACTAGACTTAATGTCAAGAGGAAACCTTTACTTTAAATCTTAATTTCCTTCAAAGGGATATGCATGAATATGAATATTAATCCACAAAACTTACAATGACCTGCTTAAATCCAAGATGAATTTAGCTACTTGGATCCTTCCAGTCTTTCCCATCTTAGTGACTTCCCACATGTGCCAGGTCACAGTTCACATCATCCCCAATGTATAGTGGAGTTATGGGAGTTATAGTACAGCTGAGTCTCTTGGAGGTGTCTCATTGATTGTGAAAGTCAACGTGATGGCACAAAACAACATCTGCCCAAATGGGAAACCTACAATCAAGATGTCAGGGCAATAGTAGTCTCCTGCTTTTGATTCTCATAAACTGGCATACAAAAACGTATTTCTTCTGATCTGAGCAAAAACATAAGTCATTCTGTCAAAAAGTCAAAATTTTATTTATTTATTTACCATATTTATACCTCAGCCTTCTCAAGGCAGTTTACATATATAGGAAGCAATAAACATATACAATAAACCAATCATTACACATATATGATAAACCAATCATTAAAAACATATCAAACCTTAAAACCACTTATTTAAGATAACATAATCCAGTATCATAATCCGAGGCTGTTCCAGGTTGTTATTGCACTTATCCATATTCTCTTATTGCACTGGTAGATTACTAACCGAATGCTTGGACCCACATCCACATCTTTAGCCTTTTCCTGAAGGTCAGGAGGTAGGGGGCTGATCTAATTTCACTAGCGAGGGAGTTCCAAAGCTGAGGGCCCACAGCTGAGAAGGCCCTGTCTCTTGTCCACACCAGTTGCACTTGCAAAGGCAGGACCAAGAGCAGGGCCTCCCCGGAGGGGCCTCCTAGCTGGCTCATAGAAGGAGATATGTTCTGACAGGTAAATTGGGCCGGAACCATTTAGGGCTTTATAGTGACTTTGAATTGTGCTTGGTAGCAGACGGGCAGCAAGTAGACATGACACAACAGGAGAGATGTCCTCTCTTTGTATGCCACTCCAGTGAGCAGACTGGCTGCTGCCCATTGGACTAATTGCAACTTCTGAACAGTCTTCAAAGGCAAACCCAACACAGAGCGTGTTGCAGTAGTCTATTCAAGATGTAACCAGAACATGGACCAAAGTGGCCAAGTCTGACTTCCCAAACATCTTAATCTGCAGATTGAGGATTTTACAGGATGCCCCCACAGCAGTTAAACTAATGGTAGCACTTTGGAACTACTATACATTGTGTCACCTCATTTTTCCTATAGAAAAATACCATGTACATGTGGCATCAATTTATTTTATTTCAAGTATTAAAACATTTATATCCCACCAATCTGGAGGAACTAACAGATTGTGGACTCATTATTCTCCTTATTGATCTAAAAGAAGCTATTCTTGGAGTTTCACTGGATGAGGAGCAAGATTAAGAGGGCATAATCAAAACGAATAAATCTGCCACGTAAAACGACCCCTTCTAGTGATGCATAAGATAAGATGGAAGATGCAAGTCTCCAATGTAGCTTCCATGTCACTGTGACAAACAATCTCTTCCAGGTTTTAGAAAAGAGGTTCAGCAGACTGGAAAATGTCTTTAAGAGACGGAATAAGACCACTTCTGCATTGATATGGGATCTGCCATCTGGCACTGCTTGTTCCGCAATCTTTAACAAATCTTCTGCATTATCCGTATCATAGAGAAGGATCTCAACAAAGTACCTGTTTTGCATCAAATGACCTGGGTTAAATTCCAGGCATCAGCAACAGTTTAAAAAAAACAGTCTGGCCCTGAAACCCTGGAGAGAAACTGACAAGCAGTGTATAAAAACCAAAGGGAATCTTCCTCCCAAAGGTTTGATCTTGACTACAAACTCCAAATCTGGACCACCATTCCTCTCCATCCCATTCCATCTCCTTCTTTGGAGTTCCCCCAATTCCTAAACAGAGGTTCAAGATAATGCTGGGGACTCCTCTGTATATTCAAGGCACCAGTGGTCGAGCTCCAACTGGGTGCTTAGGCTGGTAAAAAGCCCATCAGAAGATCATAGAATCATAGAATCAAAAAGTTGGAAGAGACCTCATGGGCCATCCAGTCCAACCCCCTGCCAAGAAGCAGGAATATTGCACTCAAATCACCCCTGACAGATGGCCATCCAGCCTCTGTTTAAAAGCTTCCAAAGAAGGAGCCTCCACCACACTCCGGGGCAGAGAGTTCCACTGCTGAACGGCTCTCACAGTCAGGAAGTTCTTCCTCATGTTCAGATGGAATCTCCTCTCTTGTAGTTTGAAGCCATTGTTTCACCTCCTAGTCTCCAGGGAAGCAGAAAACAAGCTTGCTCCCGCCTCCCTGTGGCTTCCTTTCACATATTTATACATGGCTATCATATCCCCTCTCAGCCTTCTCTTCTTCAGGCTAAACATGCCCAGCTCCTTAAGCTGCTCCTCATAGGGCTTGTTCTCCAGACCCACAAAAAAGTTATTTTTCTGCCAATGCTGTATTTGCGATAAGACCTCTTATTTCTCTCCCTCCATCCCAAGGCTTCGAGGCACTTAAAACTCTGCTTTGGAGATTTCCCTATATCTTATGAGGTGTATAGTCTGGAATCCACCTGTTGACTTCCACTTCCAAAGGTTACACAAGCTTACATTCTTATCATGCCATTGCACAAGGAGGACTTTCATATCACTTTGTAGAAAGGTTTGTGTCTGTCTGCATAATGCTGAGTAAGTCTCAAGGAGTCTCAAGCAAAGTTTCCTCTGTGTCCACTGCCCTCCCAACAGCCATTAACCTCCATGACTTCTAACATCTTGGAGTAGATTCTGTGAACAAGTAGTGCTTAAAGCATCATCAGTGCCAAAAAGGCTCTCAACATTGTGGGTATGAAGCTAATACATGGAAAACTGCCTCTTCCATGAGCCAATACACCTGCATCCTTTCCAATGTGTTAGTTCCTGACAATTGTTTATGTTAGCATAAACATTTATATGAATAGGTAATTAGACATTAAGTCTAGTCATGTCCAATTCTGCAGGGTGGTGCTCATCTCCATTTCTAAGCTGAAGAGCCAGTGTTGTCCATAGACACCTCCAAGGTCATGTGGCTGGCATGACTGCATGGAGCGCAGTTAACTTTCTGCCAAAGCGGTACCTATTAATCTACTCAAATTTGCATGTTTTTCAAACTGCTAGGTTGGCAGAACAGCACTCCCCAGATTCGAACAACTGACTTTTAGGTCAGCAAGTTCAGCAGCTCAGCAGTTTAACCTGCTGCACCACCAGAGGCTCCATTTATATGTATAATCACATGTATTCTCCCATCTTCTGAGCTGGAAGTTAATTTAATACAGGTAGAGCATTCCTTATCCCGAATTCTGAAATCAAAAATGTTCCAAAAGTGCCCACATAAGTACCTGAGATTGTGACAACTTTGCTTTCTGATGACTCAATGTACACAAACTTTGATTGCATGCACAAAATTACTCAAAATATTGTATAGCTTTAGCTTCAGGCATATATGAAACATAAATTAATTTCATGGTTAAACTTAGGTCTCATTTCCAAGATATCTCGTTATGTACATGCATATATCTTTGAAGCTGATTTTTACAGAATTTCATATTCCAAAATCCCAAAAAAATATCCCACTAACCCCAAAATCCAAAAGAGTTCTGATCTCAAGCATTTCAGATAAAGGATACTCAACCTGTATATACCTTTACTGCAAACAGTTTTCCACCAGTTTGTTATCTTCTCTTTCACAAGGCATATATGTTTTGGCTCTTTAATATTTTATATACAAACTGTTTTAAAAGCTTTCTCAATTTGTATTTAAAGAGTATTTTTACTGGTTCTATCTCTTTCGATTTGGTGGGCATCTCTTTGGGTCCCCATTGGCCTGAGAGGCCATAAAGAATACTTAAATCAATATGAAAAGTTTAGTATGCTTTTCAGAAAAGTTTTGGAAAGAAGTGAAAAGTGCAAGGGAACACCCTCAGGTTCACATTTTCCACTTTGAAATTTTTCAGCAAGATGCAAAATGAGTGAAATTCATTCCTATCTGGAGAATTGTTATCTACGATTATTTGAGATTCAATAGCCAACGGCTAATGAAAATGAGGGCCATGGAGGTCACCAAATCTATATGTCAGATACAGAAATTTGGGGGTATGGTGTTAAGTAGAGGGATGGGGTGAAAAAGCCCTCCAAGCAATTGCCAAACTGAAGGTGATGTCATTTTAGCCTCTCTCCTGTGTCCTCGTTGGAATTTTGCAGCCACTTCGGGGAAACAGTTTCCAACCTGAAGCCAACAGCCCTTTGTCTTTTCACAGAGGCTGTGATTATTCTGTGCCCCGAAGCCTTCAGCTTCCACAACCTTTGTTAATTAAGGTGACTTCCCCCTCTCCTCCTTCTATCTGCTAGATCTGCAGGAAGGCATTATCTGGCCTGGTCTTGGGCGTGCTTTTCCTTTCCTTAAGCACGTTTCAAGTTTCACCTGCTCAGCTTTTTCATCTGTATCATGATAATAAAAAAAACAAACTTGAAAAGAGGGAGCAAACAAAAACAAGAATATTCCAGAATATTCACAAACACCACAAAGTTCATGATCAGCAATGCCTCCAGGGTCTGATTGGGTAAGACTCCAAAAGATTTACGACATGATCACCAAATGAGCACAGGCTTATTGAAATGGAAAGGGAATACGGCAACTAAGCAATCTGAAGTTGCTGCTTCCTTTGGTAAGGCAGTTCTTACTCTTCATAATTGAGGGAAGGGTGCATCTACACTGTAGAATTAATGCAGTTTTACCCAGCTTTAACTACCGTGGCTCAATGCTATGGAATCCTGGAAATTATAGTTTTACAACAGCCTTCCCTGCCAAAGAGTGATTCTTCACTGACTACAACTCCTAAGATTCAATAGTATTGAGCCATGGCAGTTCAACTGGTGACAAACTGCATTCATTCTACAATGTAGATTAACCCATGGTTTTATGTACTCTTCACAATCTTCTATATATTTTTTCATTCGATGCATAAAAAGGGAGGTGGAGCGAAAAATTCCAATGTCATTGCATACTTATTTTTCATAGTTTGTTAAATACTCTTTGGCAAAGCTTGAAAGAAGCTATTTACAAACAGGTTGTTGTTACCCAATTCATGCACATACTTTATTTTAAATTGTTCTATATTCTTATGCAAGGACTCCATGGTGGCACAGCGGGTTAAACCGCTGAGCTGCTGAACTTTCTGAACAAAAGGTTTGAATCCGTGGAGCAGGGTGAGCTCCTGCTGTTAGGCCCAGCTTCTGCCAACCTAGCAGTTTGAAAACATGCAAATACAAGTAGATCAATAAGTACCGCTTCTGCGGAAAGGTAATGACACTCCATGCAGTCATGCTGGCCACATGACCTAGGAGACGTCTACGGACAACGCTGGCTCTTTGGCTTAGAAATGGAGATGAGCACCATCTCCAGAGTCAGACATGACTAGACTTAATATCAAGCGAAATCTTTACTATTGTTATGCAGCAGTTCCTTGATATCTATTTGGTTCCAGGACAAATGCACACCATTGATACCAACATCTGTGGATGCTCAAGACCCATTATATACAACTGTGTAGAAAAATGTATTCTGTTATATAAAATGGCAAAATCAAGGTTTACTTTTTGGAATTTCTTTTTGTATGTTCAAACTGTTGATGGTTGAATCAGTGGACACAGTGATATATATATTGCGAATATATTGCGAAACATATTTTCAACTGTCGAGTATATCTTAGGACCCTAATAGGCACCAGATCCTGTCTGAATGTGGAAACTAAGCAAGGTCAACACTGGCTACTAACAGGATGAGAGAATGCCAAAGAAAGAACTGACAAACACAATTTTGAATATTCCTTGCTTAAGAAAAACCTTTCAAATTCATGGGGTCGCCATAAGTTAACAGGGGGCATAACACGCACACATAATATATTCTTACTGTTTTAAATTTAAAACTGCTATAAAATGGTTTTATAGTACACCACCCTGAGATTTTTTGATAGCATGCAGAGCGTAAATATTTTAGTTAATAAATAAATAAAATTTAGCAGCAGTAAATGTCAACATCACCCACAGTGTCATAAACAATCTTAGAAAAAATGGGCATTTGGTTTGCATAAGGGACAAGAACACAAACATAAGTTGGTGAAAGAGTTTGGGAGTGGAAATGTAGGCCCCTTCTACTTCCATATAATGCAGTTTAACTAGACCAGTGGTTCCCAACCTGTGGTCCGTGGACCACCAGTGGTCCACAAGAACTAAAATATGGTCCACAGCCTAACTGTTACGACACCATTGCAACGAGAGAAACTGGTCTCACAAAACCCTCTTATATAATGTATTATTGTTTTCATGTTGATGTATTTTATTTTATGTACTATGTATTTTATATATAGCATCTTTGTGTGCTATTTTGTAAGCCACCCGAGTCCTCATGGGAGATGGTGGCGAGGTATGAATAAAGTTTTGTTATTATTATTTATTATAGTGCCAAGGCTTATTAAATATGGTTTTCTGTGGGAGAGCAAGTAGCGACTAATGGATGGCATATGTTCTGTATCAGAAACTAGAGCTGATGTGGTCTATCCAATGCAATTTTCTGAACCAGCACCCCAAATAACCAAACAGAATCAAAAGTTGACCAAAAACTAATTTGTAACCCTTTTGGCACTAATGTTGAAGAGTGGGCCCTAGTGGTCACTGGTCAAGTGGCCTCTAGTCAAGTGGTCCCTGATCAAAACAAGGTTGGGAAACACTGAACTAGATTGACTGGATATGGCAGTGTAGACTCATATAATGCAATCCAATGCAGCTAAACCACATTACATGTAGTCCCCGAGTTACAAATATCCGACTTACAAGTGACTCCTATTTAAGAACTGGGTTGAGACAATAGGAAGTGAGAGAAATCTATTCTTGGAAGGGAAATTTGCTCCTGAAAGAGTTATTATGGCTAAGAAAAGGTGTCTCCAGTGAAGATTTATCACCAATCCTCCTTTCAACGAGCCAAATTCTTCAAAATCCAAATGATCACAGGAACAGAAATTGAGGTGAAATCTTCTGAACGGGCACAGACTGCATAACAAACATCACAAGGGTGTTAACCGTCCCTATGCTATCCAAAGCATGCATGGATATATATATATCTCAAGGGACCCCTGTGGCGCAGTGGGTTAAACTGCTGAGCTGCTAAACTTGATGACTGAAAGGTTGGTGGTTCAAATTCAGGAGCAGGGTCAGCTCCTGCTGTTATGCCCAGCTTCTGCCAACCTAGCAGTTTGAAAACATGCAAATGTGAGTAGATCAATAGGTACCACCTTGGCGAGAAGGTAACAGTGCTCTATGCAGTCATGCTGGCCACATGACCTTGGAGGTGTCTACAGACAACGCCGGCTCTTTGGCTGAGCAATGGAGATGAGCACCACCCGCCAGAGTTGGACCTGACTAAACTTAATGTCAGGGGAATCCTTTACCTTTATGTATGTATGTATGTGTGTGTGTGTGTGTGTATGTGTGTGTGCGTGCGTGTGCGCATGGTTACACTTTTTTAAAAGGGCCTGTTCTGATTTACATACAAAATCAATTTAAGTACAAACCTACAGAACCTATCTTGTTCGTAACTTGCAGATGGGAGCGTAGTAAGGATACTTTGTAGGCTGGATCACTGTTGTATAATGCAGTTTCAGAATGCAGATTAGTGGCATGGAACTGGATTATATGGCAGTGCAGATCCAGCCTAGGACAGATTTTTCTGATCTAAAGCCCTCCACATTTTTTGGCTACAATTCCCATCATCCCACCCAACATGAACAGGGTCAGGGATGACAGAAGTTGTGTGCAACAGCATCTGGGAGGAGGCATAGGAGAAGTGTGCTGAGCCTTAACGGTAGCTTTTCATGCAGACTCATCACTCAAAAAGTTATCTTCCTGATAGCTTTTTGAAAATGCCAACAAAACACAGCAAATCCAATCTTGCATCCTTCATTCCTCGATGTGTTGTTTTCTTATCTGCAAAATTAGAAAACTACACAGACTTGATCTGTATCAAGAAACTCAAGTGTTTTCTGGATGTGCACAGCCGAGCAATACCAGCCTTGTACAGAGAAGCGAGCTTTATAAATTGCCTGTGCCATTATGGAGTGGTTAATATTAATCACAGAGCCAATGTGCTTTCATTGGGGACCACCTCTTCCATTACTGGGTGAACAGGTTCAATGGGCTTAGTGGCTGCATAATGGGTAGCCATGAGATAAATGTACCCATCCCATGAAATATAATGAGGTTCCTTCCACTCCAGCCCCCACTCCTGAAAATAAATGCTCTCGGCAACAGGGAGAAGATAGAGGAGAATTGAAGCTGAGCAGAAACTCTTCTAAGCATTGAATGCATGGGAATTGTTATCTACACTCCCTGGTCCTATTCCACATACAAACTTTAGAAACATTTTCTTCCAATTCTGTAATTCAAATCCATCACAAACTCTGCAAAAACTAAAAGAATGCCTCGTGGATTTGTATCTCAGGCTGATGTTTCAAAATATAGACAGAGAAATAATGATTGGGTTGCATAATAAATGTTCCCAGACAGTCCCGCTACTGAACTCCTTCTCCTCTTCATTTCTGCATGATCAATCTAAACAACATGAAATAGATCATATGCGCTTCTGGCTGCAGGTGGGGAATCAGCCCAATTTTTCGTGCTTCATGAAAAAGCACTCACATCTTGAATATAGATCAAGAACACATCAGAAGAGGATGAAAGAACAGTCCCCCATCCCATGTTACTTTTCTACTATAAAGAGCTTTTTTCCCAAATGGACCATTCAAAAAACTGTCCCCTACCTGCAGTTTTAAAGAGTTACGAGGGGCTTTCATTAAAGATTTCCCCTGACCCACTTCTATTTATCACAGTATGATACTTCACCTTGTTGATGGGAAGCTTCCCACCGGAGTAGAAACCATCTATCGGACAGATGGCAAGCTGTGTAACCTCAGCAGACTGAAAGCCAAAACCAAGGTTACAACAACATCTTTTATAGAACTCCAGTATGCTGATGACAATGTCGTCTGTGCGCATTCAGAAAAAGATCTACAAGCCACTCTAAACACCTTTGCAGAAGCATACGAGAAGCTCGGCCTGTCATTGAACATCGAGAAAACCAAAGTGCTGTTCCAGCAGTCACCAGCCAACCCCTCTCCAATGCCAGAGATACAGATTAATGGTGTAACATTAGAAAATGTTGACCATTTCCGCTACCTTGGCAGCCACCTCTCCACCAAAGTCAACATCGACACCGAAATACAACACCGCCTGAGCTCTGCGAGTACAACATTTTTCCAAATGAAGCAGAGAATGTTTGAGGACCAGAACATCCGTTGGGATACCAAGGTGCTTGTTTATAAAGCTATTGTCCTCCTGACCCTGCTATACGCCTGCGAGACGTGGACTGCCTACAGACGTCACATACAACTCCTGGAACGATTCCATCAATGCTGCCTCTGGAAAATCCTGCAAATCTCTTGGGAAAACAAGCGGACAAATGTCAGCGTGCTGGAAGAAGCAAAGACCACCAGCACTGAAGCGATGGTCCTCCACCATCAACTCCGCTGGACCAGCCTTGTTGTCCCGATGCCCGACCACCATCTCCCAAAGCAGATGCTCTACTCTGAACTCAAGAACAGAAAACAGAATGTTGGAGGGCACGAAAAGAGATTTAAAGATGGGCTCAAAGCCAACCTTAAAATCTCTGGCATAGACACTGAGAATTGGGAAGCCCTGGCCCTTGAGTGCTCCAGCTGGAGGTCAGCTGTGACCAGCAGTGCTGCAGAATTTGAAGAGGCACGAATGGAAGGTGAAAGAGAGAAACGTGCCAGGAGGAAGGCACATCAAGCCAACCCCAACTGAGACCGCCTTCCACCTGGAAACCAATGCGCTCACTGTGTGAGAAGATGCAGGTCAAGAATAGGGCTCCACAGCCACCTACAGATCCACAAGAATACAAATCATGGAAGACTATCCTACTCATCCAACGAGGGATCACCTAAGTAAGTAAGTAAGTATCACGGGATGCTGAAACTGCACATGTGTAATGATGTAAGTCGCTATAGGTTACGTGCCAATTTACAACTCACAACAGATAATGGTGTTGATATTGCAGGTGTGAGGTTTGCCAATGGACCCATTGGAATTCAGAGCAGTCATCAAGTTCCTTTACTTGAAAGGCCGCACACCAAAGGAGACATCCAATGAGATGATGGTGATGATTCCCTATGATTACCCGGACTTCAGTGGAAACAGCTCCAATTCCAGGGCAGCCCCACTCTGCTATTGATGGACAGACCATCCAGCAAGTGGAGGTAGATTTAATATTATGCCATCTCCGCTCCATACAGGAAGACTCAACAGTCTACCAAGCAATAAGAGGACAGCTGGATTCCATCCCGCATATTCTTCTGCACTGCCCATTTTACCAGGATCCTAGATCTAGCTTACTACCACACGTTGCAGATTCCTTGGAAAACCACAGTAACTCAGACAAAGTAATTATGCTTTTAAATTGTCAAGATTTTAACTGCTGCCTTTCAGTGGCAAGATTCCTGAATGAAGTCTGTAAACTGAATGTGTCACAAATGTGAAATTCCCTTTTCTACGGTTTGTACTGCATTTTATACCTCTTTGCTATGTATATGCCAATAAAGGCTTATTAAAAATAATAACAACAATACTTTCTTTATATTCTGCTCTACCTTCTCAAGGGCGACTCAGAGCGGATTACGACATACACAGATAGGCAAACATTCAGTGCATTTAATGGAGTGGAATTACATGAACATACAAATACACTGAAAAAAGGCAAAGGCTTCCCCTTTCATCTCCGGCTTTCTGGAGGCACTGCTCAACTCTGGCCATGGGGGAGTGTTCTTGTTCCCCTTCCAAGTTGAGGATGCTGTTGTCTATAGACATCTCCTGGTCATGTTGTCTGTCAGCATGGCTGCATGGGCACCTTTATTACCTTCCCGCCAAAGTGGTACCTATTGATCTACTCACATTTGCATGTTTTCAAACTGTTAGGTCGGCAGCAGCTAGGGCTAGCAGTGGGAGCTCACCCCAACCCATGGCTTCGAAGTGCCAACCTTTAGGTCAGCAGATTCAACAGTCCAATGGTTTAACCTGTTGCGTCACCGCAGTCCCTTTGTTTTATGCACAACCTTTTTTTATGCACACAATTATTTTCTAAATGTGTGTAAAAGTACCATCAGGCTATACGTTCAAGGTGTATATAAATGAACATTAATGAACTTGGATCCCATCTCCAAGACATCTCGTTATGTGTGTTCAAGTATTCCAAAATCCAAATAGAAAAATCCAAAATATGGACACTTTTGGTTCTAAGTATTTTGAGTAAAGGGATGCTCAGCCTGTATTTCCTATTCTTTCGTCTTCAGGTTCAACAAGCATCTGGAGTCTTCTACTCTAAATATGCCCTTTTCTGTAAGAAGTACACCTGTAACCCAGCTAAAATATATGAAGAAACAATATTAAATTGTTTTATGATATCCAGAGTTCTGCAAGTGAAGTGGTATTTAATTTCTAGAGAGAGCTGTAAAGGATAGAACCTACCTGAAAGTCTCAACTGCTAATCTCAGATGGCATGAGCTGCCTTGGGTTGCTCACTGTGATTTATAATGTATTTTATTTTATGTATGCTTAGAAGCACATTTTTCTTGATGATTAAATAACCTAGTCTAGGGTTTCAGTTACACCTCTAACAAAGATAAAGCTAAGTTTGAATTCAAATGTAAAGACATAAATACCAAAATCAAGACCATTCAGGCTGGAGAATTTCTGAGTCTTCTACGCTATGTGTGGCTATGAAAACTGGAGAGTGAAGAAAACTGGGAAGAAAACAATCAACTCATTTTAAATGTGATGTTGGAGAAGAACTCTATGGATATGACTGAGTGCTAAAAAGACAAATGTGTGGATCCTAGAGCAAAACTCGCCCCAGAAGTCAAGGTGACAAAACTCAGGTTGTCATACTTTGGACATATCATGAAACAATTTGATGATAATCCTCAGTAAAAAGAGGGGGGCTTTAGCACAGTTGGTTAATTACCAGCAGCAATAGCTCACACCAATCGAAAGGTTGGAAGTTCAAAGCCTGGGTTGGGGTGAGCTCCTGACCTTTAGCCCAGCTTAGTGTCCACCTAAGCAGTTCAAAACCAGCTGTGAGCCATGAGTAGAGAAATTAGGCACCGCTTAAATGGGGAGGTACATATTTTACAGGACCATAAAAAGGAAATACCAGAAAAATGCCAACAATCAAAGAAAGGAAGAAGTCTGTGATCAAGGGCTCTTCGTCATGGAGGATAATAATAATAATAACTACTACTACTACTACTTTATTTTTATACCCTGCCTCCATCTCCCCAGAGGGACTTTGAGCAGCTTACATGGGGACGAGCCCAAACAGACATAATTAAAATATAACACACTAAAATACAAAAACAACAGCACAAAACAGAATAAAACAATAACATTATAATGGAATATAAGAGCAACCATCAAACCAACAACCAATGAACCTGCAATAATAAACAATTTCTGGGTACAGGTTGGCAGAACGGTGCAACTCAAATGTAAGGGAAGTGTCGGTGGATAAAGTAGGTAAGTCAAATGGCAACACTAGGGACAGTGAACAGTATAAGATGGAACAGGATGGAGCAACAGCACCCCCTGTGGCAGAATCGAGCACAACCTTCAGGGTGCCAAAGTTGGGGAAAATTGCAACATATATATCTCTATCTGTTGTCTGTCCTGATTATTTAATGGCATTGAATGTTTGCCGTGTATGTGTTTTGTGATCCCCTGAGTCCTCTTTGGAGTGAGAAGGATGGAATATAAATGCTGCAAATTAATAAATTAATAAATAAAATGGAAGGAAAAGTGGGAGACCACTCTACAGGGCAATTTATTTATTTAAGAAAATTAATACCCTGAGTTGGCAAGACCTGAGAAGGGCAGTTGACGACTGTTGGTGACCTCTAATTCATATGCCATAAGTCAAAGTCAACCTTCTAGCAAACAACAACATAGACAAAGCTTCCATTCAAATTATACTGTGAAATGTGGCAAAGAGGAAATAATGCAAAGCTTTTCCCTCACAGTGATCCCCCTGACTAGTTATTTGGCTTTCCTGCCCTTTGTTTTCCTTTCATTTATAAAGCAGAAAATCTCTTAACTAAGTTTGCAGGAAAATAAAGTGGTCTTCTGAAACCTTAGGAAGGGATACCTTACTTGAGAACACAAAACAGCAAGTGACAAGTATGATTAATCCATGCACTGTGCATGGGTTCTGTTTCAAAATATTTTGTTTTTGTTTTTTGTTTTTTTGTTGTGTCAGGAGTGATTTGAGAAACTGCAAGTCACTTCTGGTGTGAGAGAATTGGCCGTCTGCAAGGACATTGCCCAGGGGACGCCCAGATAATTTTGATGTTTTTATCATCCTTGTGGGAGGCTTCTTTCATGTCCCCGCTGGAGGAGCTGGAGCCGGTAGAGGGAGCTCATCCGTCTCTCCCTGGATTCAAACCTGCAACCTGTCAGTCTTCAGTCCTGCCGGCACAGGGGTTTAATCCACTACGCATTTCAAAATGCTGCTATCACAAATAGTCACAGCATTCAGGACTGTTTTGATGCTGAAATACAACACTGCCTGAGCTCTGCAAGTGCAGCATTTTTCTAAATGAAGCAGCGAGTGTTTGAGGATCAGGACATCCATAGGGTGATCAAGGTGTTTCTTTATGAAGCTATTGTCCTCCCAATGCGCGAAACATGGACTGTCTACAGATGTCACACTCAACTCCTGGAATGATTCCATCAGCGTTGCCTCTGGAAAATCCTGCAAATTTCTTGGGAAGACAGGCAGATAAATATCAGCATGCTGGAAGAAGCAAAGACCACCAGCATTGAAGCGATGCTCCTGCGTCATCAATTCTGCTGGACTGGCCATGTCCGAATGCCAGATCACTGTCTCCCAAAGAAGTTACTTTACTCCCAACTCAAGAATGGAAAACGGAATGTTGGTGGACAGGAAAAGAGATTTAAAGATGGGTTTAAAGCTAATCTTAAAAACTGTGGTATAGACACTGAGAACTGGGAAGTCCTGGCCCTTGAGCACTCTAACTGGAGGTCAGCTGTGATCAGGAGTGCTGTGGAATTTGAAGAGGCCTGAGTGGAGGGCAAAAGGGAGAAACATGCCAAGAGAATGGTGTGTCAAGCCAACCCTGACCAGGACCACCTTCCACCTGGAAACCAATATCCTCACTGTGGGAGAACATGCAGATGAAAAATAGGGCTCACCTATTAATCCACCACCAATACTCGGACAATAAAGGATTGCCTAAGTAAGTAAGCACCAGTTCTGTTTCAAAATGCTGCTATCACAAATAGTCGCAACATTCAGAACGGTTTTGGTGACTGCTTCAGGAAATACATTTTCAAGAAAGAATGATATGCATGGGTTCAATCAATAAACAGAAGCAGGCCTCCCTAAGCACCATCGTTCATGGAACTCATCTGGAATAAAATGCAATTCAATAACTGAACAGCTATAGACCAAAAACATTAGCATCTAGGTGGGGGAAAAACAGCCGGGAAATTCAGGAAGTCTCAACAGATCCAAAAATATTTCAACTCTCTCCACAGCTGTTGATTTTGCCTGGGAGCAACATATACAACATACTTCTTTTGCACAGAATATCATATTTAGCATTTATTTAGGTACAAACAGCTGTCATGATGTGCTGGTTTGAGTACTGGACTATGACCCTGGAGACTAAAATGTGATTCCCCAATTGGACATGAAAACCTGCTCTCAACCCCAGAAAATACTGTGATATGTTTGCCTTAGATTTGAAGATACACAACAACAACGCAACCTTAAGAGCTTAAAAACCAGGTACAAATGTATATAATCAATCCTTTTTAAAACATAATGTGTTATCTTTAAAGCATCATTAAGACAAAGAGAAAAGCAGTTAAAAGGAAAGTAGCCGAGCAAGTCAGTTGCGAATTCATCTATTTTATTTATTTTCAAGACAAACCGCTGGAGGTATAAGGGGGAAGAGAGAGAAAGCAGGCACCTGGGAGCAGTTTTAAGCTGGCACTAAATATACAATACTGATGGGCCTGGTGTGCCTCATGGGAAATGCACTCCACAGATGGAGCCACAACTCAAAAGCGTTGTCTCTTGTTACCATCTTCCCAAACCATCCATGGACGAAGGACTCAAATGTTTATGTAATTCTCATCCAGTTGGACGTCTCCCCATCAATTATGGAATGCAAAGTTTAATATTAATTCCATTCACATTCACTTGGAAATAAATCTCAGAGTTTCCTAGGTATAAGCTGTTTAAGAATCCAAGAAATCAGCCTGTGTGTGTGTGTGTGTGTGTGAGAGAGAGAGAGAGAGAGAGATATTTCTTATCCGAAAAATAAGATGCATGTGTGGGGAGATGGCTGAACCTGGGACTTTTGGTTACTGTTACATTTTTTCAAGCTCAAACTATGCAGGTACTTGGAGAGAAGCTGTCGCGCTTTATCTCACAATTCAGCAGCAGATCAGTTGCACAACTTCAGCACTTTCCAGTAGCTTCTTCCTGCACAGTATTTTCAGTCAACTGCTCCCACAGTATTTTCAGTCAACTGCTCCCACAAACTGCAGTCACTCTGGAACTCTCCACAGGCACTTGAGCACATGCCCGGCCATTGTCAGTTTTACTATTGTTTTCCCCTCCAGTCTAGATGACACTACAAACTTACCACAGCACACGGTTATATCTTGTCTTAGCAGACAGGTTCTTTTAATAAATTACACAGAGCCTTCGGCAAACAGCATCACAGCACAAGGAGAGAAAATACACTGTACATGACTTCCTTATATACAATTCTGTACCTTTACACATAGCAATCTCTGATTGGTTCCCAACTCATTGATGTAACTCAAACCCAGGATTGCATCATTCACAATCACCTGGACCAGGCCAGAACACATTCCCCAAACAATTCCCTATATACAGTTAATGCATGACTCCGCATTTCCAATAGAAGCCTATTAGCAGTGCATGACTCAGCTATATTACATTACACTACATTGTAAAACCTGACAGAAGCACAGAGTGACAGAGTTTGGAGTGTGCTCTCGCTTCATGAACTGCTGAAGGAGTTTATCCACATGGACACAGAAAGACCATTTTAAATCTCTCATAAAAGGACATTATGTGAGTTGATGCTACTGACCACATTGTTCTTAACAACAAAGAGTAAACTACTTGTTCTTCATTGTTCATCTGCGTGGCATATTTTCTTTCTCTGGAAAGGCAGTGTGTGGCCGATCAAATGTGAACTACATGTGGTTTCTGTTTACATTATGCCACATAAGCAATATCAAACAGGTGCGATATATACACCACTTGGGAATGGATGGTATCTGCAGCAACATCCTATGATTGGAACATAGACCAACGAGCCACTTATTGTTTGATTTACTGGCACACTTTTTCAAATGTTCCAAATGCTTCCATATATAATTCTAGCTACACTGCTTTTTATTGAAACACAAATTGCCATTTCAGATATAAGGCAGGAATGGTAACGCACCTGCCAGTCTGTCTCCCAAGAGTGATGGGAAAGACCAGAGCTTGAGATAGTTTCTCTCTCTCTCTTTTTGTCTACAACTCCCAAACATCTCCAGTCAAAAGAGAAAATTGTTAGCATAAAGAGACAAGAGTACCAGTCGCACCTGCGAGGGAGGTGGGACAGAGAGCAGGACCTCTCCGGATGATCTTAACCTCCAAGATGGTTCATAGAGGGAGATACGTTCAGACAGGTAAGCTGGGTCGGAAGTGTTTAGGGGTTTATAGGCTAAAGCCAGCACTTTGAATTGTGTTTGGAAGCAGACTAGCAACCAGTGGAGTGGGGTACAGGGGGGTTGTGTGCTCCCTGTAACCCGTTCCAGTGAGCAGAATGACTGTTGTTCATTGGACCAATCAAGGCTTCTGAATAGTCTTCATAGGCAGCCCCATGTAGAGCACGTTGCAGTAGTCTATCCAGGATGTAACCAGAGCATGGACTAAGTGGCCAAGCCTGACTTTCCAAGGTACGGGCACAACTGGCACACAAGTTTTAATTGTGCGAAAGCTCCCCTGGCCACTGCCGAAACCTGGGATTCCAGACTCAGCAATGAATCCAGGAAATCTTCTAAGCTGCAAACCTGCGTCTTCACGAGGAGTCTGGCATTGGACCTGTCAATGAATGTGAAGACCTATTCTGGATCCATATTGTCTTTCACACTGAGGACAGGCTTCCAGATGGAAGGAGGTAATCATAAGGGTTTGCTTGATGTGCCTTCCTCTTGTCACGTTTCCTTTTGCCCTGTATTTATGCCACAAATGCACAGACACAATCAAGAAAACCAAAATCACGTGTTAGAATCATAGAATCATAGAGTTGGAAGAGATATTATGGGCCATTCAGTCCAACCCCCTGCCAAGAAGCAGGAATATTGTATTCAAAGCACTCCCATCAGATGGCCATCCAGCCTCTGTTTAAAAGCTTCCAAAGAAGGAGTCTCCACCACACCCTGGGTCAGAGAGTTCCACTGCTGAACGGATCTCCTAATGTTCAGATGGAATCTCCTTTCCTGTAGTTTGAAGGCATTGTTCCGCGTCCTAGTCTCCAGGGCAACAGAAAACAAGCTTGCTCCCTCCTCCCTGTGTTTGCAAGATCTAAGCAGGATAGTTGACCAGGGCTTTTGGAAGTATCTCATTTATAGGGTCACCAAAAAGTTAAAGTCCACTTGATGGCAAATAGCAGCAACAAAAAGACTGTGGTGGTCATGCCAAAGAGCGAAAATATACTGGGAAAAAATCCATGAAGAGGTACAGGAAATACTACAAATAAGAATCCCATTTAAGCCGGAGATATTTCTATTAGGCATAACAGACCTAAAGATAGACAAGAATACAGATAAACTTCTTTTCCTATTGAGTACAGCAGCAAGAATTTGCTATGCAAAAGACTGGAGGACCCTGCCCAAAATGTTTTGTTGCAAGGAAGCATCATTCTGAGCCAGACATTTAGGGAATGGCTTGTTCTGCTGAGAACAAAGATTTGGGTGTCCACCACTGCTCTCCAGGCAGGCCACAAATTAGTGAAAACAGTGGAAGACGGTATTTCAATTCAGAAAGCAGAAGACCTAGGATGATGTTTGGTCAAGTCTTCCAAATGCTTCCTTTAGGAGCAGACTATTTTACTTACCCTACTAGAGTATAACCAAAACTGTACTTAAACATTGCATTTTATCTTTTATAGCACACTGACTGGTAGTAGACATTGTGTACAACATCTATTTATTATTTATTGTTTAGTTTAAAATATTCATAGATTGCCCTTCATCAAAAATTCATCCCAAAGCGCATTCATAAGAGCACAACAATTAAAAACACAATCCCAATAAAAGAACAACACAAAGTAATTAAAAAGCAGCAAATTAAATAATATAGATATATTATACTTCAAAATCTTGGGTGAATAAAAAGCTTCTCACCTCTAAAGTATCTGTTTAATTTTACTGCTCTGTGCTTTATTAAATCTTTGAGACTTTTAAGGTCATGAATGGCTATTTGTTTTTAATACCACCCTATATGCCTTCCTGTATCGATAGAGTTTTACTTTAAAATCAAACCTATAGTAATTACGTATCTTACTTAATTAGCTCCGTAAAAGAGTTAATGATCTTATTCAAAACTATTGTCTTGAGGAAATATTTTTCCCATAGACATGGTGCTTGAGGAATATCCAAAGCTTGGAATTGTTGGTTTTTTAGACTCTGATATTGACTCTGATATTGTAGTAGCTCTAATTTTTTGAAGCTAACATGGAATCCTTGGTGTACTTCAAAGGATTCTGAATCTAGGGATGTATCCAGAGCTTTTGGAAATCTGCCTCAGCCCGTAAAGTGTCACCATTTATTTCTAACAATGATGAGCATATTGCAGTCCATGGGGCAAACCATCCCATTTTGCCAAATGGGAGAGCTGCACTACACTTCTACCATTTGAGGCAAATCGAAGTGACAATGGGTACACCTAATAATAATACACTATTTATATTCCCCTCTATCTCCCCGGGGCAACTCAGAGCAGATTACAATATACACATATACAGGCAAACTTTCAATGCCTTTTATACAGTGAACAATGACATGCAATACACAAACAAAGGCAAAGGTTCCCTTTCCAACTCTGGCATCTGGAGGTGATGCTCAACTCTGGCCATGGGGAGGTGCTCTTGTTCCATTTTCCATGCCAATGAGCCTGTTATCCGTAGGCCCTCCTGGTCGTGCCTGCAGGGCACCGTTCTGCCTTCCCAACGAGGCAGTACTCACATTATATGTTTTTGAACTGCTAGGTAGGCAGAAGCTAGGGGTGACAGCAGGAGCTCACCCCAACCTGCAGCTTTGAACTACCAACCTTCCAGTCAGCAAGTTTTTCTGCAGCTAGCGGTTTAACCCACTGAGCACCACAGCTCCGTGGGATGAATGCAGTTCGATATCACTTTAAATGCCATGGTTCAATGATATGGAATCTGGGAAGTTGTCATTTTACAAAGTTCTGAGACCTCTCTGCCAAAGAGAGCTGGTGCCTCAACAAGCTACAAATCCCAGGATCCCATAGAACTGCTTCATGGCTTTGGTGTCAAACTGCATTAATTGTAGAGTATAGATGCACCCATTGTGTCACTCCTTGTTGCCTTTAGGACCTTTTTTGAAGTGGGATATTCTGGCTATTTCAATGAGGAGTGCCAACTTAAAGTGTTCTGTGTGCGCTGGGCCTCGAACAGCTGTACTTTTCTATAGGACGTATACTTTAAGCCCAGCGGGAAGCCAGGGGCGCCTCAAAGAGAGTTCTCAGGGATTTTTCTGAAGTGATGGTCTTTAGAGTCTTTAATGATACAACAAAGTCTTTATTATGGAACAAACAACAAATCTTCAATGGTTCAAACAACACTTCAAGGCTTTCTTAGTCTAGTCTCAATGGACTGGTACCTGACTTTGATTAACTGAACCTTCTCTGTAGGAAAAACCATTTTTAACCTCTTCCAGGCTGTTTACTATCTATGCCTCATAAGTGTGGGCCCTACTACCGATTTCAAATATGTCTGGGTATTGAGTAGACCTACCAGCCAAGGCTTGAAGATATTTCAGCTGGAAGTCTGTGGATCTGTAGTGCTGTCCTCCCTCAGAGAATTCTTTGAGAACTTCAGGGCTGTTTTCCCTCTGTTGTGAGGCTGAGAGGCTGTGAGCTCTCAGCCAGAGCCTTGAGACCCTTTCCCTGGAATTTCTGTTTCTGTTTCCCCGGATGTTCCTTTTCCCTGGATACTCTTGAGAAAAGCTTTTCTACGGGACGAGCTGGTCTACGTCCTATAGTTTAGTTTCCTTATGAGAGACTGCCCAAAAAAATGGCTCCATTCCCTCCCAGAGCCCTGAACAAGGGGTGGAACCAAAGCTTAATTATGATGGACAGGGGGCCTGCCCTATGACTGCAAACAGATAACAGAAAGAAAATAAAGTTGGAGCTCCTGGTACAGCCATACCAGCACATAAAGCAATATTTTAAACACACTAGAGAGCGTTAAAATATAGGGTTGTTATGCCAAGGATATTCTACCAAAATCTAATGAAGTCTACGAAACTTATGCTACCAATTTCTTTCTACATCAATCCAGTTAGTGTCAAAGATGCTACAAAGTGTACGTTGATCAAAAGTTCTGTATTCGATATAATTTTTTTTGTAAAATTATTGACGCTTCAGACCATTCAGGATTGTGAACATATCTGAGCCAAAGCAACTTTATTAAACTAGACTCTAAAGGCATCAAAACTCAATGCATGTGGGCGAGGAAACCCTATGTAATGCCAATGAATCTGCAATGTTTGTGGCTGCATAACTGTGTAATTTCACATCTCTCCCCTTTTACACAAAACTTCCATTCCCTGTGTTTCGGCTTCATATGCTAACGTGGAAAGTGTGCCACCTTTACTGTTTCATCCTGCTCCAATATAATTTGCATCAGCATGACTAAAATTTAAGCAATGTTTTTACCACCTGTCTCCAGGGCAGGAGGGTGGGGAGGAACCTTCCTTTTCCAAATGTCTCAATTCCAGACTGTTTTTCAAGACAGAGGGGTGATGACAACAACAACAACAACAAAATGCAAATGTGGAAGCTTTTAAAAACTGATGGAAGATGCCTTTCGGCATACAGAAGATGCAACAAGCAAAAGCCGAACAACAATTCCAGTAGCACCATTATTATCTTTATTACTACTGTATATTCTCATGTATAAGTTGACCTGATGCATAAATCAGAGGCAGGTTTGAAAGCCAAAATTATGAACTTTAGGTGACCCATGGATACATCAATCCAGCTTTTTGGAGCTGTCTTTCTAACTACCATTTCCTGGCTTACATCTATACCTTCTGTATATATAAAAGGCAAAGTGTGTATGTATATATGTGTGCCATCGCGCCTGGGGGCTATAACTCTTAGTGAAAGAGGCATGGACATTACATCTTTCCCCCAGGGGATTGCTTCTTGCCCTCCTTTAGGAAAACTGGAACTCCCAAAGACCAAAACACTGTAGATAACTCAAAATAAGTTTAATTGTTCACAAAGAGTTATCCCTTTAAGGCAATAAGCTGGAAGTTTCAAAGGGGTAAAGGAAAATATACATTACAGTCTCTGGTTGTCTTGGGTCCAAGGAGTTTTGCAGCTGAGAAGCTTTTCCAGGTCCCTCTTTCTCAATGGCTGTGAATATCGGAATAATCACAACCCCAATTCCAATGGCCTATATTTTGAAGGCACAAAGCCTTCCTCTGGTGCCAAAGAACTGGTTTGAAGGCGCTTGAGACTTCTCAACGTCATCCAGGTTGATCTGAACATGAAGCATAAGTCTCAAGGGTAAGAACCTCAGAATTGGTGCTGAGAGGTAACTTAATCAAGGGCTTCAGAGCCAAGTCTCTCTCTCACGTCCATCTGATAGAAAGTTTGATGGTGGAATGGAAAAGGAAACACTGTCCTGCTCTCTAGGAAGAGGTGGGGTCAAACAATTGAGCAGGAGGAGCAATTCAACTGGTGCAAACAACATTAATGACAGCTATAAATAACCAATAAATTCAACTATACATTTACAGAGTAAAAAGACAAAATCAGGCATGATACAACAGTTCAAATCCTGCAACTTACAGTTCTACATATAGGTGGTGCCACTCGCGCCACATATGTTGGTTTGCGTTGCTGTAGATTTTTTCGGGCTATATGGCTATGTTCTAGAAGCATTCTCTCCTGCCGTTTCACCTGCATCTATTGCAGGTGACCTCACAACCTCTGAGGATGCCTACCATAGATGCAGGCAAAACGTCAGGAGAGAATGCATCTAGAACATGGCCATATAGCCCAAAAAAGCTACAACAACCCAGTGATTCTGGCTATGATCGCCTTCGACAATATGTTGGTTTGTCCATTTGTACCACAATGACTCCTATGTGACTTGATGCATCTGAATCAGCCTTGGCACACAGACTCTCCATTATCCAATTTAAAATAATTGAGTGATTTAAACTAAAAGAATCAACCCTTTCAGACCCAAACCAGAACGAAAGAAAAGGAACAAAGAGGATTGGCTGTGAAGTGGCCTTTTGTGATATCAATGGGAAAGAAAGGGAGTGAAGCAGCTTAACAAGTGTTAGAAGAAAGAAGGAAAGAAGGGAGGGAGGGAAAGAAAAGAAAGGAGAAAGAAGAGAGGGAGGAGGAGAAAGAAAAAGAAGAAAGGAAGGAAGGAGAAAAAGGGAAAGAAAAGAAGGGAGGAGGAAGAGAGGGAGAAGGAGAAAGAAAAGGAAGGAAGGAAAAAGGGAAAGAAAAGAAGGGAAACGGAAGAGGGAACGTAGGAGAAAGAAAAGGAAGGAGGAAAAGGGAAAGAAAGGAAGGGAGAAGGGAGAGAGGATGTAGGAGAAAGAAAAGGGAGGAAGGAGGAAAAAGGGAAAGGAAGGGAGAAGGGAGAGGGGGGAGAGAAAAAGGAAGGAGGAAAAGGGAAAGAAAAGAAGAGAGACATAAGAGAGGAAGAGAAAGAAAAGGAAGGAAATGTCAAGAAAAGAATGGAGGAGGAAGAAAGGGAGGAAGAGAAAGAAAAGGAAAGAATGAGGAGAATGGGAAAGAAAAGAAGGGAGAAGGGAGAGAGGGAGCAGGACAAAGAAAAAGAAAGGAGGGGAGGGAGGGGAAGGGAAGAGTAAGGTAACATTTATTGTGTTTTTGCTGCAGGCAGACCTATGAGCTTTAGATATTCTGAAAGATTAATCATTTATTGTCTTTCTTGTCAAATACACATCTTGATCTGATTTATCAACAGCAACCAGCAGCATATGAAAAAATACTAATACAAAAACTCTAGTGTTCTCTCTTTTTTGGGCAATTTAAAGTGGCACTTTACCATCAGAGTTCCTTTATCCAGCAACTAGGTTTCTTCACCACATGAAACACAGACTAATTTTTTTGTTGTTGCTGCTGCTTCTGCTGTTCCCCTCACAAAGTCACTTTTTCTTTCCTTTGGGGGTTTTCTGGTCATCCGTTCTAATTTGGAGGCTTCTCTCTATCACTGGGAAAGGGAATAGCGCTGGCAGCTTTTTCGCTTAAGGGGAAAATCCAGCCAGGAAGAGGAAACACAGTCAAGGTATATAAAATTGTGCAAGGACAGGAGATGGATAGGGAGAAACACTCTCTCGCTTCAAATGCAAAACCCCAAGGTTGTTATGCTTAATAGTGGAAGATACAAAAGGAAGTATATATTCATTCCCTTGTTTGTTTCACGTACATCAGTAGCCAGTTTACCAGCTGTTAGGATTTCTGGGAGCTGAAGACCAAAACACCCGGGGACCCACAGGCTGAGAACCACTGATGTACATCCTTCTTTCTTCCCAAAATGGGATTCACAGTATTCACTACCTCTGAGGATGCTTGCCATAGATGCAGGCGAAACATCAGGAGAGAATGCCTCTAGAGCATGGCCATATAGCCCAAAAAAACCTACAACAACCCATTCACAGTACTACTTTATATACAAGTGCTGAATGAAAAGTAATGCCTCCATTTTTGTTACTTGGGTTTGGATGGGAATATTTTAATAAATCAAATGCATTAATAATCCTTAGAATGTGCTCTTTAACTACCACTATTCATTTTTCCACATAATCAACAGACAATTGGATACATTTCAGCCAACGATGAACAAGTTTTCTGAAGCCGTCATGGAAGAAGTCGACACTCTGTTTCCTCAACCCATTGTGCACAGATCTTCCAATAGCCAAGCAAAGCAATAATGTGACCCACACGTTCTTGTGAAATGCTGATTACGCTTGAAATTTCTCTCTGAGTGATACGACGATCGTCCTGAATCAATCTGTCAATCTTTTGCTTGTGAAACTCGGTGGTTGCTGTCACAGGACGCCCAACTCTTTGTTTGTCACGCATCTTGATCCATGGCCCTCATCATGTCTCCTCTCAGCCTTCTCTTCTGCGGGCTAAACATGCCCAGTTCTTTAAGCCACTCCTCATAGGGCTTGTTCTCCAGATCCTTGATCATTTTAAAGTGAGCTATACGTATACTGTTCTTTGGAGAGCATAGCTAAAACTGTGCAACTCACTGCCACAAGCTGTAGTGAGAGAACTTCTGTTTAGATAGCTTTACAAGCTGATGTAAGGTCAAAGTATTATTAATGGATACTGATCATGATGGCCATATGCCACTGCCAGACTCAGGCAGCATGTCTTTGAGTTCCACTCATTGGGGAACAATAGCTGAACTAAACCAGTGGTAGAACATGCATTCTGCATGCAAGTAGTCACAGGTTAAACCTCAAGTTCAGCATGTCTTAGGTAGAAATCTGCAAAAGACCTCTGGCTTCATATGAGAAACCTCATCAGCAACTGCTAGTTCAAGTTGGAACAGGCCTGGGCAAATTTCAGCCCTCCAGGTGTTTTGGATTTCAACTCACATAATTCCTAATTCCCAACAGCTGGTAGGCTGTTAGGAATTTTGGAAGTTGATGTCCAAAACATCTGGATGGCCGACGTTTGCCCAGGCCTGAGTTGGACGCATGGGACTGGATCATGTGGAGGAGTGTCTATTTGCTTCAAACTTTCATCTAGTAAAAGGAACTGAATGGTTGGACAATAGCTTTGGAGACCAGGGTTCAAATTCCCACTTAGCCTTGGAAATCCACTATATTCACTTGGGCAAGCCACTTTCTCTCAGCCTCAGAGGAAGGCAATGTCAAGCTCCCTGTGAACAAACCTTGCCAAGAAAAAACATGAAGTCACATTAGGATCCCCATTAAGTCAGATATATATTGACTCACAACAATGAGGACTTGTTGACATTTATTAGGTGTAATATAAGTGATCATCAATTGCAAGTTTGAGGTTTACTTTTGAAAAAGGAAGGTTCTGGGCTCTGCAATACACATTCCTTATAGACAGAAGCATGAGACTACAACATTCAAAGTATATAACTCTCTGTTAAAAGTATGAAGATAATACAGGGCAACATAGACTAATGCACTGATCTGATATAACAAACATGTCCTCCCAGCCATTCTGATGAGTTCTTTCCCTCCTGACCAACCAACAACATCTGTACAGCTACACAGAGGGTAACTTGCGCTCCATCATAAGCGGAGAGTGAACATCAGTCACTTCAGCTGTGCAACATGAAGGCGAGATGCTTGTACGTGCCTGGCATCCACATTGTCTTGGCTCCATGAAAAGACTGGGACAGAGGGAGGGAAAGACCTGCAAACATCACCCCGCGTGTCAACAGAGAATGGTGACATTCTGATGTCTCATTTCCTCACATTCTTGCCACCAGTATATTAGAGCACTTATTGAGCCAAAATGCGGAGGGGAGAATTATCTGCCGCAGGATTTATTAGAGTTGATGGAGTGTAAGCAGATTTCTCAATAGCCTTTAAAACATCGTGATGCTCCACAGTATATTTTTAATGGAAACAAATGCATGCAATCTGCTCCGGCTTTTCGCCAAGCCACCCGCCAAAGACAACTCGCTGTTAATCAATTTCATCTCCCGCCTCTCTCTCTGCCCAGGACAGCTTTAAAGGGACAATGTCAACATTGGGAGGCAAAAGACATTTCAAGCTCCTAGAGGGATTTAATCAGGCTGTTGTTGTGCGTCTCCAAGTCATTTCCAACTTATGGAGATACTCAGGACAACCAGTTCTGGGGTTTTCTAGGGCTGAGTGTCACCCAAGGTCACCTGTGGGTTTCCATGGCTTTGTGGGGAATTTAACCCTGGTTTCCAGAGTCACATTTCAATGATCATACCACATTACCGATCCAGACTTTCCAAAATAGAGAACAATAAGCAAGTCACAGAGGGAGAAAGTACAACCACAAAGTACAAGGAAACTAAACTAGAGTTCTACACCTCACTAGAGGTCATGGCCACAATTTCATAGAATCATAGAATCAAAGAGTTGGAAGAGACCTCATGGGCCATCCAGTCCAACCCCCTGCCAAGAAGCAGGAATATTGCATTCAAATCACCCCTGACAGATGGCCATCCAGCCTCTGTTTAAAAGCTTCCAAAGAAGGAGCCTTTACCCACTCCGGAGCAGAGAGTTCCACTGCTGAATGGCTCTCACAGTCAGGAAGTTCTTCCTAATGTTCAGATGGAAACTCCTTTCTTGTAGTTTGAAGCCATTGTTCCGCGTCCTAGTCTCCAGGGAAGCAGAAAACAAGCTTTCTCCCTCCTCCCTGTGACTTCCTCTCACATATTTATACATGGCTATCATATCTCCTTTCAGCCTTCTCTTCTTCAGGCTAAACATGCCCAGCTCCTTAAGCCGCTCCTCATAGGGCTTGTTCTCCAGACCCTTGATCATTTTAGTCGCCCTCCTCTGGACACATTCCAGCTTGTCAATATCTCCTTGAATTGTGGTGCCCAGAATTGGACACAATATTCCAGATGTGGTCTAACCAAAGCAGAATAGAGGGGTAGCATTACTTCCTTAGATCTAGACACTAGGCTCCTATTGATGCAGACCAAAATCCCATTGGCTTTTTTTGCCGCCACATCACATTGTTGGCTCATGTTTAACTTGTTGTCCACGAGGACTCCAAGATCTTTTTCACACGTACTGCTCTCGAGCCAGGCGTCACCCATTCTGTATCTTTGCATTTCATTTTTCTGCCAAAGTGGAGTATCTTGCATTTGTCACTGTTGAACTTCATTTTGTTAGTTTTGGCCCATCTCTCTAATCTGTCAAGATCGTTTTGAATTCTGCTCCTGTCTTCTGGACTATTGGCTATCCCTCCCAATTTGGTGTCGTCTGCAAACTTGATGATCATGCCTTCTAGCCCTTCATCTAAGTCATTAATAAAGATGTTGAACAGGACCGGGCCCAGGACGGAACCCTGCGGCACTCCACTTGTCACTTCTTTCCAAGATGAAGAGGAAGCATTGGTGAGCACCCTCTGGGTTTGTCCATTTAACCAATTACAGATCCACCTCACCGTAGTTTTGCCTAGCCCACATTGGACTAGTTTCCTTGCCAGAAGGTCATGGGGGACCTTGTCGAAGGCCTTCCTGAAATCCAGGTACGCTACATCCACGGCATTCCCCGCATCTACCCAGCTTGTAGCTCTATCGAAGAAAGAGATCAGATTAGTCTGGCATGACTTGTTTTTGATAAATCCATGTTGACTATTAGCGATGACTGCATTTGTTTCTAAGTGTTTGCAGACCGCTTCCTTAACAATCTTTTCCAGAATCTTGCCTGGTATCGACGTGAGGCTGACCGGACGGTAATTGTTTGGGTCATCCTTTTTTCCCTTCTTGAAGATTGGGACCACATTGGCCCTCCTCCAGTCTGCTGGAACTTCTCCCGTTCTCCAAGAACTCTCAAAGATGGATGCCAATGTTTCCGAAATGACTTCCGCTAGTTCCTTCAATACTCTTGGGTGTAGTTGATCTGGCTCTGGGGACTTGAACTCATTTAGAGCGGCCAGGTATTCCTGTACGACTTGTTTCCCAATTTGGGGTTGGATGTCCTCCAATCACTCATCCACTCCATCTTGCTGAGGTTGAAGACTCTCTTTTTGTGAGAAGACCGAGGCAAAGAAGGCATTAAGTAGTTCTGCCTTTTCCCTATCCCCTGTCAGCATTGCCCCATCTTCTCCGCGAAGAGGTCCTATCGCCTCCTTGTTTTTCCTTTTTCTACTGACATAAGAATAGAAGCCCTTTTTATTGTTTTTAATGTCCCTGGCAAGTCTGAGCTCGTTTTTTGCTTTAGCCTTGCGGACCTTTTCCCTACAGGTGTTGGCTATTTGTTTGAATTCTTCGTTGGTGATTTCTCCCTTTTTCCACTTCTTGTGCATGTCTCTTTTGTGTCTTAGCACAGTTAGAAGTTCTTTGGACATCCATTCTGGCTTCTTTGCACTTGTCCTATTTTTTCTCTTTGTTGGCACGGTTTGCAGTTGCGCCTTGAGTATTTCACTCTTGAGAAATTCCCATCCATCCGTAACTCCCTTGTCTTTTAGTATCTGTGTCCACGGAATGCTGCTCAGCGTTTCCTTCATTTTTCGGAAATCAGCTCTCCTAAAGTCCAAAATGCGGGTTTGACTTGTCTTAGTTTCGGCCTTCCTTTGTACCTCAAATTGCAGGAGCACATGGTCACTTGCCCCTAAGGATCCGACCACTTCAACCGCATCGATCAGGTCCTCCGCATTTGTTAGGATGAGATCAAGAGTAGCCAACCCCCTTGTTGCCTCTTCTACCTTCTGAACCATGAAATTGTCTGCAAGGCAAGCGAGGAATTTGTTGGACCTTGTACTCTTGGCCGAGTTTGTTTTCCAGCAAATATCGGGATAGTTGAAATCGCCCATGACTACTACATCTCTTCTCTGTGCCTGTTTGGTCAACTGTTGGCAGAAGACTTCATCAAGTTCTTCCTCCTGGCTTGGGGGTCTGTAGTAGACGCCTACAACGACATCTTTTTGAGTCCCAGTTCCCTTGATTCTTATCCAGATGATTTCAAGCTGGTTTCCCAGATTGCTGTCTTGAATCTCTTCTGCAGCATAAGAGCTTTTGACATATAAGGCTACTCCGCCTCCTCTCCCCTTTGTTCGGTTTCTGTGAAAGAGGTTATAGCCCTCGATATCTACATTCCAGCGATAGGAGTCATCCCACCAGGTTTCAGTGATCCCTATGATATCATATTTGTGGTGTTGTGCTAAAAGTTGGATTCAGGTTCTTATTTCATATGAGATTGGAAGAAAACAAGTGGATTGCATGTTCATGGTCAGAGTCATGGATGCTAAGACCAGATGGAAATTATATTTCATGATTCCAACCAAGCTTCTGGACCATTTTTTCACATCTCTGAAATAATGCAAGAGGTATCTGGGCAGCTTTCAATTCAACGCCAGCACTGTCTATTACTGTGCTGTCACGCGCTGTGCATATAGCAATTGGCTTTTGAACAGGATGTGCTCTTTTTGCCCAGCGGGAAGCTGGGGTGCCTCAGCTGAGAGGCCCTAAGGATTTTCCTATACAATGTCTTTTGAAGCTTGAAGAGTTTAACAAGGGCCTTTATTATTGCTTAGGTCTTCAACAAAACAATCAAATACTTCTCAGATCTTCAACAAATCAAACCAATGCTTCAAGGCTTTGAATCAACTGGTGGCTTTCTTAATCTTGTCCACAAGGGACAGGCAACTGGCTTCATGAACTGTTTCTTTTCTTTAAGAGGAAAACCCTTTTGAACCCCTCCTTGGGTGATCTACTTTCTAAACTTTGCTGGTGTGGGCCCTACTCCCAGCTCCAAACTACTTCTTGGGTCCCGAGTAGACCTACCTGCCAAGGCTTTGTAGATTCTCCAGCTGGAGTCCTTTGGATTTTCTCCACGAATGTTGTGGGTTTGTTTCTTTAACCCCAACAAGGCTTGCGCTATGAAACTTTTTCTTTTAAAGGCTTTTCCTTAAAGCTGTGAGGCTGTAAATTCTCCAGCCAGAGCTTTGGGACTGTTTTTCCCTGGAATTTCGTAAGAAACGAAGCTTCTCTACAGGTGGAGCTGATTCATGTTCTGTATCTAAGCTTTCAACTGTAAGACTGAGCTAAAATAGCTCCCTTTCCTTCCTGAACCCTGGGGAAAGGGGTGGAATTAAAAAAAACCAAAGATAATAGGCAGGTGGCTGCAAACCAAGGGAAGCCACCTTATTGCAAAATGCATGGAACTTTGGAATACATGCAAATACTCAAAGAAAGAAAAGGAAAAAGCCTTCGACAATACAAAGAAAAGGAAGTTGGAGCTCCTGGTACAGCCGTACCATCACAATCACTGAGACATAAAATTTGGTTCCACAGCAAAAATCAATCGACATGAAGTAACACCAGTCTGTCCCATGTCAACCCAAAATAGCAAAGCATTGGAACAGCTTGTTTTGGATGGAGCTGCTATGCCAAGAGAGGAAGCCAGTGTTGGACTATCTGGAGACCACAGTTCAAATCCCACTCACCCATAAAAGCTCACTAGGTGACCTTGGGCAAGTCACATATTCTCAGCCACATAAAGCCCTGTGATAGATTTGCCTTGGGGTCACCATAAGTCCTAAACAACTTGAAGATACACAACAACAACAAGGTATGCAAAGTTATCTAGAATATCTCACCATCACCACCACCGCCTACATTAAGAGCAAACACCTATTTCTTTGTTGTTGTTGAACCATAAACAAATGGCACTCAATCAACTAGTACTTATTTTTTATCCAAATTCAACATACCCAATAGCCAAAATCCAAATGGAAATCTTAACTAAAGCAGAACCTAGAACTTGTATAAGTGCTGACATCAGTACATGCTTATCATTCAACAGATATTTCAGTGAGTCTACTCTACTATGAAAGAGCAAATTTTCACCAGCTGGCTAAGACTGCAGCCACCAGCCATGCTCATTCCATGGAAACCACTGGGCTTGTTGTAGGCATCTAAACAACTTCTTGAAGTAGTGATTGGAGTTATGGGAGGAGGTTGATTTTTATCTAGAGATTATTTTTATATAAAATATCACCCACTTGTAGAATCCATAAGTGTTGGAAGGCACCAAAAATTTCATTTAGCCCAACTCCATGCTACAAGGGTTGAATGAAAAGTAATGCCTCCACATTCGTACCTCTTCAACAGATGGCAGTACTGTTGTGCGGCAGGTACTGGCTTGTTCCATAGACTCTCCTCTACAGTTCCATTTTGGCAGGAAGCCTTAGCAGTGAACAGCTGTGTTGTTAAAGTGCAAGTAAGTTTAAAGTACTGTGTATTATTGGGTGAGTAAGTTTAAAGATGTTGAAGTGGGAATATCTGACTTGTGTGACAAACAAAGAGTTGGACGCCCTGTGACAGCCCAATTATGCATAGTACTCACATCAACATAATCACCATAAACAGCTTATTCTCTGATGAATCTCCTTTGGGGTGACACCTTCTGCTCTCAAGAATTCAATGACTGCACGTTGCTTAAGTCACATTGACCGACCATCCACGCAGGGTTCCATACTTTACACTTTAACAACACAGCTGTTCAATGCTAAGGCTTTGCGCCAAAGTGGAACTGTAGAGTAGAGTCTACTGAACAAGCCAGTACCTGCTACATACCAGTACTGCCATCTGTTGAGGAGTTACGAAGGTGGAGGCATTACTTTTCATTCAACCCTCATATATATAGAGGGGGGGGGGGACATCCAACTAACGAATGCCTCAGAGATGGCCATCTAAACACCATCTGAAGACTTTTCAATGAAGGAGAATCCACCATCTCCTAGGGCAGGTCCATTCCATCCATCATCAAAAAATATCCACCATCAGGAAGTTCTTCCTACAAGTTTCTGTTATTGTAACCTGAATCCACTGGTTCATGTTTTTGTCTCTAGAGAAGCAGAAAACAAACTTGCTCCATCTCCTACAAGAAATTTCCTTCCATATTTAAACATGGCTGTCATGTCACTTCTCAATCTTTTTTAAGGTAAGGATATTCAGCTCCCTAAACTGTTCTCCATGGTGTTTGGTTTCTAGACCTTTCACCATCATGCTTGCTTTCTTCTTTCCAGTTTGTCGATTTCCCTTTTGAACTCCGGTACCAGAACTAGATGCAATCTTCCACATGCGGTCTGACCAAAATACCCAAGATCTATCATGAAACATACACAGAGAAAAATCGTTTCATTCTGCTATCATCAAAGAGAAGTTAAATCTTCCGAGATATTTTTCCAGCTTACTTCAATGAAAATTTGAAGAAGAAAAAAAAGAAAGCTTTGGCTCAGCATCCCTACTAATAAGGTCTGTGATGCCATCTGATATTTACTCTTTCTTCTGTCTCTTTGCTGTCACTCTTCTATAGTAGAAGCATTAAAAGAACACTTTCCCCAGTCTTCAAACACCTAAAGCACAACTTCTCCCACCATGACAATTTCAAAGGGCAAAAGTTTAAACACATTTTCCAACACAGCTAATGCTTCTTTTACCCGTATGGAGAAAGAGACAAAAAATAGTCACTCAAGCATCCAAAAAGCGCTCAAGCAACCATTTCTATCACAAAATTAGAGCTTTAGCAATATTAACTGATTCTGGCAGTCTCACCAGAAGACCTTTTCTTGCACTTTCTCCTCCAACCAAGCATAAAAATATGTCTGAATGAAAAATGAAACTTTAATAACATTTCTCAAATCTTAAGACGTATCCTGTACATGACTTGATATAAATTATACATAAACGAGTCTGCGTGTACGTTGAAATAACATAACTCTTAATAGCAGGTTTTTTTGACATTTTAGAACAAGTCACATCTGCTTAAAATGATATTTATAATGCTGAAGGAAGATATATGGAAATACCATAGACAATTTTCTGGTTGTCTTCCAAATTAATTAAAATTAGTAACCTATCAGTGTTTACCCAATTGAACTGACTAATGTACACGTACATCCACTGATGTACTTGCTACTGAAGCTATCATACTTTGGATACATCATGAGACATTTTGACCAACTGGAACAGATAATAACAATAACCGTAACAATAATAATAATAATAATAATAATAATAATAATAATAATAATAATAATAATTAACCTTCTCGGTGTTAAATACCATTTCCAAATTGGTTTGTAATAATTTTCTTTTATTCTAATTGACATGTTTGACATGATAAATAAGATCACTAATGAAAAATGTTAGCGAGGATGCCAAGAAATTGGAACCTACATGCATATGTGGTGGGACTGCAAATACATAAAAGATTTTTGGGAATTGGTTATAACAGAAATAGAAAATATCATGGATATAAAAATTAGGAGAAATCCAGTAGAAATGTTACTTTTAATTAAAAAAGAGGGTGGGAAAGATAAGAGGGGGAAAATTAATAGACATGCTATTAACAGCAGCTAGACTATTAATTACAAAATATTGGAAAGGGGCAATGAAATGAAACTCTGGAAAATGGCACTGAACGATAAGCTAACATCAAACTTAAAAGTAAAGAAGGGATTATGTTTAAAAAAAAGACTTTGAAAGTATCTGGAGAAAATTTCTAGAAAAACTATTGGAAAAAGAAGATGGGAATTTACCTCCAAATGAAGAACTGATTTTTTGGTGGGACCTTAAGAAAAGAGATGGCTTTGGAGAAGGGGAGCACAGGGGTAAATGTAAATAAAAGAGAAGGAAATGTATAGTATATGTCTATATAATTGTATTTTCTCTTCTCAAATAAAACTCTAATTACAATAATAATAATATAATAATAATAATAATAATAATAATAATAATAATAATAATCTTTATTTATAAATAGTCTCTCTAAGAATTTGTTGGTTCCTGCAACACAACATTATGGCATGGTGAGAATATACATACAAAAAGTAATTTAATTGGATCCAGTAATATCAGCTGTGAATGTGTATCATCTGTGGATATGGGTGTGCCATTGTACTATTTTATCATTATAGATCAACACTTCAGAAAAAAATACAATAAAAGGAAGACTTCAGTAAAGTGACATATATGCAGCTAATACTCTCATGGTGCTAAAACCACAGTGAAACCAAAAAATGTTTTCTCTTGGTGTATTGAGTTTTAGGTTTGTTTCTAAGGTTACTTGGGGCACTAATTCAGAAAATTCCATTGGACAGATGACCCCAGCTCTAGGTATATCGTGGTTTTCTATGAGTGAGCAGATGGAAACTGGTAGATGTATGTTCTATATATCAAAAACTAGGGCTGATAAGGAAAAATTGGTGCCATTTTTTGAATCAGCAGGTCAAATAAATACAGAAACAGGACTGTTGTGGTTCTGTCAGAGGCTGAAGATGCAGGGATTGTTCAATCAGAGATTGTGAGGACTCATGGGCTTTCCAATGTGGAAAATGAGGGGATTTTGGATCACGATTCTGTCTGGGAGAATGGGTTTGTGTCTGGTGAGAGAGAAAGGGCTGCAGAGCAGAGCGGAGATGGAACTGCTGTGGCATCAGAAGATAAGGAGACCCTTTCCCCTAATCATTCCTTGGGAAGGGAAGATAAGGAGCTAGAAGGAAGAGATCTTTCCCCTGAGAAAACACCTGAACACAGTAGAAGATGGAAGGTCGATCTCTTGGAGGAAGGAGCCAGATTATGGAGATCACAGAGACTTCTGAGAAATCCTTGAAACAACAGAGCAGATGTCGAAGACATGACCTCATGGCTTTGCGGTCCTTAAATTAAAGTGTTGTTTATTAAAAGAGTTAGAACAGGCAACACTGTGTTACCGTGTACACCTTGGTCTTGTTCCATGTTCAAGTCTATGTTTAAGCTCCTTGGGAAAGTTTTGTACTCATGTTCATGGATTCATGTTTTCAAAGAAGTTACGGATTGGTGCGCATGTTTCGATTCCTAATTTTCCAGATACCTTATTAATTTTGAACAGAACTCTGATGAACTCTGCTGTGCGGACTATTGCCTTTTATTAGCTTTTTGAGATATTGCTTTCTGTTTTACTTGTTTGCCTGTTAATATTTGTTTTCTTCAATAAACTATTAAGTTAGTAATACAGGAAAATTGTGAGGTGCAAAGGTGAATCCAGGAGAGAGAGCAACAAGGATTAACATCTGAGGCACCAAATTGTGTGTTGGCCAGTGTTATGGAAGGAACAAGGGTATCTTTCAAAAAATTACAACTCCTCCTCTCACTCTTCTCATTCCTCCTTTTAGCCAAATGAGGTCTTAACTGTAGTATATAGAGACAAGTGTCAACTTCCATGGGATGGTGAACCTGCTCTGGTTTTTCATCTGAACTTCAAAGGAGCTATCCATGAAGTTGAAAGTTCTCCCTCACTAAGTCCAAAACCTAGGCTATCTCCTTTAATGTTCAAAGTTAAACCTGGCTAGCATTGACTATTTATTATAATAATTATTAAAATTTATTTATACCCTGCCACCATCTCCACTCAGGGACTCGGGGTGGCTAACATGAGGCCAAGCCTGACAAAAACAATAAACAAATGAAATACATACAGCAAAATAATAGAATTAAAATTAAAATAATGTACCACAATAAAAGACAATAACATAAAAACAATAAAGGAGAATTAACACAGTGGGATATAACATCAGGTAACATCTGTTATAGAACTCCAGTATGCTAATGACGTCATCTGTGCGCATTCAGAAGAAGATCTACAAGCCACTCTAAACACCTTTTCAGAAGCATACAAGAAGCTCAGCCTGTTATTGAACATCGAGAAAACCAAAGTGCTGTCCAGCAGTCACCAGCCAACCCCTCTCCAATGCCAGAGATACAGCTTAATGGTGTAACATTAGAAAATGTTGATCATTTCCGCTACCTTGGCAGCCACCTCTCCACCAGTCAACATCGACACCGAAATACAACACCGCCTGAGCTCTGCTAGTGCAGCATTTTTCCAAATGAAGCAGAGAATGTTTGAGGACCAGGACATCCGTAGGGATACCAAGGTGCTTGTCTATAAAGCTATTGTCCTCCCAACCCTGCTATATGCCTGCGAAACGTGGACTGTCAACAGACGTCACATGTAACTCCTGGAACGATTCCATCAGCGCTGCCTCTGGAAAATCCTGCAAATCTCTTGGGAAGACAGGCAGACAGGCTGGAAGATGCAAAGACCACCAGCATCGAAGCAATGGTCCTCTGCCATCAACTCCGCTGGACCAGCCACGTTGTCCGGATGCCCAACTACCATCTCCCAAAGCAGTTGCTGTACTCCAAATTCAAGAATGGAAAACGGAATGTTGGTGGACAGGAAAAGAGATTTAAAGATGGGCTCAAAGCCAACCTTAAAAACTCTGGCATAGACACTGAGAACTGGGAAGCCCTGGAGCTTGAGCGCTCCAGCTGGAGGTCAGCTGTGACCAGCAGTGCTGCAGAATTTGAAGAGGCACGAATGGAGGGTGAAAGAGAGAAACGTGCCAAGAGGAAGGCGCGTCAAGCCAACCCCGACCGAGACCACCTTCCACCTGGAAACCAATGCCCTCACTATGGGAGAAGATGCAGGTCAAGAATAAGGCTCCACAGCCACCTATGAACCCACCCCCAGGACACCGAACTTGGAGGACCATCCTCCTCAGACTACGAGGGATCGCCTAAGTAAAGTGAAATAACAATTACAGGAGTAAATCAGGATGGGCTAGGCCAGATGCACAGATAAAAACAGGGGACATAGGGTGGGATAGGAAACTGGAGCAATTCATCTGATGGGAGGTACACGAGGGACAAGCTATGGTGCTAGATTACCCACTAGGAATAAGGAAAAGTGCATCAAGAGGACGAGTACATGCTGGGACGAACATGGTACTGGAATTGCTGTTCATTCATCAAAAGCTAAGTCCAGCTTAGAGCAGTTCAAAATAAATCTTATTTGCAAAACAGGTTTTAGCCCTTTGGATAGTATCTTCAAAGTTCTTACTTAAACCCCAAATGGATTGAGAGCCACATTGGCACAGGTGCCATTCGTTGACACCGCTGTCATCTTCTTTGAAAAGAACAGCTCACAAAAGGCAAGAGAGCAAAGACCCCTCCAGACCCTCCATGATTCAAATCCTTCATTTTCATTCCGAGGAGACTAGAAACTGCTTCAAGGGCAAAGCTTCATCCACCCAATAAAATGAAAACTAATTCAGGGCTGGCACAGCAAGTAACAAATAATGTGAAATCTGACCTACCTCAAAAGATGAGCCTCTATAGACGCATGCACCTGAAAGACCAGAAGGGAAATTGTGTTAGACAGACATAAAACCAACTTGTTAAATTAGGTAGCGCTGTAAAAAAAATCCACCAAAAATAAAGGCTTAATGGACCGTGGGACAAAATAGCCCATTTGCTGTAACAGCACTGTTCCTACCTTTACCTTGATGTCAGGAAGACTCAAGTAGACAACCGGAAGGGCCTGAATTTGGAATCCACTGGTTAGTAATAGACACATAATCCACTGGATAGCAATACACACATCACCTTTGAGGCTTGGGTCAAGGCAACAAGTAGCAGGGAAACCATCCACTTTGGCAAAGAAGCTTTTAGCATGGCCATATGCCACAGCAGATCATGTTTTTTGTCAAAATAAATACTACTTCCTGGGACAACTGTTCTTTCTCATTATGGAGCAACTGCTGGTACTTGGTTGAGGCTAACAAAGACGTTCGGGTAACAATTACTTAGGGCCCTTCCACACAGCCCTATATCCCAGAACATCAAGGCAGAAAATCCCACATTAAAATCCCCAGTTCAAATCAGATATTGTGGGTTTTTCTGCCTTGATATTCTGGGATACAGGGCTATGTGAAAGGGCCCTTAGAATCCTCCACTAAACATATTCCTCCTTTTCCCACTCAGGGCCCTTCCACACAGCCATATGACCCAGAATATCAAGGCAGAAAACTACAGCTCCCCCCCCCCCAATCTCCCTCTCCCTCTCTCCCTCTCTCTCTATATATATACTAGCGGTCCTCTGCCACGCGTTGCTGTGGCCCAGTCTGGTGATCTGGAAAATAAAGTAATAAGAAAGTGTTGGTTTCTAATATATGTAATGTCTTTATGCTTGTAGGTAAACAGTATTTCTTGCTGTTTCTTTGCCAGTGTTGATGTGGAGATTGTCTGGTTTGCCTACTCTGGAACATGCAACATATCATTGTCCTTCTTTAGGGGTCCCTTTCAAATCTTTGATACTGCATCTGTCATATACATATGTGTGTGTGTGTGTGAATAGCTGGATGGCTCTTTGTCAGGAGGGCTTTGATTATGTTTTCTTGCCCTGGTGAAGGGAGTGGGACTGGATGGCCTTAAGGCAGCATTTCTGAACCTGGAAAGTCAAGACCTGGGGAGGGGGTCACCAGGTGGTTGTCAGAAGGGTCACCCAAGACCACCAGAAAACACAGTATTTTCTGTTGGTCATGGGGGTTCTGTGTGAGATGTTTGGCCCAATTCCATTGTTGGTGGGGTTCAGAATGCTCTATTGTAGGCGAACTATACATCCTAGTAACTACAACTCCTAAATGTCAAGGTCTATTTCCCCCAAACTCCATCTGTGTTCACATTTGGGCATATTGAGTATTCCTGCCAAGTTTGGTCCAGATCCATCATTGTTTGAGTCCACAGTGCTCTCTGGATGGAGGTGAACTACAATTCCAAAACTCAAGGTCAATGCTCATCAAACCCTTTCAGTATTTTTTGTTGGTCATAGGAGTTCTGTGTACCAAGTTTGGTTCAATTCCATTGTTGGTGGAGTTCAGATTATAGGTGAACGATAAATCCCATCAACTACAACTCCCAAATGACAAAATCGTAATTTTTTGAGTGATGGTCACTCCTTGTGTTGTGAGACATTTTGTTGCCAAATTTGGTGTGATTTCATTCATTGGTTCTTTTGTTTTTAAGGTACTCATTATGCACAGAGCATTTATAGATAGGTAGACAGGTAGACAGGTTCTGTATATGTTCTGTATATATAGGATTTGGGTGGCATAGGGAAGGATTAATACTATGCAATGTTTGTTTTGCGGTCTCTGCCCCAGTTCAGAAGATTACACACTTCACGTTCTGTCCCTGTGATCACTGGATTTTGAAAAATGTAGCTTGTTGTGGAAACAAGGATTGGTGATAGAGCTTCAGCGGAGACACCTTTTCCACATGATAAATCTTTCAGGGGTGGATTTCACTCCCAAGGGGTAGATTTCTCTCACTTCTCATTGTCTTCCCCCAGTTCTTAACAAGGAACCATTTGTAAGTCAGATGTTTGTAACTAGGGGAATGCCTGTAATATTTAGAATTGGATTACTATTTAAACTGTCGAATGTTTATGTATGTTCCTAAACAGATTATGCTTTATTTTGAATGCTTTTAAATTCAGGATCACATTGTTCCAAGGCATGAGAAAAGTGACTTTAAAATTCCAGCAAGAGAGAAGGGGAGAAAAGAAAGGCCCTTTATAGTTTAATCCCTGTATGAGAATAATGGACAGCCTCTGTGTTCCTTGGGAGTTCTCTCTTCTCCAGACAGTAGCCTTAGGGCAAGAAATCTATTTGGCCATAAAAACAATATACTTCCACATGTAATTCAGCTCTGTTATAAAGTTAGTGCAATGTAACCACAAGGGAGAGCCAGCATGGCAAAGTAGCTTGAACACTGGAAAGGCCTCTGGAGACCACAGTTCAAATCCCTGCTTGGTCATGGAAACCAACTGGGTGACCTTGGGCAAGTCACAGTTTCCCAGCCTCAGAAGGAGGAGAAAAAAATCCCGTTTTGAACAAGCCTTGCCATGAAAACCCTGTTGTATGTTCATCTTATGGTTGCCCTAAGTCAGAAACAATTTGAAGGAACACAACAATATAACACTAAGGAGTGCAAGTTAGAATAGATATCACGTATTTTCAGGCGTTGCGTTTCAGGGCTTGAAAATTTACTTCTTAAGAGTGCAACTCCCAGAAATGCCCAATTAGCAATGCCAATGGCCATGTTGGCTGGGGGTTTCAGGGGACTTGAAGTATACAAACTAACTTTTCCAAATTTGGCCAATACATTTATTTATTATTATTTCTTTATTTAGGGCTTTTATATCCTATCCTTTCTCAACCTCCACAGAGAGACTCAGGACAGCTAACAAAGTGGCACCCCATGGTGCCCACATCAAAACATAAATATACAATTAACAGTAATGTAATAACAACAATATAAAACAGTATAAATAATATAAAATTGTATAAACAATATAAAAATAGACAACAAATAGTCAGTGGTCAACGATTTAAATCATTATCCAGTCCATCAGTTCTAAATAAGTCAACACGTCAGTAGGTCAGCCTATTCTCCAAAGACCTGATCCCATAGCCAAGATTCGACTTGTTTCCGGAAGGTCAAGAGGGATGCAGAGGGATGCAGCAGATCTAATTTCACTCAGGAGGGAGTTCCACTTAAGTCTAGATCTTCCAACAGTTTCCAAATTAAAACCACCCTTGTCACATTTTGGAGCAAATTTCAAGAGGCAGACAGACAGAGAGGCCACCTTTCCCAATAGCATTACACTTTGCTCCAAGTAATCCTGTACCGGATACATTTATCAACTCTGGGATTGCAAAAGCTGAAAGGTAAGCTATCTCTGGCTCTGCTATCAACCAGAGGACCACTTAGTATGCTAATCAGGAGCCTAAATTGGACTCATCCATCAGCCAGAGAAACCAGTACTGTTTCAACGTCTCCTTTTTTTTCTTTCTTCCCCAATCCATGTTTCTGTTGTCATCTTTTGGGACATATTCTAATAAGCAAGAAAACATCAGAATCTGAATCCAGATCCTGAAAACCACAGCTCTAATAACAATAACTGCTTAAAAAGATACTGGGGTACATCTACACTACAGAATTAATGCAGCTCGACACAACTTGAACTGCCATGACTCAATGGGATGGAATCATGGGATTTGTAGTTTGGTAAGCTAATGACCTTGCAAGATTAGAACCCCCATGGCAGTTCAAACAAAGTCAAATTGCATTAATTCTATAATGGTCCGCAAGAACCAGCAGTGGTCCACAAGAACAAAAATATCATCTGCAGCCTCACCATTACCACACAGTTACTTTGAAAACACGTAGCAAAGAGAGCGACTAGTCTCGTGAAACTCTCTTATAGTGTCGAGGCAACAGGGATTTTGGAAGAGGAGAGGTTGGCTGCCCACAAAAGATTAATATTACCATATCAGCTCTAGATTATTATATATTGTTTTCTGTGGGCAAGCTGATAGCAACTACTGGCATATGTTTTGTGTCAGAAACTACAGCTGATGTGGTCTATCCAATGCAGTTTTCTGAGTCAGTACCCCAAATAACCAAACTGAATCTTAAGCTGACCAAAAACTGAATCGTAACCCTTTTGGTACTAATATTGGAGAGTGGTTCCTGGTCAAAGTGGTTCCTGGTCAAAAATAAGGTTGGAAAGACTGGTGTAGATGGACCTCATGTCACCATGGAGAGAATGCTGCTGATAATTATGACTCTGTGTGTGTGTGTGAATAGATATATATATATATATATATATATATATATATATATATATATATACATACATACATACATACATACATACTAGGCCTGTGCGATTTGGTTCGTTAATTCGTTAATTCGTTAATAATTCGTTAATTTTACCATTTCCGAAGCGATATTGAAACAAATCTCCAAACCCGGAAGGGTTTATAAATATCGAACCAGCAGCCCCCATAGTATTTACGAGCCTCCGCTCGTTTCGTTAATGGGGTGGAGGCTGCTGGAGTGCTGGTGCATGGGAGCCAATCCGGCGCTCCCAAGCAGTGCACCATGGGTCCGTGGCTGTCTCTTTTTGATTGGCCGGCGAGCCCTTTCAAAGCGGCTCCGCGCGGCCCGTAGCTTGCTGGAGGGCGAGGGAGTTTGCATTGGGTTGGCTTGGCAATGGCTGCTAGCAACTGGGATTGGATTCATTCCTTGCTGCTGTGAGTGCTGCTTGCTTCATTTGCTGTCTCTTGCCTGTGTTTGGTCCACATTTGGGCCATTTTTTGGTTAATTTTCCATTTTAAAATATTTTTAATATTATTTTTTAATATTATTTTAATATTATTTTTTAATATTATTTTAATATTATTTTTTAATATTATTTTAATATTATTCTTAAAAAATATTCTAAAAAAGAAAAGACTCTTCTGTTGGTGTGTGCTCTCATTTGCTGTATCCTGCCTGTGTTTGGTCATTTTTTGGTTAATTTTCCATTTTAAAATATTTTTTAATATTATTTTAATATTATTTTTAATATTATTTTTTAATATTATTCTTAAAAAATATTCTAAAAAAGAAAAGACTCTTCTGTTGGTGTGTGCTCTCATTTGCTGTATCGTGCCTGTGTTTGGTCCACATTTGGGCCATTTTTTTGGTTAATTTTCCATTTTAAAATATTTTTTAATATTATTTTAATATTATTTTTTAATATTATTTTAATATTATTTTTAAAAATATTCTAAAAAAGAAAAGACTCTTCTGTTGGTGTGTGCTCTCATTTGCTGTATCGTGCCTGTGTTTGGTCCACATTTGGGCCATTTTTTGGTTAATTTTCCATTTTAAAATATTTTTTAATATTATTTTAATATTATTCTTAAGAAATACCAAAAATATTCTAAAAATTCGTTAATATTTACAAATTTCTTAAATACCAAAACTTTTTTTTGGAAAGTTTTGTAATTATTTTAAATATCGAAACAAAAAAACACCCCAATTACAAATCGATTTTAGAAACAAATTTTTTCTTGATCAAACAGGCCTAATACATACATACCGTCCCCTGCTACGCATTGCTGTGGCCCACATGGGGGTTCTGTGTGGGAGGTTTGGTCAAATTCTATTGTTGGTGGGGTTCAGAATGCTCTGTGATTGTAGGTGAACTATAAATCCCAGCAACTACAACTCCCAAATGCCAAGATTCTATTTTCCCCAAACTACCAGTGTTCACATTTGGGCATATTGAGTATTCGTGTAGAGTTTGGTCCAGATCAATCATTGTTTGACTCCACAGTGATCTCTGGATGTAGGTGAACTACAACTCCAAAACCAAATGACACTACCCATCAAACCCTTCCAGTATTTTCTGTTGGTCATGGGAGAACTGTGTGCCAAGTTTGGTTCAATTCCATTGTTGGTGGGGTTCAGAATGCTCTTTGATTGTAGGTGAACTATAAATCCCAGCAACTACAACTCCCAAATGACAAAATCAATTTTTTGAGTGAAGGACATACATTGGGTTATTAGGTGTCTTGTGTCCAAATTTGGTGTCAATTCGTCCAGTGGTTTTTGAGTTCTGTTAATCCCACAAACAAACATTACACATATCCTGCTTTTTCTCAGGATTGAGACCCAGAATAGCTCTCAATGTAGAAAGCAAGACAACTGAAAACATACAAAAGCTTGAACTGAACTTGTCACAGCTATTAAAATAAGTTACAAATAAAATAAATAAAGCAGTAGCTCTTTCAAACCATTCAACTAAAACCACGCCTATTGTGTAATCTTTTCTGTTTCAGAAGTCTGCCTGAATAAGCAGAAAGTCTGGGAAAGTTGCATTTTGGGGCTACTGTTTCCAGATTCCCATCAGTGGGATTGTAGGACAGTTCATTCTAAGAGTGGCCAGGGTTTGGGGATTTACAAACTAAAACCTACTTAAATAAAGGTAATGGATCCCATCTGATCTTAAAAGCTAAGCAGGGTCAGCCCTGGTTACTGCTTGAATGGGAGATCACCAACAAATATCAAGTGCTGTAGGTTTTATTTCAGAGGAAAGAACAGGCAAAACCACACCTGCACATTCCTTGCCTAGGAAAACCTTATGAAATTCATGGGGACGTCAGAAGAGAATATATGCTTTTAAGGGCAAAAATATGATCTTAAAGAAATCGTTTCTACAGAGGTGCATCTTTTCAAAGGCATTTAAGAGAACTGCAGAAATGTCAGAGAGGCTGGTCATTTCTTACAGGGAAAGGGATGGCTTTTTAAAAAAGATGGACACACGGTCTGGCAGGATGTAATCAGTACGAATTCTCAAAGACATGAGGATTTGATTCCAGGCCGCCTGGGGATTTGGAGACAAAGGAAGGGTCTGAAAGCCAAGCTGCAGTTGGTCTCCCCAAGGAAGCAGAAGGAGGCCCTTCTGTAAGGCACCTGCCAGGCTGTTAATAATAGTGTCAAGGCCACTGGCTATGCGGCACATCGGCTGCTGCTTTTCAATCCTAGAGAAACAAAATGCAGGGTTGTTGGGTTTGGAAAGGCTCCTGGTTTTATGCTTGGAAGGAAGGAAGGAATGGAAAGTCAACTAACCAATAATGCATATATAGCCGGAGTCAAGAGATCCAGATTCTAATGTTCAACAAACATTGGGGGGACTGACACATATGACTTCTCCAGTTTGTTGTTGTTGTGTGCCTTCAAATCATTTCTGATTTATGGGGCATTAAGGTGAACCAACCACAATCATGATGGGAAATATCTCTACCTAGATCAGGCATGGGCAAACTTTGGCCCTCCAGGTGTTTGGACTTCGACTCACACAATTCCTAACAGCCTCACGCCCTCCCTTTCCTCCCCCCCCCCCCCCCCCAGCAGCAGCAGAGGGAGGGAAATAAAAGTGCCTGAGGCTGTTAGGAATTGTGTGCGTCGAAGTCCAAAACACCTGAAGGGCCAAAGTTTGCCCATGCCTGGTATAAAGTCTTTAGCCTTCTCTGTCAAAGCGTGCTGATGCCTCACCAAACTACAACCTCTATGTTCCATAGCATTGAGCCATTACAGTTAAAGTGGCATCAAGCAGCATTAATTCTACAGTGTAGATGCAGTCATGTGTGTCTTCTCAAGTTCACCCATAGAGTTTCAATGGTTAAGTGGGAATCAAGTCCTACCCTCCAGAGTTGTAATCCAATGCTCAAACCACCATGCTATGCTAACTCTTGACTTTCTCCAGGACTCGTTATCATTCTGTTTCTTTGATGCCTTTTCCTTTAAGAAGAATCAAAGCAACTTTAAGAAAATGTAAAGCATAAATAAATTATGCAAATTAAAAACCAAGAAGAGCATATTTAGTTTCAAGAACTCATCCCAAAATGACTCCCAAATTATATATCAATTAGCCAGAGGAAAATGTCAAAAATGTTTTCTTCCCTACCCAGGGAATCTATTTTGTTATCAATATGTGCCTTCAAATCTAGTCTGACTTGCAATGACCCTTACCTAAAGGTTTTCCTGCTAAGATTAATTCCTAGGATGTTTGCTATATCCTTCCTTTAAAGCAGTGGTTCCCAATCTGTGGTCTGTGGACCACCAGTGGTCCCAAGGAACTAAAATATGGTATGTGGGCTCACTGTTGTTGTTGTTCATTCGTTCAGTCATCTCCGCCTCTTCGTGACCTCATGGACCAGCCCACGCCAGAGCTCCCTGTCGGCCGTCACCACCCCCAGCTCCTTCAAGGTCAGTCCAGTCACTTCAAGGATGCCATCCATCCATCTTGCCCTTGGTCGGCCCCTCTTCCTTTTACCTTCCACTTTCCCCAGCATAATTGTCTTCTCTAGGCTTTGCGGTCTCCTCATGATGTGGCCAAAGTACTGGCCACAGTCTGCATCTGCAGTAATCTTTGCACCTAGAAATACAGTCTGTCACAGCCTCCACATTTTCTCCCTCTAATTCCCAGTTGTCAATCAAACAGTGGGCTCACTGTTACTACACAATTGCAACTAGAGTGACTGGTCTCACAAAACCCTCTTATAGTGCCGAAGCAATGGGGTGTCAGGAGGGGAGAGGCTGACTACCCATGAAAGGTGCACCAACAAGCCTCCTGAAAGCTGCTTCTCCTCCTCCTCCTCCTCCTCCTCCCTTCCCCTGAGTGGAGCCATTCCATGTGGTGCCTGAAAGGGGCAGGGGGACACCTTGGTGTCTTTATTTTTAGGCCTGTTCCTGGGGTTATTTGGGGTGCTGATTCAGAAAATTGCATTGGATAGACCATGTCAGCTCTAGATTATTAGATATGGTTTTCTGGGCATGAGCAGATGGCCACTACTGGATGGCATATGTTCTGATCAGAAACTAGAGCTGATATGGTCTATCAATTGCAATTTTCTGAACCAGCACCCCAAATAATCAAACCAAATCTAAAGTTGACCAAAAAACTGTTTCATAACCCTTTTGGTACTAATGTTGGAGAATGGTCCCTGGTCAAAGTGACCCTTGGTCAAGTGGTCCCTGGTCAAAAAAAGGTTGGGAACCATTGCTTTAAAGGCTGAAGGACCTTGATGTGACCATGATGGCCCAGTGAGTTTCCATGATTGAGAAGGAATCTGAATCCCTGCCTCCCAGAATCCTAGACCAGCACTCATACTATGACATCCAATGACTACATCGCTTTTTGCTTCAGAAGTTTGGGAGGTCAGGGCAAAAAAAAAAAAACCTGGGAAGATCCCATTGTCTCTTTCACAGATCTGTTGAGAATACCAGAATATGTGAAAAATATTAGCTCCCACAAGATAGTCCAGCATCATAATCCCAGATGAATTGTCACCAGGAAAACTGTTTGTTTTCTAAGCCAACCTAATGGACTAATGTGATATCCAACTGCGGAATAGCAAAAGGTAGGGCAATATATTTTGTCATCTCATACAAAATACAGAAATAACCTAGATGTCTAGACTACCGTTGAATGGGACAGAATCCTCCATCATGTCTGAGGCCAATTGTCCTCCAAAAGAGGGGAAACCTCAGGGGAAATCAGGAGAAACAACTTGGGTTGTCCTTGCTATGATATTTTCCAGTTGAGGCACCTGCCTTACTCTGCCAGCCCTGCCCATAGCTCAAAATCTTGGCCAATATATCACTCAATTTCAATCCCAACTTTTCTCTTTCCATTCTCATACAGTTATGTTGCATTCTTTCATTTTTGTTATTTGCAGCTGGATGTCATTCCTGCACTTGGATCAATTGTGAAGAAAGGAAAAGAAGGTGAGACCAGCTGAATGCATTGCACCATGTTTGGGTTTATGGGAAAGGGATACCCAGGGTGTGCAATGCCTTCTCCTTCACCTTTTCCCAAGGTACTTTCTCAACACCATTCTGTGAAGATTATCTGTGCATAACAGGCTTTAATGAGAGTAGTTAAATGTCATGATTTCCCCCATCTTATGTTAATTAACAATTATTGGCAAAGTAAGGACTCTATTCCACATCAGCAGTTACAAATCCAAATTAAGAACTGGGTAGTGTAGTGGATTAAACCGATCTGAAATAAAGACCTATTCTGACAGCACAATGATTCACTGCCTTTGTTATAGAGCAGGTATGGGCAAACCCAGGCCCGGGGGCCCAGATGTGGCATTTGGGGTCTTTTCTCAGGCCCTCCTCTCACACCATCCTAGCCTTCCTTCTTTCTCTCTTATCTTCCTCCTTCTTTCCTTCCTTTTCTCCCTCCTTCACTTCCACCCTTTCATCCTTCCTTCGTTCTCTCTTTCCTTTTCTCCTTCCTTCCTTCCTTCCTTCCTTCCTCCCTCCCTCCATTCCCTTGTACCCTTCCTTCCATCCATCTCTTCCTCCCTCCCTTCCCTTTTTCCTTCCTCCTTTCCTCCTGGGAGATGTTTAGCTGGGAGAAGAGAAGGTAGAGAGGGAACATGAGAACCATGTTTCAAGATTTCAAAGGGTGTCCCATTGAGGAGAAGGGAGAAAACTGACTTTCTGCTGCTCTTGAGACCAGGGTACAAGGGAGCAATCGTTTCAAATATCAGGGAAAGAGATTAGACTGAAAAGATTAGGAAGGACTTCCTGGAGAGTGGCATAGGCTGCCTCGGAGTATGGTAGAGGCTCCTCCTCTGTAGGCTTTTCAGCAGGGGCTGTCTATTGGGAGTGCTTTGATTGTGCCTCCCTGTATGGCAGGGGGTTGGACTGGGTGACCCTTGGGGGTCTTTTCCAGCTCTAAGATTCTAGGATTCTATATCAGGAGAGGGCAATATGGGGTTTAATGGATACACTTTTTCTCCCATCTGCCATCTCATTCTGAACAAGGCCAACCCTTTAGGGATCCAAATGTTTCCTGTGTTTCCTTCACTTTCTGCCTCCAAAAGAGAAGAGGAAAGGGAGGAAAGGGCAGGGAGGAGGCTTGGGTGGAACCCCCTCACTCCTGGCCCGCCGTGCAGCCCCCAAGTTTGAAAGTTTGTCCATGACTGTTATAGAGCTTGGGAAAGTTACTTTTTTGGAGCACAAATCCAAAATTGTTCAGACAGCATGTCAATCGATTCTCAAATTAGTGGTCCAAAAAGTTATTTTCCCAAGCTTTATTTTATAATGCTCACCATCCTCAAAAGCTGACTTGGACCAGCTTGGCTTATGTGTCCCTCTATCCGTATGTCCATCGATCCCAGTAGGGCTTGCTCTGACTGGAAGGTACTCTCGAGACCGAAACCTCTTTCCTATCATCTATCTGATTCTACTAACGCTAGATGCAAAATATTTGTTCTATTGCTCAATTATAGTCTGTCAAATTGCCCTACTCCTCAGTTAATTTCACACATAGAAACTTGGAGAAATGACAACTTTCCTCAAATGTCATAATGACTTTTCATAAGCAGAATGCTAACTTTCTATATACTAGATAATGCTTGTCCTTGAGAGTGAAATGAGACAGAATTTTGGGATTTTTGGCTACCTACTCCACTTGAATGCCAGGAAACCCCCTGCTGAACGCACTGCTCTCAATCCATCCCACAGTGGGACCAGGTGTCACGCTTGTAATAATGATGCACAGCATAAAGCAATGTTGTGATAGACGAGATTAGCAAACTGATCTATGGGAGACCGAAGGCACACGGGGCTTTTGATGGGTACTGCACAAGAACATCCATTTACATCAAGCCACGTTCATCCTGCTGTACTAAATCCATTGGGTGTCAGATGCGCTGTTGCATGGCATATGAAACATAAGAACTGCCTTTCTGGATTACATCAAAGCCACTCACATCTAGCAGCCTGTTCCTTCCCTTAAAGTTCCCAGACAGATGCTTCTGGGAACCCGCATGCACCGCATTAAAAAGCAACAGCCTCACCTTGTCCCCAGCATCTCATATGCAAACATATACCATCCCTGAATAAAGAGGTCCCATTTGTTTAGTTGCCAGTTAACCTTACCTGTCCTCCATCAGCTGAAAAACAACAAGGACTCGGTCTACACCAGACATGGGCAAACTTTGGCCCTCCAGGTGTTTTGGACTTCAACTCCTACAATTCCTGACAGCCGAAAGCCCCTACCTTTTCCCCCTCAACCTTTCTAATGTTGAGACCCCTTAATGCAGTTCCTCATGTTGTGCCGACCCTCAACCATAAAATAATTTTCAATGCTACTTCATAACTGTAATTTTGCTACTGTTATGAATCATAATGTACTGGTAAATATCTGATGAGCAGGATGTATTTTCATTCAGTAGACCAAATACCCGATACACCCACTTTTGAATAAAGGTGGGGTTGGGAGGATTGATTTTGTCATTTGGGAGTTGTAGTTGCTGGGATTTATAGTTCACTTACAATCAAAGAGCATTAGGAACTCCACCAGTGATGAAATTGAACCAAACTTGGCACACAGAACTCCCATGACCAACAGAAAATACTGGAAGCGGTTGGTGGGCATTGTTACGGTAAGTTGTAAAAGTATCAACACCAGGTGTGTGCGTGTGTGTGTGTTAAAGAAAACCTTATACTGTTAATCATTTATTTATTTATTACAGTATTTGTATACCGCTTTTCTCATCCCGAGGGGGACTCAAAGCTGCACATAATGACATAATCATTATGTGCAGCTGCTAATCTAGGTCAGCTAGTAAATTTGAGCCACACCCGGTGGGGTATAACTGTATGTGTTTTAGAATACAGTTCAGCTTTTGCTCTGAGGAGCTTATGCTCACAGCATTTTGCTCAACCATTTGCGCTGCTCATTTGAAGGAAGATGAAGAAGCCATGCTCTTTGCATTCTGTAATTCTTACAAGGACTATGTAAGTTTGTTGCACTGTTTATTTTGTATACAACACTGAAAGTTTATGTTTTGACTCCGCTGACAAGTAAAAATTTTCTGTCCTGGGTTGTTGTAGGTTTTTTTGGGCTATATGAGGACTCACTACCTCTGAGGATGCTTGCCATAGATGCAGGCAAAACATCAGGAGAGAATGCTTTTAGAACATAGCCCGAAAAAGCCTACAACAACCCAGTGATTCCGGCCATGAAAGCCTTCGACAATACATTTTTCTGTCCTTTTTCCTCTTGCCTTTGTGCAAAGTTATTGTGTCTTTTGCATTGGACCAGACTAAATTCCACTTAAGCATAACAGACATTGCCCTTGAATTTTGGAGTTGTAGTTCACTGACATCCAGAGAGTACTGTGGACTGAAACAATGATGGATCTGGACCAAACTTGTTACGTATATTCAATATGCCCTAATGTGAACACCAGTGGAGTTTGGGGAAACTAGACCTAGGCATTTGGGAGTTATAGTCACTTGGATTTATAGTTCACCTACAATCAAAGAACAATCTGAACCCCATCAACAATAGGATTGGGGCAAACTTCCCATACAGAACCCCCATGACCAACGGAAAATACTGAATTGTCGAAGGCTTTCATGGCCAGAATCACTGGGTTGTTATAGGTTTTTCCAGGCTATATGGCCATGTTCTAGAGGCATTCTCTCCTGACATTTCGCCTGCACCTATGGCAAGCATCCTCAGAGGTAGTGAGGATGCTTGTCATAGATGCAGGTGAAATGTCAGGAGAGAATGCCTCTAGAACATGGCCATATAGCCCATAAAAACCTACAACAACCTGGAAAATACTGTGTTTTGTAATGGTTTTGGTGACCCTCCGACACCCCCTTGTGACCCCCCAGAGGTCTCGACCCCCAAGTTGAAAAACACTGTGCTACAGTTTTTCCCTTTTTAGGGCAAATTAAGCATGTTCTCTGTTTACTGAGCAAAGCATCCAGCTGTGGCTTTAATTGCACACAATCTACCCATGAGCATCCATTTCAGAAAGCATATCTACATTATCAATGAAGAAACTTCACCTATTCAACCAACAAATCCCCATGATTTAGAAAAATCACACAGCAAAATAGCATCAAAGGATGTAGACACAACCTTCCACTTGATGTTCAAGTACTACACCGGCAACCAGAGCGCCCATGGGAGGGAAAAATAAACACAAACTGGAGCATGCGTGACTATGGAATGGGAACAAGTGAAAGAGTTGTTATGCACAATTACACACTCAGGTTCCTGTGTCATGCAATCACTTACTTGTCTCCTCTAAGAAAAGCTCTGAGACAACTGAGACGATAATAAATCTTAATGCTCCCTGCAAGCAGTCAGAATTGGGAGGAGGAGGGTAGTAGAACATAGCGGAGTAATGTCAGCCGTAATGTTTATCGCACACTGCTGGGAGGGATTATTTTCCAAACAAACAAGCTGTCTAAAAATTGATATCTGGCACAGATGATAGAATAGATATCTCTATACAAGCCATGTCACACCCATGTGCTATACTACACTAAACACAGTACTGGCATTATAAAATAATATTAGTAGTTATGAGTAGCAGTTGTAACTAGGAAATATTTTCATGCAGTTCTTTTACTGCTGAATGAGTACCAAAGGCTTGAGCTAATCGGCAAGCATATCAATGACATAGTTGCCTTATTTTTACAAACTTGGACTCCACTGAGTTTAAGTATAGACACAGAACGGCTGTTTAAGTATAGACACAACTATAAAAGAGCCAACTTTGAAATGCACAAATGTCTAACCTGTTATAGGATACATGTGCATTAAAAGAACTGAGGAATGCAATAAACAAATGGGTTGTTGAGAGTTTTGGGCTATACGGCCATGGACTATATGGCCATGGGCTATATGGCCATGTTCCAGAAGCACTCTCTCCTGACGTTTCGCCTACCTCTATGGCAGGCATACTCAGAGGTTGAGGGAACTGTTGGAAACTAGGCAAGGGAGGTTTATATATCTGTGGAATGTCCAGGGTGAGAGAAAGAACTGTCTGTTTGAGGCAGGTGTGAATGTTGCAAATGGCTACTTTGATTAGCATTTAATGGCCTTGCAGCTTCAATGCCTGGCTGATTGCTGCCTGGGGAAATTATTTATTGGGATGTGTTAGGTGGCCCCGATTGATTCTCAAGCAGACAAGAGTTCTTTCTCCCACCCTGGACATCCCACAGATATATAAATTCTACAGTACTTGCCTAGCTTCCCACAGATCCCTCAACCTCTGGGGATGCTTGCCACAGATGTGGGCGAAACGTCAGGAGAGAATGCTTCTGGAACATGGCCATACAGCCTGGAAAACTCACAGCAACCCAGTGATTCCAGCCACGAAAACCTTCAACAACACAATAAACAAATGTTGGCATGCACTATGCCTCTAACATTATTTGATAGCAATTTTGAAACTGAGTGGCACCAGAAAATATCTTGAAATACAATTCAGTACACAATTATTATATATAGGGGAGAGGGTAAAATCCATTTTTTTCTAGACTACAGTCCCAGTTTGGAAAACTGTGGAAGGCCTACGTTTTCCAAGTTCACGTTAAACAGACATTCACTTGGCACGTTCACTTGCATATTCGGGTCTTGTTTAAGACCAAATGCTCCCATATTTCTGTGTCTGAAAGATGCTACTGAGAAAATGGCATACAGATTGAATATCCAAGTTTGTGTACAGAGGAGAATCAAAAAGCAAAAGTGTCATTAGTTTGACCACCCATGCAGACAATTTCAGATTTTTTCATATTTTGGAATTTCCAGTGCTTGACCTATAGTAAGTCAAAAGTAATCTGAGCCAAGGTGGCACAATGAGTTAAATCAGTGGTTCCCAACCTGTGGTCCACAATAACTAAAATATGGTCTGCAGCCTCACCATTACAACGCCGTTGCAACGAGAGCTACAGGTCTTACAAAATCCTCTTATAGTGTTGAGGCTTCTTAAATATGGTTTTCTGTGGGCAAGCAGATGACGACTACTGGGTGGCATATGTTCTGTACCAGAAACTAGAGCTGGTGTGGTCTCCCAGCAGTATGGTAACACATCCAGGGCAACGTCTCCGTAGACAGCCAATTCTCTCACACCAGAAGCAACTTGCAGTATATTCTCAAGTCGCTCCTGACATGATTAAAAAAAGGCAAAAGTACGTCCACAAAATAGATTGCCACCAGTTGCCAATTCCTGGTAGTCTATGGTTGTGGACTATGTCATCTCATAGGGAAGGGTATTAGCTTGGTGTCAGAGGGCATGCAGTAAAGGTAAAAGGGTCCCGGTCTGATCCCCAACCTCTCCAAATAAGCAGAGAACTGAGGCTTCCCCTAAACCTGAAAAGCTATATCTGGGTTAGTTTGCTCTTTGGGGTCCTTAATCCTGATCTTAGACAGTTCTTATGTTCAAAGGCAGGAATAGTGCACGATCCATATCAATCAGCACTGAAATATTATATCCTAACTTCAAGGGACTTCAAAGCAAGGGGCTTACCATTGGGCAGGGTAAAACAAAATAACAAAAGCTGCCCCTGGTTTTGGGTGCCCTTACGTGTCACTAAATTTTAGGTTGTTTGATTTTCCATCGTAGCATTTTTAGCACAGTGAAAAGTTTTGTGGATTTTCTGCTACCTCTCATTGAAAAATATCTTAGCAGCCATGCAGCTTAACTTTGTGACGATGGGCAATTTTTGCTTCTCCGGTTCAAGCCGGAGACTTTCTGGAGCTCTTGCAACCATCCTTCAAAATGGTACCCTTCAGAAGCATCGGAATACAACTCCCAGCACCCACAGCCAGTAATGGGTTGGGGATAATGGGAGTTGATGTTTCTCAGTACCTACTGGAGGGATTGAGGAGAATACTCCTTCATTCTCACAACCTGTTGTCGGATCCTGGTCCACTTTGAAAAGACCATCCCAGATGATATAAAATAGTTCAAGAAATAAGGATTTCAGCATCACATAGAATCACAGCTGGCAACTTCATTGTTTCTGAGGTCGTACATCCATTATGAAATTTTAAAATGCTATCTAAAGTGTAGCATTAGATGGCATTTTTACTCAACCTATACTCTGGTTAGTACAGATTGAGTATCCCTTGTCCAAAATCCTTGGGACTTGATTTCTGATTTTATTTTTATTTTATTTTGGAATTAGTGTATTACATATGCAAACATAATGAGACATCTTGGAGATGGGATCCAAGTGTAAACATGCAAATAATTTATGATTCACATTACCCTCATAGTCTAAAAGTAATATTACTATAATTTTGGGCACAAAGCAAAGTGTCACTAGGTCAACCACGCATGTGTATAATTTTGGTGATTTCAAACTGTACTTACATGGGAGACCACCAAACAATACTAGGTGCTGTAGGCTAATATACTATGGTCTTTGAAGTGCCTAAAGCAGGCATGGGCAAACTTCAGCCCTCCAGATGTTTTGAACTTCAACTCCCACAATTCCTATCAGCCTATCAGGAATTGTGGGAGTTGGTCCAAAACACCTGGAGGACCAAAGTTTGCCCATACCTGCCTTATACAATGTGGGAGTTGGAGACCAAAACACCTGGAAGGCCAAAGTTTGCCCATGGTTGCATAACTTTGAGCAATGGCAGTTAAGGTGGTGTCAAGCTGTATTCATTCTACAATGTAGATGTACTCCCTATGATTGTTTCGCCTCAGGGACCCCATAAATCAGAAATGATTTGAAGGCACACAATAACAACAAACTGGAGACGTTCAAAGCCTGATTGATTGCTGCCTGGGGGAACCCTTTGTTGGGAGGTGTTAGCTGGCCCTGATTGGTTCCTGTCTGAAATTTCCCTGTTTCTTGAGTGTTGATCTTTATTTACTGTCCTGATTTTAGAGTTTTTTTAAGAAAACGGTACCCAGATCTTGTTCATTTTCATGGTTTCATGAGTGGTCCACCACTCTGGCAACCACCATGTCAGACTACACTGAGAAGTCATTGAAAACGACAAGCAAGTGGACAATTTCAATGGAAAAGAGGAAACCATGAAAATGAACAAAATCTGCCTATGAGTATTTTAAAAACTCTACAATCAGGACAGTAAATAAAGAGCAACACACACAAAAACAAAGGAATTTCAGACAGGAAACAATCAGAGCCAGCTAACCTCTCAACAAAGGATTCTCCCAGGCAGCAACCAGCCAGGCTTTGAAGCTATAAGCCCATTCAATGCTAATCAAGGCGGCCAACTGCAACATTCACACTTACCCCAAGTTTACAAGAGTTCTTTCTCCCACCCTGGACATTCCACAGATATATAAACCTCACTTGCCTAGTTTCCAGCAGACCTCACAACCTCTGAGGATGCCTGCCAATTTCACACCACTTGAATTGCCATGGCTCAATACAATGGTATTCCTGAAGCAGCAGCACACATTTGCCAAAAATATTAAAGTCCTTGCAAAACTATGAATGCCATGACTCCACAGTAAAAGTGGCATCAAACTGCATCAATTCTACAGTGTAGATCAGGTATGTGCAAACTTCGGCCCTCCAAACTTCAGCCCTAACACCTGGAGGGCCAAAGTTTGCCCATGTCTGTAGATGCACCTCAAGAACACACTTTTGAATTCACTGTTAGGAATGGTGGGAGTTGAAGTCCAAAACAACTGGAGGGCCGAAGTTTGCCCATGCCTTTAGATGCACCTCAAGAACACACTATTGAATTCACTGACTCACTATAAGGCAGTGATTCTCAACCCCTAAATACATTTCCTCATGTTGTGGTGACCCCCAACCATAAAATTAAATTCGTTGCTACTTCATACCTGTAATTTTGCTACTGTTACGAATCGTAGTGTAAATATCTAATACACAGGATGTATTTTTATTCGGTGGACCAAATTTGGCACAAATACCTGATATACCCAAATTTGAATACTGGAGGGGATTGATTTTGTCATTTGGGAGTTGTAGTTGCTGGGATTTATAGTTCACCTACAATCAAAGAGCATTCTGAACTCCACCAATGATGGAATTGAACCAAACTTGGCACACAGAATTCCATGACCAACAGAAAATACTGGAAGGGTTTGGTGGGCATTGACCTTGAGTTTGGGAGTTGTAGTTCACCTACATCCAGAGAGCACTGTGGACTCAAATAATGATGGATCTGGACCAAACTTGGCACAAGCACTCAATACGCCCAAATATGAACACAGATGGAGTTTGGGGAAAATAGACCTTGACATTTAGGAGTTGTAGTTACTGGGATTTATAGTTCACCTACAATCAAAGAGCATTCTGAACCCCAACAATGATAGAATTGGGCCAAACTTCCCACACAGAACCCCCATGACCAACAGAAAATACTGTGTTTTCTGATGGTCTTTGGAGACTTCTCTGACCCCCCCCCCCCCCCCGACCCCCCCCCCCCCGGCGACCCCCCCTAGAAGTCCTGACACCCAGGTTGAGAAACACTGCTATAAGGCAACTTGAAAGTACAAACACACCAAGATGATGTGATGCACTTATTTCAAGGATGGAGTACAACTCCAAATGGAAAGTTGGGGCTAAAACCCTGGCGTGGGTTTGCACCACCAGGTCAGGGCAACTCCCCAAACTTCTCCCTGGGAGAAGGAAATAAACCCCCTCCCAAGTGGGCTGTTTCCACTCACCTTCTGCCTGAAGGCAGGGCAACCCCAAGGCAAGCCCAGCCAGCCAAAGCGCCGCCAAGAAATCCATAGTTTGGGGAGGCTTTGGGGGGAAAGCCCCAAAGGAGAGGAGTCTCTTCTCGGCGGGTCCTTGCAGCAGGGAAAGAAAGAGCCTTCTTGGCTTCCTTCGGGGAGGGCGAAAGGAGGAGGAAAAGAAAGGGAAGGAAGGAAAGGAGGAGGAGGAGAAGCCCAAGTCGGGGAAAGCGTGTGCGGCTTTTCTCTCCTGAGTCTTTACAATCCAAGCGAGTCGCAGGGCAGGAATCCGCCGTAAATCATGGTCACCTTTGCGCCAAAGGACAGAAGAGAGGAAGGAGGAGAAGCAGGAGGAAGGAAGGAAGAGGAGCTCCTCTTTTCCGCAAAGTTCCCCTTGGCCAACTTCCCTCCTTCCCACGAAAAGAGAAAGAGAGGGAAGGAAGAGGAGCCGGTGGGCTCTTTGGGAAAGCCCTCCGACCCTCTCTGGCCGGCTTCAGGAGGGACACTTGGAGCAGCCCTGAAACACCCACCCACCAACCCGGTTCCTGCGTGAAAGAGGAGGAGGAGGAGGAGGAGGAAGAGAAGGAGGAGGAGGCAACCAGGGCCACCCACCAAGGCGCCCCCCAAAGAGGAGGAGGAGGAGGAGGAAGAAGAAGAAGGAGCAGCCCAGCTTGGGAGAGGAGACGCAGCTCCAGGCAAGGTGGGTGCTCCCTAGGCAGGCACACATACACACGCTCACACATGCACACACATATATATACACACCCCACACAACTATCCTCCCCCCCCCCCCCACCTCTGGGAAACTCGATGAGCAAACACACTCCCTTCTCCTCCTCCCCTTATTCTTCTCCTCAAGGAAACTCCCCGGCTTTCTATCCACTTTTCTGTAAAATAGAAGGATTCAAGGGAGGGTGGGAGTAAAGCAGCTTAGTCAATGGGAGGTAGGGTTTCAATGGGGAGTTGTTCCCATCCATAAACCTTCCTACTTGCACCCCACTCTTCTGTTAAAGGGCCAGGGTCCCAAAGAGATCTAGGGCAGCATTTCTCAACCTAGGGGTCGGGACCCCTTGGGGGTCACGAGGGGGTGTCAGAGGGGTCACCAAAGACCATCAGAAAACACAGTATTTTCCTAGTTGTATTGTCGAAGGCTTTCATGGCCGGAATCACTGGGTTGTTGTAGGTTTTTCGGGCTATATGGCCATGTTCTAGAGGCATTTCTCCTGACCTTTCGCCTGCATCTATGGCAAGCGTCCTCAGAGGTAGTGAGCTCTGTTGGAACTAGGAAAAGGGGGTTTATATATCTGTGGAATGACCAAGTTGGGACAAAGGACTTTTGTCTGCTGGAGCTAGGTGTGAATGTTTCAACTGACCGCGGGGTTCAGAATGCTCTTTGATTGTAGGCGAACAATCAATCCCAGCAACTATAACTCCAAATGTCAAGGTCTATTTCCCCCACACTCCACCAGTGTTCACATTTGGGCATATTGAGTATTCAGCAGTTTGGTCCAGATCCATCATTGTTTGAGTCCACAGTGCTCTCTGGATGTAGGTGAACTACAACTCCAAAACTCAAGGTCAGCGCCCACCAAACCCTTCCAGTATTTTCTGTTGGTCATGGCACTTCTTACCTTTAGGAAGCACATGGTTAGCCCAAGAGGCGGCCCTAGGTAATTTTCAATGGTAAGCAAACAGTATTTTGGCGCCCCCCCCCAACCAATCACTGATATATATTTTCTGTTCGTCGTGGGAGTTCTGTGTGCCATATTTGGTTCACTTCCATCATTGGTGGAGTTCAGAATGCTCTTTGATTGTAGGTGAACTATACACTCGCATATGTCAAGGTCTATTTTCCCCCCAAGAGCGCCCCAAGAGCGCCCCTGGGCAATATCAACTATACTGCAAATGCTTACTTTGCATAATGGGTTGAGCTGCCCCTGTCCACGTTGAACTCCCATCATTGAAGTTGAGAATGCTCTTTGATTGTAGGTGAACTATAAATCCCAGCAGCACCTGCAACTCCCAAATGACAAAATCAGTCCCCCCAACCCCACCAGTATTCAAATTTGGGTCTATCGGATACTTGTGCCAAATTTGATCCAGTGAATGAAAATACATCCTGCATATCAGATGTTTACATTACAATGCATAACAGTCACAAAGTTACAGTTGTGAAGTAGCAACAAAAATAATTTTATGATTGGGGGTTACCACAACACGGGTAAACTGTATGAAGGGGTCACGGCATTAAAAAGGTTGAAAAACACTGATCTATTGCCTTTCCACACAGCCCTATATCCCAGAATATCAAGGCAAAAAAGCCCACATTATCTGATAACCAAGATCAAAGTAGATATTCTGGGATTTTCTGCTTTGATACTCTGGGATATAGGGCTGTCTGGAAGGGCCTGGAGTTGGTGGAAATTGTTAACTTATATGTAGAATTATTCCCTTCAGGTTGAAAATGGGGGGGGGGGGGTCAAATGGTAGAGGGTCATCCCATCCTTCTTTGTGGGGAACAAGTTAAAAATGAGCCAAAAATGTGATGCAGTGGCTAAAAAACCCAATGGGATTTTGGCCTGCATCAATAGGAGTCTTGTGTCTAGATCCAGGGAAGTTAGGCTACTCCTCTATTCTGTCTTGGTCAGATCACACTTGGAATCACACTGAGTCCAATTCTGGGCACCACAATTGGAGAGAGATATTGACAAGCAAGAATGTGTCCAGAGGAGGACGACTCAAATGCTCAAGGATCTGGAGAACAAGCCGTATGAGGAGCAGCTGAAGGAGCTGGGCATGTTTAGCCTGCAAAAGGGAAGGCTGAGAAGAGATATGATGAGGGCCATGTGAGGGGAAGTCATAGGGAGGAGGGAGCAAACTTGTTTTCTGCTGCCCTGGAGACTAAGGGCCCTTCCACACAGCCCTATATCACAAAATATCAAGGCAGAAATCCCACAATGCCTGCTTTAAACTGGGTTATTTGAGTCCACACTCAGTTAATGTGGGATTTTCTGCCTTGATATTCTGGGATATAGGGCTGTGTGGAAGGGGCCCCCATGTATGTGAGCCACAACATATATATATTAGAAAAGTCTTGTCAATTCAGTGTTAACATTTGCATCTTAAACAAGAGGTCAGAGGTGTGCTGCAAACCTAGGTTTTATTCCACCAAGCCTGCATATTATTCTTTTGACTGCATACATAGTGCTAAAGTACTAGGGATCACTGGTATACCAAGGTTGTGCCATTACATGACAACATAACAACATTCCTGTTCATTTCTGGAACTCTCTGCCCCGGAGTGTGGTGGAGACTCCTTTTTTGGAAGCTATTAAACAGAGGCTGGATGGCCATCTGTCAGGGGTGCTTTAAATGCAATATTCCTGCTTCTTGGCAGGGGGCTGGATTGTATGGTCCATGAGGTCTCTTCCAACTCTAGGATTCTATTATTTTGACCAAACGAGTATTTAGTTCAGCATTTTGCTTCACACACTGGCCAACCTAGCGGAAACCCACAAGTAGAATATGAATGCAAATGCAACAATAATAGTGGCTCCTACTCTTGTTCCCCAAAAACTGGGATAAGAATATACTGGGATATAGGGCTGTGTGGAAGGGCCCTCAGGACGTGGAGCAATGGCTTCAAACTACAGGAAAGGAGATTCCACCTGAACATGAGGAAGAACTTTCTGACTGTGAGAGCTGTTCAGCAGTGGAACTCTCTGCCCCAGAGTGTGGTGGAGGCTCCTTCTTTGGAGGCTTTGAAACAAAGGCTGGATGGGTTGTTGTAGGTTTTTCCGGGCTATATGGCCATGTTCTGGAGGCAATTTTTCTCTTGACGTAGCCGTATTGAATTTTGGTACCAGTATTAAAAAACTCAAAAATTACAACAGCAAAACAACAGAGGAAAAACAAACAGGCACATAAAATCACTCCCAACAAAAGATTCCCCCCAGGCACTTCCAAGCCATTGAATGCTAATCAAGGTGATCAGCTGAAACATTCACAGCTAGCCCCAGCAGACAGGGGTCCTTTGTCTCACCCTGGTCATTCCACAGATATATAAACCCATTTTTCCTACTTCCAACAGACCTCACTACCTCTGAGGATGCTTGCCATAGATGCAGGCGAAACGTCAGGAGAAATGCCTCCAGAACATGGCCATATAGCCTGGAAAAACCTACAACAACCCAGTGATTCCAGCCATGAAAGCCTTCGACAATACAAAGTCTGGATGGCCATCTTTCAGGGGTGCTTTGAATGCAATTTTCCTGCTTCTTGGCAGGGGGTTGGACTGGATGGCCCACGAGGTCTCTTCCAACTCTATGGAAGAGAAGGGGAGCAGGATGGAAACAGAGCAGCCTAGTCAGTGGGGGGATCCCTTCCTTCTGGGAAGTTGCCTATCTCAAGGACCCCTCCTTCCAAACCTGGGCAAAGAGCAGCCAAGGAGAGTTATTCCTTCCTTCCCTAAGCCTACTTCTAAGGACTTCCCCCAAGGGGGAGAGAGAGTAGGGAGAAAGCCATTGGGGGAGCATTTCTTCCCATCCCATCCTCCTTTCTCTTCTTTCCCCCTCTCTCTTTCTTACAGGGCGAGTGTCTCCCTGGTTCTCCTATGGCTCTCAAGGATGATCCTCCCCTCCCTCCTTCCTTAGCACAAGGGCTCCATGCAAAGGCTCCCTCTGCAATACGTCCTGGAAGCCGAGAAAGAAGGAGAGGCAAAGTAATTACACTCTGCAGGTTCGATGCGAAAAAAGCCAATGAGAAGGATAAACACACAAAGTACTACACAGACAAAACAAGTGAGGAAAGATGCCTTTTAAAAATACACACACACACACACATATATATATATGTATATATAGTTGAAACATCAGGAGGGCTCTGCTTGCCCTTAAGAAAAGGAATATTTCTCTATATTTCCCTCTTCTAAATGGCAAGCAGAGGTCTCATCTTCTGGCCGCCCCCCTTCTTGTCTCTTCTGAAGGAAGTCCTCTTTCCTTTCCCATGCAGACTCAGTGTGAAAATGGACCCGGCAAGGAAGAGAAGGAAGGGGGGACTTGTGTGAGAGCTGGCAAAGACTCCAGGGAGTCACGTGGGAAAGAGAGCGAGTGTGCAACCCGATCTCCTTATTCATGATGCAGAAGTTTATGTCCTCCTATCCTTGTCTGCTTTTGTCCGCCAGGTCGGGTCAGAATCGGTCATAGAGAGAGAGAGAGAAAGGGAATAAGCTCTTGCAGCAGAAGCAACCAGCAGGATCTGTTCATGTGGAGCATGCACCAGCGTCTGCACAACACACACAGCCTCCACTATCCAGAGTTGCAGCTGCTACCATTGTTAAAGTTACATTCTGCAGGATTTCTTTCCTACAGCTGAACTGATCCATACAAAGCCAAACCCTCTTTGAAAGCTCCTGTGTTTGCAAGCAGTTTTGAATTGTTGTGTCTCCCAATCATTTCTGACTTATAATTCTTGGATTTGTTCAGAAGGGTTTTGATGTTGCCTTCCTCTGAGGCTGAGAGAGTGTGACTTGCTCAAGGCTACCCACTGGGTTTCTGTGTCTGACCAGAGATCTGAACCCTGGTCTCCAGAGTCATAGGATTTATTTATTTATCATATCAGAAGTGGACCAAGGGTACAGTTGCAATGTATTTTAAAAAACACAAAGTTTAAAAACTTGACATTATATTAAATGTCCTTTGACCAGTACTTGGCCACTTGAAGTGCCTCTGGTGATGCTATAAGAAGTGCCTCCATTTTGCATGTGGCAGGGCTCAGGGTGCATCATAGTCGGTGGTCTGTGGTTTGCTCTTCTCCACACTCGCATGTCGTGGACTCCACTTTGTGGCCCCATTTCTTAAGGTTGGCTCTGCATCTCGTGGTGCCAGATCAGTCTATTCAGCGTCTTCCAAGTTGCCCAATCTTTTGTGCCCAGGGGGAAGTCTCTCATTCGGTATCAGCCATAGCTTGAGCTTCCACGTTTTTGCCTGCCACTCTTGGACTCTGGCTTGCTGAAGTGTTCCTGTGAGTTTCTCTGTAGAGCTTAGAAAACTATTTATTGATTTAAGGCATTAGTGTGCTGGCTGATATCCGAACAGGTGATAGGCCGGAGAGCCAACCTTAAAAACTCTGGCATAGACACTGAGAACTGGGAAGCCCTGGCCCTTGAGCGCTCCAGCGGGAGGTCAGCTGTGACCAGCAGTGCTGCAGAATTTGAAGAGGCATGAATGGAGGGAGAAAGAGAGAAACGTGCCAAGAGGAAGGCGCGTCAAGCCAACTGCCTTCCGCTTGGAAACCAATGCCCTCACTGTGGAAGAAGATGCAGATCAAGAATAGGGCTCCACAGCCACCTACAGACTCACTAACCTACTCGGCCAACGAGGGATCGCCTAAGTAAGGCCGGAGATGTCACTGCCAGAAGTGACCAGAAGAGTCATAGAGTGCATTGACACTGCAGAATTAATGCTGTTTGACTGCACTTTAACCACTGTGGCTCTGTGGTATGGAATCACCGAGTTGCAGTTTTACAAGATCTTTAGCCTTCTCTGCCAAAGATTGGTGGTGCCTCACCAAACTACAACTCTCAGGATCCGTAGCATCACTTTACTTACTTACTTAGGCGATCCCTCGTTGTCCAAGCAGGATAGTCTTCCAAGATCAGTGTACTGGTGGGTCCGTAGGTGACTGTGGAGCCCTATTCTTGATCTGCATCTTCTCCCGCAGTGAGGACATTGGTTTCCAGGTGGAAGGAAGGCTTGACGTGCCTTCTTCTTGGCACGTTTCTCTCTTTCACCCTCTATTCGTGCCTCTTCAAATTCTACAGCACTGCTGGTCACAGCTGACCTTCAGCTGGAGCGCTCAAGGACCAGGGCTTCCCAGTTCTCATTGTCTATGCCAGTTTTTAAGGTTGGCTTTGAGCCATGGCAGTTTGGGTAGTGCCAAACTGTAGTAATTCTATGGTGTAGATGCACCCCATTTTGCAGCCATTGCAAGGAAAAGCACTTGTCAGCCTTTGCCATATAAAGTCTCTTGATCAGACATGGGAAAACTTCAGCCTTCCAGGCATTTTGGACTTCAGCTCTCACAATTCCTAACAGCCTCAGGTCCTTTCCTTTTCCCTCTCAGCCGCTTAACCTGAGGCTGTTAGGAATTGTGAAGATTGAAGTCCAAAACATGTGGAAGGCCAAAATTTGTCCATGCCTGCTCTACATGATTGTCTTGAGTGCAATGTGCAACTCCCAACGCATACACTGCTGAGCTTGCATCTGCAATATTTGCCTCTCCATCTGCTCAATTCCATTGTATTTATTTATTAATCTATTTCCACTACCCATCATTTCTTTTTCCTACAGTGAAACTGACAAGGTCAAGGAGAAAAACTTTTCTCCCCTAATTTATTTCTGGCGGAACTGATAAGAATAAACTGATGCTGCCATTCTTCAGAGCACTTTCCTTTTTTTCTGCCAATAGCTATCACGTGTGCATAGTCCTAGTTGGAATAGCACTATAGCTACAAACCTAACAATGCATCCATGAAAATGGGGGGGAAATAACTTTCCTATCAGGCTTTGTGTATGCAGTTTATACAGACACACTGCAGTTCTCCCCCTTTCCCCATAGACTGGAATTATATAGTATCAAGACATCTTGAAGGTGTTTTAGTCCAAAACCCCATGCTCAGTGTGCCATCTACACATCCCTAATGGAGGCTGTTTAAATGAATGCAAATACTACCACTTCTCAAAGATGGCTTCTTTTAAAATGGTATCTATTTATTTTATTTATTTACAGTATTTATATTCTGCCCTTCCCACCCCTAAGGGGACTTAGAGTGGATCACAGAACACATATACAGCAAAATTAAATGTTGTTATACACTGACAAGACAGACAACTGTACACAGATAGAAGAATATAGGCTTTCCCATATTTGGCATCTTGGAGGCTGTGCTCAGTTCTGGCCACATAGGGATGCTGTCACTTCATCTTCCCTGCTGAAGAGCTTTGTTTATAAACTTCCTCCTTGATTAAATCACCAGCATTTTTGTGGCATTTCCTTATGGGTGCCTTAAATACCTCTACCTATTTAGCAGTACCTATTTATCTACTCACATTGCTGGTTTTGAACTGCTAGGTAGGCAGAAGCTGGGCTAAAGGCCAGGAGCTCACTCTGTCCCAGGTTTCAAAGTGTCAACCATTCGATTAGCAAGATTTACTGCAATTGGCGGTTAACCTGCTGTGCTAAAGCCTGGCACTAGAGTAAATGAAGGACTTCAGATGACTTAGGGTTCATCTGTACTGTAGAATTAATGTGGTTTGACACCACTTTTAAGTGTCAGAGCTCAATGTTACAGAATCCTGGGAGGTGTCGTTTTACAGGGTCTTTAGCCTTCCCTGCCGAAGACTGCTGGTGTCTCACCAAACTATAACTCCCAGGATTCCATAGCATTGAGTCATAGCAGTTAAAGTGGGGTCAAAATGCATTCAATTTTACAGTATAGATCGGTAGTTGCTAACCTGTGGTCCATGGACCACCAGTGGTCCCCAAGAATGTAAAAATGTAAATATGGTTCGTGGCCTCACTATTCCTACACCGTTGCCTCGAAACCATGCAGCAACAAGAGCGACTAGTCTTGCAAAACTCTCTTATAGTGCTGAAGCAACAGGGATGTTGGGAGGGGAGAGGTTGACTACACACAAAATATTATTATTACCATATCAGCTCTAGATTATTACATACGGTTTTCTGTGGGTGAGCAGATGACAACTACTGGATATGTTTTGTATTAGAAACTAGAGCTGTTATGGTCTGTCCAATGCAATTTTCTGAACCAGCACTCCAAATAACCAAACCAAATCTATAGTTGATCATAGTCCTTTTGGAGAGTGGTCTCTGGTTAAAATTGTCCTCTTCTACTCTCTCTTCTTTCTCCTCCTCTTCTTCCTCCATCTTCTTGCTCTTTCTCTTCTTCTTGCATATTATATTCTTTAGATATATGTATTAAGATTGTTGTCTGTATGATATTAACATGTTGTAAGCCACTTTGGGTCCTGTGAGGGAGAAAAGCAGGATATAAATAAAGTATTATTATTATTATTATTGTTGTTGTTGTTGTTGTTGTTGTTGTTGTTGTTATTTTACCACACCATAAAGAAAAAAGATGGGCAACCAAACGGAAGGAGGAAGTCCTGCTAGCTCTTCATCATAGAAGATGGAGTGACAGCACCTCCCTGTGGCTGGATTCGAGCACAACCTTCCGAGGCGTGAAAAAGCTGGTTGTTGACATTGATACAACATACCTCCTTTCTGTTCTCTCTGTCTCTGTATTGTCTATCCAAAATGGCATTGAATGTTTGCCATGTGTGTGTACTGTGATCCACCCTGAGTCCCCTTGGGGAGATGGGGCAGAATATAAATAAAGTGTTGTTGTTGTTATTAACAGGTGTTTCTCAGGACTCATCTGCACTGCCATATAATACATTAAATGGTTGGTGTATTATAATGCATTGAAACTGCATCATATGGTCAGTGTCGATTTCTATAATGCAGTTTCATGATCTTGAACAAGTCCCATAGCCTCAGAGGAAGGCAGTAGCAAACCACCTCTGAACATATCCCAAAATAAGTTCCCCTTAGGGTCATCATAAGCCAGAACCAATTTGAAGGCACACAACAAACTCAAAGGCTTGCATGCATCTCCACAACTTTGCTTCGTCTACATCCCTCTTGCAATCCTGCAAGCTTATGAACAAGAAAATGATGGCAACACCTTAGGTAAATGTCATCCAAGCCGTCAGCTGCTGTGAGTTTGTACATGGGGTCTTATTGACTGGGTTTGGGGCCCCTACTAGGTGCTATGGTAACAGAAATAATAATTAACCAGCTCTTCGTTCTTTTCACATTCAAGTCACCCAGAACCGCCTGCTTTGATCTGTTCTTCCATGATTCTTAAAAATACTTTTTCATCTCAAGGAACGGAATATGCCCTGGCAAACCCGACTGTAAGCTGCTTTGCTTTTTGAGAGACCTGTTATCAAGAGTAATAAACAAATCAATTATTGTTTCCCTTATTGCTGCTGCTGGGATTTAATAAAATGCTGTTTCTCTTCTACCAAGGCGTATTTTTAAAAATCTTTTGATATATTAAGAATATGGTCATTAGCTCTCCAGGGAAAGCCAAGAAGTGAGTTTTCATTTCTTTTAAAAATGCATCTGAGCATTAATGCCAGGGAAACAGAAGCGCATTGCCATGGCATAACAGTCTCCCTGGTGGGGCATAGATGCTGCTTAATGGAAAATAAATGCCAGGGCAAACCCAGGGCATCTATTATCAAGGCAGGAGGTGCTGAACCTCTGCCAGCTTCGGATTCCTAAGACTTCATTTCATCTATGTCAAATGAATGGCTGGCAAAGTTATTTCTAATTTTCTTCTGGATTCTATTTTTTGGCATTCAAAATGGTCACTGAATTTCTCAAGAAATTAAGGGACTTTCGGTAAATTGTATAAATATACAGAGAAATGCTGGGCTATAGCACAGCTGGTATATCACCACCAGCAGCAATAAGATCTACCAACTGAAAGATTGCCAGTTCGAAGCCCGGGTCGGGTTGAGCACCTGACTGTCAACGCAGCTCATTGTTTACCTAAGCAGTCAGAAAACAGCTTACAGCTGTAAGTAGAGAAATTAGGTACTGCTAAAAAGCAGAGGAGGTATTTTACAACACTATAAAAGAAAAAGGAGCCCCCAGTGGCACAGAGGGTTAAAGCACTGAGCTGCTGGGCTTGTTGACTGAAAGGTCGGAGGTTCGATTCCGGGGAGCGGATTGAGCTTCCGCTGTCAGCCCCAACTTCTGCCAACCTAGCAGTTTGAAAACATGCAAATGTGAGTAGATCAATAGGTACCGCCCCAGTGGGAAGGTAATGGCGTTCCATGCAGTCACGCTGGCCACAAGACCTTGGAGATGTCTACGGACAACAGCTTAGAAATGGAGATGAGCACCACACCCCAGTGTCTGAAACGACTGGACTTAATGTCAGGGGACAACCTTTACCTTGACCTTATAAAAGAAAAAGACAAGAAAATGCCAGCGACCAAAGGGAAGGAGGAAGTCCTGATGGCTCTTCGTCATAGAGGATGGAGCGACAGCACCCCCATGGATTTGAGCACAACTTCCAAAGGCTCCAAAAGCTGAACGTCAATGCAACATACCTCCTTTCTGTTTATTCTGTCTGTCCAAATGGCATTGAATGTTTGCCATGTATGTGTACTGTGATCCACCCTGAGATCGCTTGGGGAGATAAGGCAGAATATAAATAAAGTGTTGTTGCTGTTGTTGTTAATAGGGAAAGAACATAAAAAGGGGTGGGTGTGGCAGGAATTGGTTAATGTGATCAGTAGAATGCAACTATAGCACACTTCCAAGTTCATCATTGCAGAAAACTCTTATTTGAGCCTTGGAAATGGTCTTCTGCCTGGTTTTTGGTGGCAAGTATTGCTTCCAGTGAAGTTTTTTTTAAAATATAAACTTGAAATTAGTGGATTCTTCTCTGTCTTTACTGAAGAACTACAACTGTGTCCATTTCTGGATACAGCCATACCCAGGAAGATATCAACAACCTGGAAGATGTCCACAGAAGGGTGCCCAGAAAGGTCTAAAACAATGGTCTGTAGACCACCAGTGGTCCGCAACTACAATATGGTCCACAGCCTCACAGTTGCTGCACCATTGCAACAAGAGCAACTGGTCTTGTGAAACTCTCTTATAGTGCCAAGACAATGGAGATGTTGGGAGGGGATAGGCTGGCTACCCACAAAGGGGTGTTTTTGTTTTTAGTCCTGTTCCTGGGTTTACTTAGGATGCTGATTCAGAAAATTGCATTGGATAGACCACGTCAGCTCTAGATTGTTAAATATGGTTTCCTGTGGGTGAGCAGATGGAGACTACTGGATGGCATATGTTCTGTATCAGAAACTAGAGTTAATGTGGTCTATCCAATGCAATTTTCTGAATCAGAACCCCAAATAACCAACTGAATCTAAAGTTGACAAAAAACTGTTTCGTAACCCTTTTGGTACTAATGTTGGAGAGTGGTCTCAGGTCTAAGTGGTCCCTGGTTTAAAAAAAAGGTTGGGAGCCACTGGTCTAAAGTCAGAAGCCAAGCCCTATGAAGAGCACATTGGGAACTGAGTATGTTTGGCTAGGAGAAAAAGGTGAAAGTGGACATGAGAGCCATGTTTGCCCATTGAGGAGGAATGGGCAAGCATGTTTTCTGCTGTTCTGGAGACTAGAACACAACAGAGCAATGGATTCAAATTACAAGAAAAAAAGACTCCATCTAAAGATTAAGAAGAACTTCCTGATGGTAAGAACTGTTCAAGAGTGGCATATTCTTCTTCAGAGTCTCATTGAGTCTCCTTCTCTGGAGGTTTTGCAACAGAGGCTGGATAGCCATGTGTCAAGAGTGCTTTGATAGTATTTCCCTGTATGTCATAACAGCTTTAGACTTGTTGACTCTTTGGGTCTTTTCCAAATCTACAATTTTATGAACTAACTGGAAAATATTTGTAAAGGCAAACTGGCCTCCAAAACTTTTTATGGACTAGTATTCATTTTGTGTCTGTTTTTAAATGTTGCTTAATCTTATTCATATCTAGCTTTTTAAATCAACGAGTTTCCACTACTACAGAAAGAACATAATCATAAAAGCAGAAAGCACAAAAATGAAAAATAATCAATAACCTAATAAATAGAATAGCACTACAGCAGCTGACAAAAACAGTATAACAGCACCTAAAATCATACTATTCTTTATTACATACACATACAAATGGACCTCTAAGATCATATCTATCTACAGCAAGGGAAGCAGGGATCAGAAGCATGCAATCTGTGGACTGGATTGTCTCTCCCATCATTCCTCCCCATCACATATGCTGAGATTTGCAACCCAAATAATTCGAACAAGGTATTTTCCCACTCTTGTAACTATGAGGGTTATCTGGAAAGTAAGGTTACAAAGCATGTAGCTCTCGTGGGAAATTTTCTCAGGGGAAGTTGGTATCACTGCCATGTTGTGGGAAGCCAGCAGAAGCGAACGAGCAGTGCCAGTCGTCAGTAGCTCATCAACTGGCATTGTGGTGAAGGTTAGAGATTAGCGTCCTCATTCCATTTCCCTCCAAGTGTGAAGTTCGCACTGTAATATGCTACTTAAATGCCAAGGGCATGAACTCCGCTGTGATTCATCGCGAAATCATTTCAGTTTATGGAGAGGACATAATGGGGCATAATGGGACTCACAACATGAAGAAACTTTGCAGAGCCAAGAAAAACATCATGGGATGCTGTCTCCTTCATGGCAATGTGCGTCCACACACCACTCATGCAACACAGGAGTTGTTGATTTCATTTGGTTGAGATGTTTTAATCCACCCTGCTCACAGCCCCGATCTCGCATGCAGTGACTACCATCTGTTCACTAAACAGAAGGAACACCTGGGTGGAAAATACCTTTCTGACAACAACGAGGTGAAAATCAAAGTGATGAACGGGCTGAAAAAGACAGAGGGAAACGTCTATGGCACAGGCATCAAAAACTCATCCCACGGACAGGGCGGCTGAACCATTACACAAAGTAAGCATTTGCAGTATAGTTGATTTTGCCCAGGGGCGCTCTTGAGGCACTCTCGGGGGAAAATAGACCTTGACATATGCGAGTTGTAGTTACTGGGATGTATAGTTCACCTACAATCAAAGAGCATTCTGAACTCCACCAATGATGGAATTGAACCAAATATGGCACACAGAACTCCCATGACAAACAGAAAATATATATCAGTGATTAGGTTGTTGTAGGTTTTTCCGGGCTATATGGCCATGTTCTGGAGGCAATTTTTCTCCTGACGTTTCGCCTGCATCTATGGCAAGCATCCTCGGAGGTAGTGAGGTCTGTTGGAAGTAGGAAAAATGGGTTTATATATCTGTGGAATGACCAGGGTGAGACAAAGGACTTTTGTCTGCTGGGGCTAGGTGTGAATGTTTCAGCTGATCACCTTGATTAGCATTCAATGGCTTGGAAGTGCCTGGGGGGAATCTTTTGTTGAGAGTGATTTTATGTGCCTGTTTGTTTCCCCTCTGTTGTTTTGCTGTTGTAATTTTTGAGTTTTTTAATACTGGTAGCCAGATTTTGTTCATTTTCTTGGTTTCCTCCTACAAGACACCTAACAACCTCACTACCTCTGAGGATGCTTGCCATAGATGCAGGCGAAACGTCAGGAGAAAATGCCTCAGAACATGGCCATATAACCCGGAAAAACCTCCAACACCCAGTGGATTGGCCATGAAAGCCTTCGACAATATATCAGTGATTGTCTATTGATTTTGTATCATTCTGTACAATCAACACAGTCACCACCTGCTGGTCTCTCTCTGAATAGTTTCAAAACTCAACACATAAAAACTCATTCTCTCTGCCGTTTGGTTCTCTGATCAAATGCTTTTTTAGCAAAACCAAGGTGAATTGCGAACCAGAAGAAGAATCCCTGGTAACAAGGGGTTTTAACCTGTTGTTGTTCTTGTTCTTGTTGTTGGATAATTTCTGACCTATGAAACTGTATGAATGAAAGCCCTCCGATTCCACCTATCCTCAACTGCCCTGCTCAGGTCTTGAGCCATGACTTTCCTGATTAAGTCTATCCATTTAGAAGGCAAACCTATCTGAAATGTTTCTTGGCAAGATTTGGAGGAAGTTTGTCTTTGCCTTTCTTCTGAAGCTGAGAGACTGTGACTTGTCCAATGGCTGGGTGAGGATTCAAACTCTGGTCTCCAGAGTCTTAATCTAGTGATTAAATCACTACACCATACTTGGCTCTCTGTTTTAATCTCAGAATGGGACTAAAAGGATAACAGCATCAGGGAGTGTGAATATAATAATACAGTCTATATTACATAGTTCAGAATTTGCTGATTTTAAGGAACATAATAATAATAATAATAATAATAATAATAATAATAATAATCTTTATTTATATACCGCTCTATCTCCCCAAGGGGACTCAGAGCCATTCCCAAGTAACATCACAAAACATCACAAAACATACAGAATAAAACAACATAACCATGAGAGTCTGCAGATGGAATCCAGTTAAGGATTCTGCATCAATATAACCTGGGAGCCCCCAGTGATGCAATGAGTTAAACCCTTGTGCTGGCTGGATTGCTGACCAATAGGTCAGCGGTTTGAATTTGAGGACAGTGGGTTGAGCTCCCTCTGTCAGCTCCAGCTCCCCATACAGGCACATGAGACAAGCCTTCCACAAGGGTGGTAAAACATCAAACATCTGGACGTCCCCTGGGCAATGTCCTTGCAGACGGTCAATTCTCTCACACTTGACTTGCAGTTTCTCAAGTCACTCCTGACAGAGAAAAAATATAAACTAAAATGGCTGATTTGGGGCACTAATCTAGAATCAAGAAAGTGTCAAGTAGATGATTTATATCTCTGCTGGCTCTTTTTCTGTTTTGTTTTTTTAAAAAATTGTATGCAGTAAACTGTCAGAAAGTAAAGGTGCCACTATCTCGGTTCCCCATGAGGATGATTTTGAAATACAGTTGGCCCTCCACTTTAGCAGGGTTTACTTTTGTGAATTTGATTCATATAGTATCGCAGGGAATCGCAAGGTTCTCCAGCATTATTTATTTATTTATTTACTATATTTATATACTGCCCCTCTTCGCCTGAAAGGCGACTCGGAGCAGTTTACAAATGGCAACAATTCGAGCATAATTTCCATCACAAGTTACACTGGAAAACCTAGCAAATTCTAGAGAAAACACTTCTCTAAGCATTTGTAGCTCCTCCAGAAGACCAGATTCTATGGTCATCTTCCAGCAGAAGTGATCATAGTGTTAAACTGGAGGACCTAGATATTCCTAAAGAGATGTTCCATCAGGTTTAAAAAGTGAGTTTTTATTTGTGTTTTTTTCCACTTGTGTGGGGATTGTTAGGGTTAGGGTGGTCTATTTTGAATTTCAGATTTTACTATGGTCTACTTTAGATTGTGCAAGTTGTGCTGCTTTCATTTTACTATGGTCTACATAGATTGTCCCAGAGGCTGATAAAGTGGCAAACCTGAAAGCATGCTTTTGAGAACGCAGCCCCCACGACGTAACAGGATGAGAGTGCCGTTTCTGTAAACGGTGATCATTCGCCCAGGTTAATCCCGGTTGAAATCCTCCCTTCTTTGTTGCTTGTAATTAAAAGTGCTGCTAATCTATCCTGCTTCCCCGTGACTCCCTCTTAAGCCCTACCTGGAGCAGATGGGCATTAATAACAGCCAAACCTCCCATTAGATGCTGCCAGGAGGACATGTATCCCAGGGACAGGTGCCTGGAAACCCATTTCAAAGCCATGGGTGCCATTTTCTGCTGCTGGTTTTGCTTTGCTCCCCTTCCGAAAGCCATGAATTAGGAGCGGCACAATTGCCGCTTGTGGCAATGACAGACAAGACCCTTATCTTGAATTACTGTCCTGTGCCAAGGAAAACACCCAGACAAAAGAGGATTTTGCTCCATTTCTAAAGGAACTGCTCGCCTTCCGGTTTAGCAGCCTTTTGCTATTAAAGCCCAACATCTTTAGCCATTAAAGGGCTTGGCAGGTGAGTCTTAAGTGACATGTTTGCCAGTGGGGACATGCGTTGGCCATTCTTCCCATACAATTGGCAACAATGGCTTCTTGTTCCCTGATCCCCTTCCTGCAAGTTTTGCTGCTTTCATAGGAAGCTGACACCAGCAGAATCCAGCACAAAGTGAAGGCTTTTTGGCATAAATACACTCCATAGAGGTTGCTGTCAATCCTATCTCTTCCCCAAAATATATCTGTATGAGCTACATGTTTGCAAAACTCATCATACTCACAGCTTGGAAATGTTTGTTGTTGGGTTTTTTGGATGGAAATTCGCATGCACTTCTTGTCATCATGCTGGTTCATAGACTCTGAAATGTGTACCCAAAAAAGAAACTTTCCTGCATTCTGCACACATAACCTGTTTAGGAACATACCAAATTTGCTAAAGTGTATACAACAGAGTCTCGCTTATCTGATCTTCATTTATCCAACAGTCCGTCTTATCTGACGTTCTTATCTGATGCCCTCTTTTCGGCCAGCATTTCCCCTTTAATTAAAGGAGCGCTCCCAACTCTCTTTCCAGTCCCAAAAAGTGAAAAAGGCAAGACGAGGAGAAGGGGGAGGGAGGAGGAAAGGGGGAAAAGAAGCAAGACCAGAAGCGGAAGCATCCTCCCTCCTTTCCACTGTGATTTCCACGCTCCTCTTCTGCATCCGAGCACTTCCTGCTGGGCCACCCTAGCCCCGAGATATTGCCTTGCCTTAACTCTTTGAGTCCCTGTTTTTAGTATTCTAGGTGTCTAGCACTGTGTCGGACAGGTAACAGTAGGAGACTCTGTATTATCTGACATTTTCTCCTTATGAACCATCTAGGAATTTAAAATCATCTGGGGAGGCCCTGCTCTCGATCCCGCCTTCCTCACAAGCATATCTGGCGGGGATGAGAAGCAGGGCCTTCTCAGTGGTGGCCCCTCATCTGTGGAACTCCCTCCCTAGGAATATTAGATCAGTCCCCTCTCTCTTGACCTTCGGAAAGAGAGTAAAAGCTTGGCTCTTTGGCGTTTGGAAATTATGAAATAGGAAGAATGAACACTGAATGACTAGATGATGCTGCTAGACAATAATTTTAACAGGATGATACTGGTGATGATATGTTTTAATGGTGTTTATGGTTTAGATGGTTTTTATAGTATTAGGTTGAATGTTTTCCATTGTACTTTATGAATGTATGGCATCGAATTCTGACAGTTTCTGTAAGCCGCCTTGAGTCAGACTACAAATGCCATAAATAAATAAATAAATAAATAAATAATGTTTTGTTTATCCAACGTTCTGCCAGGCCATTTATATCTGGTAAGCGAGACTCTACTGTATTTACAAATAAAAGTATGAAGTGGCTCTTGGGCAAGTTAGAAGCAAAGCAGACAGTACTGAACAAGTATAGAGGGGGCTTTTTGGAAATGAAACACTTGTCTTTATTCCACACCAAGAAAACCTGAATTCTATAGTCTCTATCAATCCTGCAAAAGGATCAAATTTTGTATTAGTTTGCCAGTTTTGCAAAAAACCAATTGGAGGATTTGTAATTGGTTTATACAATTTGTTTTGACATGAATACATTCTGCTCTTTAATAACACTGAACCATGGCAGCTTCAAAGCAGTGTCAAACGGATCCAATTCTACACAAACGGCACCAATTCTACACTGTCGATCATGCATGGGCAAACTTTGGCTGTTCAGGTGTTTTGGACTTCAACTCCCACAATCCCTAACAGCCTCAGGCCCTTTCCCATGCCTGCTGTAAATGTTCCCCAATTCTACAAAAGCTTATGCTACCAACTCCGTTCTCTTCTTTAGTCTCCGAAGGTGCTTGTTGTTTATTCATTCACTTGCTTCTGACTCTTCGTGACCTCATGGACCAGCCCATGCCAGAACTCCATGTTGGCTGTGGCCACCCCCAGTTCCTTCAAAGTCAAGCCAGTCACTTCAAGGATACCATCCATCCACGTTGCCCTTGGCCGGCCCCTCTTCCTTTTTCCTTCAGTTTTTCCCAGCGTCATTATCTTCTCCAAGCTTTCCTGTCTTCTCATGATGTGGCCAAAGTACTTCATCTTTGCCTCTAATATCCTTCCCTCCAATGAGCAGCTGGGCTTTCTTTCCTGGAGTATGCACTGGTTGGATCTTCTCACAGTCCAAGGCACTCTCAGAATTTTCCTCCAGCGCCACAGTTCAAACACCACCGAAGTGATACCTGGAATATATCTTCATCATTTTCTACTGTATGTTTCTTCTATTTGCTGCTTCTTTCCAAAATGAAAAATACAGACAGATAGCAAGTGGAAACTGCAACTGAAGGTGTTCATTCTAAAACAGCATATAAAAAAGCAGTATCCTTGTCCATGACCTTCCTTAATGCAGTCAAGTTGGCTAGAACATCTGCCTATTTCACTGCTACATGGCGATTTCTAAATCTTCTGAAATGAAACAGGTTTCTCATGAGTAATTACTGTAACTCACTTCATTACAAGGTTATTAGTATGGATTTACTGTATCTGGGAATGAAATTTTATAGCAGTGGCATGGAAAGGTTTTAATGAGCATTTCCCCCCTCTGTTTCAACATATCATACTTGGCTGGTGTTACAAGCAATGCAGAGGTTGGGCATCTCCGGACTTCTGGAGCTAAAATCATGGCCAAGTTTCCGTTTAATCTCTCTCATACACACAGAGACAGTTACACAGAGAAATCCGGTAACTGTTTTTACCATTTGAAATGCCTTATTTGGAATTCCAAAATCCGAATTGTCCATCTGGCTGAATGACAAAGTAATATCTTTGCTTTCTGGTCAGTTCAATATACACACTCTTTGTTTCATGTAAAACAATAACTAAATATGATATAAAGTTACCTTCATGACATGTTATCCAGTGAATTTTGTATTTTGACTTAGGTCCCACTTCTAAGTGATTACTTGATGTATATTTATGCAAGTACAATATTCCAAGATCTGAAAAAAACCTAAAATGTTTTAGTCCCAAGCATTTTGGAAAAGGAATACTCAACATTGAGTAGCTGTGAGTTTTCCAGGCTGTATGACCATGTTCCAGAAGCATTATCTCCTAATGTTTCACCCACATTTATGGCAGGCATCCTCACAGGTTGCCTGCCATAAATGTGAGTGAAATGTCAGGAAAGAATGCTTCTGGAACGTGGCAATAAAGCCTGGATAACTCACAGCAACTCAATGTTGAGTATGAGCCTTATGGTGGCCACATTCCAGAAGCATTCTTTCCTGACATTTCACTCACATTTATGGCAGGCAACCTGTGAGGATGCCTGCCATAAATGTTGGTGAAACATTAGGAGATAATGCTTCTGGAACATGACCATACAGCCCGGAAAACTCACAGCAACCCAGCGATTCTTCAACAACTCAACAACTCAATGTGTAAAATAAAATGCACAGTTCCATAAACCATTCAAAATGCAGTTCAAAATTCAAGTATTTCAAAAGTTTGTCTCGAGGTCATAACTCAAACAGTTAGCCCTAAATGGTTTGGGCCCCACCTATCTTTGCGATCACATCTCCTTTTATGAACCGGTGCAAACTCTAAGATCTTCCGGGGAAGTCCTCCTTTTGCTCCCACCAGGCCCGTAGCTAGGATTTTGTTTCGGGGGGGAGCTGAGTTTGATTTGGGGGGGGGGGGCTGATTCTGAGTGAAAGAGGGTCTACCCTAGCAAACCTTTTGTATCATTACCCCAATACCCCCATGCATATGGGATATATTGAGCATGGTGATCAGATCATGATATGAATAAACATAACAGTTTAAATAATGTACCAGTAAGGCCTTCTCGAGGACCACTGTGAGAATTTGGGGGGGGGCTGAAGCCCCCCCAAGGCCCCCACCCCTGGCTACATGCCTGGCTCCGACCAATGTCACAAGTACAGTTGGTGGAGAAGAGTGAGAGGGCCTTCTCGGTGGTGGCTCCCTGACTCTGGAACAGGAAGCCACCACCGAGAAGGGAAATAAGACAGGCCCCATCCCTCCCCTCCTTTCATAAGAGCTTGAAGACCTGGTGGTTTCAACAAGCCTTTGAGTATAACCAGTTCTAGCCCAGCCCCAAACACTGTTGAATATGGCCTTATACTTCCTATCTATTACCCTGGTCATCCCTCTAATAGGCCCTGGAAATGAACAGCCGCAGACCTGTACCTGCTATTGCTGTTAGCCTGTTATAGCACTGTGCTTAATTCCCAGTCCCCTCATCTTTTGAGTTGGCACTAGCCTCGGCCCGGCCTTTTAATTGCTCTGAACATGCTGGATTATTTTTAATTATATGTGTTATTGTGTTATTTCATGCTTATGTTGTTTTGTTAATTTTATGTTATGCTGTTTACTCTCTGTATATTTTGGTGATGTTGCTTGGAAACTGCCCTGAGTCCCCCTCAGGGAGATAGAGCAGTATATAAATAAAATTATTATTATTATTATTATTATTATTATTATTATTATTATTATTACTGATTGACAGTAGCCTGAAGAGTAAAATGAATAGCCTGCATCCCTGTAAAGCCTCAAACAACAATAAAGCTTACTCCTACCCTTTTCTATGCTGCCAAAGATACTTAATTTTCTGGGCAATCTCCAAAGGTGTTTTTTTTATAACCATGAATAGTAGATTTGGTCTTCTGCTGCTATGGTGAGATCACAAACTAACAGACAAAAATTCGATAGTGTGCAAGAGTGCTATTTACAGTTCCTGAATCTAAGTATTACACAAAAAGTGAGAAGCAGGGAAGAGGAACACAGTCAGAATATGTAGAAATCAATGGAGGCAGAATCTGTACAAAAGGAAAATGTAAGTGAATGGTCAGAGTACTCCTCCTGCTGGAAAGTTGTATACTCCACAATGAATAAGATATATGCCATCTTGCTTGAGATCGTGAAGCCACTGACATTGGGACAAACTATGTGGTGGCATGGAATAATCAGAAACATTTCCATTGTCCAGAGAAAAGAGCTGCCAAGGGCACTTTGCCACTCACTTCAATGGCAGAGAAGAAAGTGTTACATCTTTTTGTCTGCACTCTATAGTCTGAAAGAGTAACTAACTTCCACAATGCAGGGTGTCAAAGTCATCAGCCTTATGGTGGCCATAAAAAGACCATTGAATCTGTGGATACATAGGACCAACAATAACTTTTTAATGTATTGTCGAAGGCTTTCATGGCCGGAATCACTGGGTTGCTGTGAGTTTTCAGGGCTGTATGGTCATGTTCCAGAAACATTCTTTCCTGACATTTCACCTGCATCTATGGCAAGCATCCTCAGAAGTTGTGAAGTATATTGGAAACTAGATAAGGGAGGTTTATATATCTGTGGGAGAAAGAACACTTATCTGCTTGGGACAGGTATGAATGTTGCAATTGGCCTCCTTGATTAGCATTGAATGGCCTTGCAGCTTCGACGCCTGGCTGCTTACTGCCTGGAGGAATCATTTTTTGGGAGGTGATCCCTGGTTGTTTCTTGTCTGGAGTTCCCCTGTTTAGGTATGTTGGTCTTTATTTATTGTTTTGATTTTAGAGGTTTTTTTAATACCGGTAGCCAGATTTGGTTCATTTTCATGGTTTCCTCCTGTCTGTTGAAATTGTCCAATAACTTTTTATATAAAAATGTATAAATATAAATATATAAATATGCTAGGAAGCTTCAAATAGTCCAACGAGAGGCAGCCAGGTTAATAACTGGGGCGGCATACAGGAAGCATACAAGTCCCATGTTACGCCAGCTCCACTGGCTGCCAGTTTCCTACCGGGCACAATTCAAAGTGCTGGCTTTGGCCTATAAAGCCCTAAATGGCCACAGTCCAATTTACCTGTCTGAACGCATCTCCCCCTATGTACCATCACGGAGATTAAGATCCTCCAGGGAGGCCCTGCTTTCCATCCCGCCATTTTCACAGGCGCGATTGGTAGGAACGAGAGACAGGGCCTTCTCAGTGATTGCTCCCCGGCTATGGAACTCCCTTCCTGGTGAGATCAGGTTGGCTCCCTCCCTCCTGTCCTTTAGAAGGATGGTAAAAACTTAGCTGTGGGACCAAGCTTTCCGGACAGGGCAATAAAGCGGCAATAGGAAAGATGACCAGGCCAATTAGATTTGACGCAGATGACTAGGACGAGTTTAAATGGTGTATTTTAATACTCTGATAATTTTTTTAAAATGTTTATGTATGTGCATGTGAATTTGTGTCCCAGCATTGTATGTTTGCCGTGTATATGTTGTGCTCCGCCCTGAGTCCCCTTCGGGGTGAGAAGAACGGAATATAAATGTTTAAAATAAATAAATATAATGGTTGGTGCTTTTTAGTTTTTACCCGTTTGGGTCCCCAAATGTTATCGAATGAAAACTCCCATCAATTTTGAATATCCGCCCTACAGACTGGAGATAATGGGGATTGCAATCCAACCACACTTGTGGCTCTGAGGTTGGGGGAAAAGTTTAAGGACATTTTAAAGTCATACATCATATCATCATCATCATCATCATTTAATTACTTATTAATCGCCCTCCATCCGAGAATGCTCTAGGCGATTTACAGCTAAATTGTAAAAGACAAAATACATACATACAAAAATATCCACAAGCCTTGGGTCTCAATTCAAACCCTATTATCCTAACTAAATAGAACAAAGCGCAGTCTTCCAGATGTGACTGTATCCCAACTCCCATCAACTCTAGTCATAATATCTAATGATGAGGAACACAGGAGTTGCAGCCCAACACATGGAGGACCACATTAAATAACATGTCAGTCTAGATTTGGCTCATGGGCCTTGAGTTTGGCACATGTGCCACAATGTCTTTCAGTGTAGTAACTAACTAACTACCACTGCTGCTTTTGAAAATATGAGGTAGTTGCAAATGATGTGTTATGCGTCGTTTCTAGTTCTAGTTACCCAATCAATTGTAACTGTTGCCTTACATAATTTGGATTCAGAAATGTGTGGGGAAACCACCAGCAATTATTGTATCATGGTGCAATTTATTTTTTTAATGAATGTTGTTGTGTTTTATATAGCTATACATAAAAGAAAATGCTTTTTGGATAGCTGCGACCCTGAATGGGCAGACCAGATCTTAAGCCAAGAAGTATTTTCTGCCTGCTGTTAAGCTGTCCCCATTTTCTCCCATTCAACTTACAGAAACTGCTTATCACAAAGGAGCATTTGAATTACGTAACTGTCATGTTTGGCAATGGTCTTATCCGCCAAAAGCAGTGCTGTTACTTTTCAACAGAGACAAGCGGCAACATAGACATCCACAATTCCATATCCAGCACATCCCAGTGTTGCAAATGTCCAAACAAAATCCACTGGACTCCCCATTTAATTCTCATTTCCTCCTCCCCACCACACCAGCCATGCTTCTGACAGTCTGTAATATCAAATGCAAATGGTGAGTCCCAACAGGTTTGTCCTCTGTCATCCCACTTTTTCAGCTTCTTTTCAAATGTCCTAGTTTCAAGAAGATCCAACCAGTCCATACTTCAGGAAATAAAGCCTGACTGCTCACTGAAGGGAAGGATATTAGAGGCAAAGATGAAGTACTTTGGCCACATCATGAGAAGGCAGGAAAGCATGGAGAAGACAATGATGCTGGGAAAAAATAGAAGGAAAAAGGAAGAGGGGCTGACCAAAGGCAAGGTGGATGGATGGCATCCTTGAAGTGACTGGCTTGACTTTGAAGGAGCTGAGGGTGGCCACGGCCGATAGGGAGCTCTAGTGTGGGCCCATCCACGAGGTCACGAAGAGTCAGAAGTGACTTAAAAAATAAACAACAAGCACCTTCAGAGACTAAAGAAGAGAATGGAGTTGGTAGCATAAGCTTTTGTAGAATTGGGAAGCATCTACAGCAGGTATGGGCACTAAATCATGGATTTTAAACAGGGGCAAGAAATCCTGGGACTTCAGAAGAGGTCCACCTACAAAACTGTTGGTCCTAGGATTTCTGTCTTTGTTGTCCAGGCTTGATGCTTTGTTGTGAGATCTAGAGGCTCTCAAGATGGCTGCCACAGGACTTCCACCTGACACTTCGGCAAGATGTGGATATGTGGAGAATAATTGCTGCAAATCACTGCAAAAGTTCCATTCTTTGTCCTGTCCAGAGAAACTGTGCCCTCCAGATGTTTCATGAAGTTTCTGGCACACAAACAAAGTTTTTGCCTTCTACTCAAGTGTCACCTTCTTTTTAGGAACCAACCAATCAGGAGCAAACATTTAAAACCCAGGAACACAGCTGGAATCAGAGAGTGTTTCTGACAAGGATGATGGGACTCAGGTTCACAGCTTGGTTCAAGATGCCCCTGCTATAGACCGTGAAGAAGAAGTGCAGGTTCCCACAGCAAGGCATGAGAGTGTAGTAACTGAAGATAGCAGCCAGGTGCAGATTGACTCCGAAAGAGAGGATAGCTCTTTGCCTAGTTCTCAGCCTGATAATGAGCAAGCAGGAAAACAGGCTGCTAATGAGCAGATTGACATTGATGATACGGGAACTTTAGATAGGGCCGCCCGGTTGGAGTTTCGTGTTCGAAGGAGTGAAAGGATAGCTAACAAGAGGAAGGCCAGAGTCCAAAGAAACACCTTTATGTTTTGCATAGGGTATTAAACAGGGGGTTTGAGACCAGATCTTTGTCAAAGCAACTTTCGTGTTTACTTAAGGAGTTTGCCAAGGCTGGATTTACCTTGCAGTCTTTGTGTTCATGGTTCCAGGACTTTGTCATGTTCTCTTGGGTCTTGCTTTGCTGATGCCTATTGGATTATGCTTCAAGTGCTATGTTATCCTGATCTTTTGAAACATTACCTTTGCTTTTAAGAACTTTTTACCTTTTATTTTTAATAAACCATAAAGACTACTGGCTGTGTACAGTTTGGTGTTCTTCAGCAAGGTGATTCTACTCTGAGGTGCAACAGGAACAAACCCAGATAAAAAATCCGTGATTTCTGATTGCAGGAACATACAGACATGAGAAGATCCGCACGTTCAGCTCAAAACCATGATATTCCCACACCAGGAAATCTCATGTTTTTGGGGGGTTTTTTTGCCTTTTTAAAGTGATTGCTTCTGTGTTTACAGGAAATGGTGTCTGGCTACGCTCCTGTTTGCTGCGGAAGCTCCTGTGATAAAGGTACTGTCTGAACAGGCTCATAGACTCAAGTGAAAGCAAACTTCTTCAACCTCTCCTAGTTTTTGTGTTTTTTCTAATTAGCAACTTTTGCAGCGTTAGCCATACAAGTTGGTTAGCTACATGAGAAAATATACCTGTCTGATCTTGTAATTTAATCAGGATGGGCACTGGTCAGCATTTGGGTGGGATACTGACAAAAAAAACCCAGATAATATAGGCTATATTTCAGGGAAAGGAACTGGCTAAACCTTTGAGTATTCCTTCCCTAAGAAAGCCCTATGAGGGTTGCTGTAGGGCTTTTCAGGCTATATGGCCATGGTCTAGAGGCATTCTCTCCTGACGTTTTGCCTGCATCTATGGCAAGCATCCTCAGAGGTAGTGAGGTCTGTTGGAACTAGGAAAAAGGGTTTATATATCTGTGGAATGACCAGAGTGAGACAAAGGACTCTTGTCTGCTGGAGCTAGGTGTGAATGTTTCAACTGACCACCTTGATTAGTATATAATGGCCTGACGTTGCCTAGAGCAAACTTTTGTTGAGAGGTGATTAGATGTCCTTGTTTGTTGTGCTGTTGTAATTTTAGAGTTTTTCCTTTTACCTAGTTCCAACAGACCTCACACCTCTGAGGATGCTTGCCATAGATGCAGGCGAAACGTCAGGAGAGAATGCCTCTAGACCATGGCCATATAGCCCAAAAAAACCTACAACAACCCAGTGATTCCAGCCATGAAAGCCTTTGACAATACAAAGCCCTATGAATTTATAGGTCACTATAAGTTGACAAGAGGCTTGAATACACATTGGAATATTATGCTTGCAGGCAATAACTGGTTGAAATTCTGAACATGAGGATCCTTTTTACACAAAGTTGTTTTAAGAGCTCCAAGAAGCTGGAAGCAAGCCTAAAAACATGTACAGTATACAGCTCTCTTGCAATACTCGGATCAATAAATTATCAGCAGTAAACAATGTAAGCTCCACACATAAAACCTCTTTTATATATTTATTTTTTGAAATGTCAGCCAGGTAGGTGATCCGCTTTCAATGAGCCAGAACTTCAACTCTCACAAAAGGACCTTGTTCAGCACTTTGCCAAGAGCCGGTCAAAGCCAATCATTCCCCTTTTGTCTGGAGTACAATTCTTTTCCCCGCATTACTATCAGCCATTAATTAATCTGTGAAGTTTCCCTTACTCAGTATTTTTAACTTAATTATTTTGGCACAGAAATCTTCAAAGTTAAAAAAAGAGAGCTGTTCGCCATTGAGATTTGCAAGCCATGTATTAAACGAACAAAAGTTGGGCGCCAGCGGAAAGTCACACAATGCACTCACATGCATGCATACACCCAACAATATTAAACATTATGAGCAAACATAAGGAGTCTTTTTCTGTAGGGTCTTCATTCGTTCTTCTCTGCAAACTTGAGTCAGATTATATAGGCCATGTGCTGAAAACACTGCTAAGGGAGGCATAAGGGGAAAAGGCAGGCAGTATCAATTCCATGCATGAGGAAGGAAGGCAAAATGCTATTGCTGGGAAGGGGAGATATCTCCCCAAGCAGCTTCGCCTCAATACTATTCTCACAGCTACCTGATCACTTCTTTCAGATCCATTCCGCACAGCTGCTTCAAGTGATATTTTAAATGACTTTGCTGTATTAGTAGTTAATACATTGTAATTTAATCTGTATGTATATATATCTGGTCATGTCAGGAGTGACTTAAGAAACTGCAAGTCGCATCTGGTGTGAGAGAATTGGCAGACTGCAAGGAGGTTGCCCAGGGGACACCCGGATGTTTTGATGTTTTACCATCCTTGTGGGAGGCTTCTCTCATGTCCCCACGTGGGGAGCTGGAGCTGATAGAGGGAGCTCATCCATGCTCTCCCCAGATTCGAACCTGCAACCCGTATTATACCCCAACTAGGTGTGACAGTGAGAGACTTAAGAAAGTACCAATGATACTGATCTCCTCAAACTACATTGCCTTTCATTCTGTTGGGAATCTGAGTTGTTAGGCTCACTTGCGGTGATTCCACCATAAATATAGCAGAGTGCTAGAAGCAAACTTCATAACCAGCAGAAATTTACACGTGGTGAGTCAAAATTAGCTTCCATTGAACAGAATGGTACAGGATTGCAGAGTCACAACTTTAGGTTCTTGATATGTCTCAAAGTAAAAAGAAATCAGTTCTAGATAGAAAATATCTTGGAGCTAACTAGCTTGCCAAAACTAATATTCTAAGAAAGCCTGTGATTGTGTCTAATGATCAAGTTGCTTTGGATGATGGGAATTACAATGTTGTTCAAGTTCAAGTTGTTTCCTCTGATGGGAATGGGGATGCTGTTCATGAAGATGTTCCTGAAGGGAATGGGGATTATGATATGTTTCCTGGGCCTGGTTTTAGAGTTGTGGAGCCTGAATGCAGTTAAATGATGAATCAGATAGGCCTGTATTGCTGCAAGAGGATTCTCAAGGTTTCGAGCCTGGGAAAGACTCTGTGCCATAGTCTCCTAGTCAGTTATCTCTAGGCGCAGATTTTAATGAAGCCTTGAACAGAAGAAGTCTTTTTAGCCAGCAAAGACAAACAAATAGGCAATTACGGTGCTCAGCCAGATTACACAGAAGTTAGAAGTGAAACCAAAGTTAAGGAAAAATCTGTTTCTAGCTGTTTGGGAAATAGGGCAGGGATATAAGTGCCAAGTACAGAATCAAGCTTCAGATGAAGCAACATTAGATTCACGTTAAGTTCTTCATGCCAAGTTCCTGGACCCTTGCCTTTGTTTGATTCCTGTTTTAAGTGCCTTTGCTGTTGCCTTTGAAATCAAATATCTAGTTTCATGGACTTTTATGGACTATTTATCTTGGGACTAATTGCTCCTTTTTTCTTCCTAATCAATTGGATTTACCCTTTATTGTGGATTACTTTTTATTGATTTGGCTTTTATTACCTTCAATAAACTGCTTGCTATTTTAACCCCACCGTGTGGTGTTTAAAGTCAGAGGGGATCCTGCTCTTGAGTTCAACAGTAAGGTAAAAGGATAAAAAGTCAAAATATCCATGCAGTTACATTTTGCCTGGAGAATGACAAGCTACTCATTGAGTCCTGGAGACTTGATGACACAAGAGACTTGTGCAGTCAAGGGATGAAATCCATCACATTCAAACCACCTCGTTCAGCTGATGAAGACAATTGAGAAGGTCCTAGATCAAGAATAGGCCAGAAGTGGCCCGTTGGCCATGCGTGACCCTGTTTCGGTAATTTTTCCAGTCCCGAAGGCTGCCCCATTTTCCAATTTCCCATGGAGATATGGCAATAACAATAGCAAAAAAGTAAGGGCTTTTGCTGCTTTTGATTGCTAGGAGACACTAAGAATTTCAGGCTCTGAACAGTTACCTTTCTAAACTCTGCTCCTCAAACTGGGTCATGAGCAATGCATCTCAGGCAAGGCATGGAGCACTGGGCTATTATTAGAATGTTAACTGGAAATATTCTTAAAGCCAGGAGTTGAAAAGAAAAGTATTCAGTTTTAAGGACTCTGAAAAGACCGTATTTGGGTTTAGGCAAAGAACGGATTCCTTGAAGGCTTCAGATCACTGTTCTGACATTGCTTTTCACTGCATATAGTGGATTTAAAAATAAGTAACAGGCAGCTGTTGCGGGGGGTCTTACTGCCAATTGTTTGGAAAGAGCAATGTAATCTCTCTCTTTATATATAGGAAGGACATGCTATCATCACTCTGGCCTGGATAGAGTTTCCTGTATTAATTTTGAGCATGGTATGGCAAGCTGGCAGATAGAGCTTTCTGAAATACCTTCCCCGACTCTTTTCAGGGACGGCTTCAGCACTCAATCTGATCCATAAAAGCTGGAAGTTCTTAGAGTAACACTTGACATGGTTTTCATAGATGTTCCATCACTACTGTGTAGCATTAACTAATATGATGCTAATGGTGTCTTTGCATATCATGTGTAGGGTTTATTTTAATGCAAATTGCATGCAATGCATGGTTACTGATGGAACCATGTCAGGTTTAGAGGGGAACCATAACAATTTACTCCTTTACTGTACCCTTAATCCAAATTTCTCCTCTTTGAAGGCAGTTCTCCATTGGTGGCCCTTGTGATAGAGTTCCTTCATGTGTGCTGTCAAGTCATTTCTCACTTATGGTGACCCAAAGCCAGAGCAATTGTGGAGTTTTCAGAATCTAAAAATATGTCACTTCCTCCAGAGTCATAGTCCAATTCACAAACCACTACCCTTTACTGGCTTTCTTAACACAATCTTCACTTTAGATACAAAGATGCAATTGCCAGGTTATTTATTTATTTATCATGTCAGAAGTGAATTGAGGGTACAGTTATAATGTGTTTAAAAACACAAAAACTTGGCATTATGCTCAATGTCCTTTGACCAGAAGATGGCCACTTGGAGTGTCTCTGGTGTTGCCATAAGGAGGTCCTCCATTGTGCATGTGGCAGGGCTCAGGTCGCATTGTAGTAAGTGGTCTGTGGTTTGCTCTTCTCCACACTCACATGTCACGGACTTCACTTTGTGGCCCCATTTCTTAAGGTTGGCTCTGCACCTCATGGTGCCAGAGCACAGTCTGTTCAACGTCTTCCAAGTCGCCCACTCTTCTGTGTGTCCAGGAGGGAGTCTCTAATCCAGTGTCAGCCATGGATTGAGCTTCCAGATTTTTGCCTGCCACTTTTGGACTCTTGCTTGCTGGGGTGATCCTGTGAGTATCTCTTTAGATCTTAGGAAGCTATTTATTGATTTAAGGCATTGGCGTTCTGGCTGATATCAGAACAGAGGATGGGCCAGAGATGTCACTGCCTTGGTTCTTTCATTATTGGCTGCTATGTCCTGATGGATGTCAGGTGCTGCATAATTTCTCCAGTGGTGTGGGGCCTAGACATCCTGTGTTAATAAGGCATGTCTCACTAAGAGCCACATCCACTGTTTTAACATGGTGAGGTGTGTTACACACTGGGCATGCATATTTAGCAACAGAGCAGCAAAGCACAAGAGCAGATGTCTTCACTGTGTCTGGTTGTGATCCCTAGGTTGTGCCAGTCAGCTTTCGTATGATATTATTTCTGGCACCCACTTTTTGCTTGATAGTCATGCAGTGATTCTTGCAAGCCAGAACACGGTCCAGATTTAGCTCCCAGGTATTTTGTTGTGCTTCAGTGCTCCAGTGGAATTCCTTCCAGCTAATCCTCAGAGCTCAAGATGCTTGTCTGTTTTTAAGATTAAAAACACATGTTTGCATTTTAGATGGATTAGGAATTAGATGGTTTTCCCTGCAGTAGGCAATAAGATCACCCAAAGCTTTGAAGAGCTTCTGTTCAATCATTTCAAAGTTTCCTGTTTGAGTGGTGATGGCACGATTGTCAGCATAGATGAAACTCTCTGTCCCTTCTGGCAGTGGCTGGTTATTTGTGTACATATTAAACATTGATGGAGCAAGCACACTCTCCTGGGGCAGGCCATTCTATTTTCAAAGTTCCCGCTCATCGTTATGTTATGTTATTTTATTTTACTATGTATGATTTTGCTTTATCGTCTTTGTACTCATATGTTGTATGTATTTTACTGTGTTGTTATTGTGTTTTGGTTTTACTTTATTGTAATATGCTGTTGGGCTTGGCCTCATGTAAGCCGCCCCAAGTCCCCATTGCGGAGATGGTGGCAGGTATTAAATAAAGATTATTTAATAGCATATTATTTGAGAACACAGAAATCCTGGACCACACCAACAGCCACCATGTCAGACTACACAGAGAAGCCATTGAAATCCACAAGCATGTGGACAATTTCAACAGAAAGGAAGAGACCATGAAAATGAACAAAATCTGGCTACCAGTATTAAAAAAAACTCTAAAATTACAACAGCAAAACAGCAGAGAGGAAACAACCAGGCACATCTTAACACCTCTCAATAGAAGATTTTCCCAAGCTCAGCCAGGCTTTCAAATGCTAATGAAGGCGGTCAGTTGAAACATTCACACCTAGCTCCAGCAGGGAAGAGCTCCTTGCCCCACCCCAGCCATTCCACAGATATATAAACCCATTGTCCTAATTCCAACAGACCTCACTACCTCTGAGGATGCTTGCCATAGATGCAGGCGAAACGTCAGGAGAAATGCCTCTAGAACATGGCCCTATAGCCCGAAAAAACCCACAAGAACCTAGTGATTCCAGCCATGAAAGCCTTCGACAATAAGATTGTTGTTGTTGTTGTTGTTGTTGTTGTTGTTGTTGTTGTTGTTATTGCAATCTGCTTCTATGGCCATGAAACTCAACAAAAAAGCTCCTGTTCTATAGCAGATTTCTCATGAAGTGGGTGAGGTGGTAGCTGCCTGGTATAAAAGTCTGAATCCCATGATTCCATGACAGTATCCCATGACAGTTCAAGCAGAGTCAAACTGCATTAATTTTACAGATGCACCATGATCTAATACATTAGCTGACTTACCTCCTTACCCTATCCTTTTGGCAACAACAACAATAGTAGCAGTGATCCTTCCTGGAGCTGGACAACTGCAGGGTGGAAGCAATAAATTTCTAACAGATTGCAAAAAGATAGAGGAGAGTTCCTTGCACCCCATTCGAAAACAACTATGCAGGAGTGAACACGAATCTGTTGAATATTATGCTCCTACTGTTTAATGTAGGATCTCAAGAATCATGTGATAAGAATCCTTAATCCCAATTTAAGCTTTTGGTGAAAGACTGGAACCTACTGATGAAGCAGGCCTGTAGCCAGGATTTCGAT
>NW_026847549.1:192352994-192398921 GCF_025583915.1 Anolis sagrei ordinatus
AATGTTGACCATTTCCACTCCCTTGGCAGCCACCTCTCCACCAAAGTCAACATAGACACCGAAATACAACACCGCCTGAGCTCTGCGAGTGCAGCATTTTCCCGAATGAAGCAGAGAGTGTTTGAGGACCAGGACATTCGTAGGGAGACCAAGGTGCTTGTTTATAAAGCTATTGTCCTCCCAACCCTGCTATATGCCTGCAAAACGTGGACTGTCTACAGACGTCACATGCAACTCCTGGAACGATTCCATCAGCGCTGCCTCTGGAAAATCCTGCAAATCTCTTGGGAAGACAGGCGGACAAACGTCAGCGTGCTGGAAGAAGCAAAGACCACCAGCATTGAAGCGATGGTCCTCTGCCATCAACTCCGCTGGGCCGGCCACGTTGTCCGGATGCCTGACCACCGTCTCCCAAAGCAGTTGCTCTACTCTGAACTTAAGAATGGAAAACGGAACGTTGGTGGACAGGAAAAGAGATTTAAAGATGGCCCCAAAGCCAACCTTAAAATCTCTGGCATAGACACTGAGAACTGGGAAGCCCTGGCCCTTGAGCGCTCCAGCTGGAGGTCAGCTGTGACCAGCAGTGCTGCAGAATTCGAGGAGGCACGAGTGGAGGGTGAAAGAGAGAAACGTGCCAGGAGGAAGGCGCGTCAAGCCAACCCCGACCGGGACCGCCTTCCACCTGGAAACCAATGCCCACACTGCGGAAGAAGATGCAGAGCAAGAATAGGGCTCCACAGCCACATGCGGACCCACAAGGAAACCCATAATGGAAGACCATCTTACTCGTCCAACGAGGGATCGCCTAAGTCAGTGCTATGCCCTGAGTCCCCTTCGGGGTGGGAAGGGCAGAATATAAATGTTTTAAATAATAATACACAAATAATTATTGGATTATATAGTAAATAATGTTTTTTTTCTTTTATCAGTGTGATAAATTCCATAAAATGCCAAATGTTACAATTAAATATTAATACTTAAAAAAAGTTTTACATTCATATTTGTAGGCATTTGCCTTGTTTTTGAATTTGATTATCTTGTGTCATCTTATTGTTAGCTGTTGTGAGTTCAGTGGAAGAAAGGGGGGATAAATATAAAGATGATGACAATAATAATAATAATAATAATAATAATAATAATAATAATAATCTGAAACCACAAGGTAGCCATTTCTTAATTAATATGATCATTGCATTTATTTAGTTCTCACTTTCCTCTCTTAAACAAGACATACAAATATTCCCAAAAGGAATTCAATAGTATATATCAGCACAGGAGCTTTCAAATATAAGCAAGATACCTGCATCTCTCACATAAACACAACATCATGCCAGCATCACAGTGGACTCCTCCTGAGGTCATAATATAGCCATGTATGTATAAAAGTTAGTGTCTGTGGGTTTATATTTACTTTTTTTGCAGGGATGTCAGACAGAAAATGTATCTTTCACTTCAGTCTCACTTGGGGCTTGATTCAGGAGCATCACAGAAGGAGATTCAGACAAAGAAGATGCCAGACTGGAGAATGGGGTCATCTTAACTTGACACAAATCTCACGTGAACAATAATTCTTATTTTTTTTCTTTCTTACAGGAAGAAAAAGAAAATCTGAAATGTGTCTACAGGAACCTAGGGATGGATGAGAATTTTTCTTTGAATTTGAGCAAAATATGGATTATTCTGGAAGAGATTTTGCCTCTTGAACGTTCCTTTGCTCACTTGCATGAATCCAGGAACGTATCTCTGGTGCCTTCCTTCACAGAGGTAAGTATGTCCCAGCTGGGATAAGGCTGCTTCTTAGACTTTGTCTCCGGAGGGCGTCATTGTCTAAAAGCAGTTCTTCAGCTTATTTCATCGGGATCCCCATGCCTACGGGTTGAGCCCCATTGGGCTAACTGGGCCCCATTGGGCTGAAGAGACGTCAGATTGCATGGGATCCCACCCCACACACACACACACACATTGGAAGGCCAAGAAACCAGAGGAGAAGATGGATGGAAGGAAGGAAAGAAGGAAGGAAGGAAGAGAGAGGAAGAAGAAAAGGAAGGAAGGAAAAAGGAAGAAAGGAAGATGGATGCCATCCTTATTTGGGCCTCCAAATGGCTGAAACTGAATCAAGAGATGAAGCTGACGACCTATAGCTCAAGACAAAACAGTTTCCTGGAGAGAGGAAGCCTACCACGAATGCAAGAGGATCCCAGGGCTCAATAATGGATTGTTTTTCAGCACTCCCATCTTTTAACCTGACAATGCAGGCCGCAGCTGGTTGCCTGAATTGGAACCGAGAAGGATTTTTTCCCCATTGTCCCCAAATTGGCTAAGGGTGGAAATGGGTTTTTTGCCTTCTCTGCATTGCCTTCCTCCTGGATTGCTGCAAATGTCCTTTGATTTGTAGCTCAGGAAGAGTTAAAAGATCGGTTTTCCCAGGAAGAAGAATGGATCACCTCTTTTTTGTTCAATAAAGTTCATGAATCTATGCTCATTTCATACTAGTGTGTTGTATTGTTGCTTGACATAAACATTCAAAGACAAATAAAATAGATGGCTGCTGAGCAATCTTTTTCACCCTCACTTCTAATTATACTCCCTGTAAGCAAGTTAAAAATATTCCCCTCAAAAAAGGATTTTTTTTTTTAAAAAAAAGCACCTGATTTTTTTCTCTGCTGGTGAGGAACTATTTTGCACTGTCCTATTAGAAAATAAATATGAAAATGGGAAACTTATATATAATATTAGGATTATTTAAAGCTAAGTTTTCTAGCATTTTTAGAACCATGGAACATTATTTTAGCAGAGGTAATTAAGATTTTTGCAAGGTCAGAGCTCTCTACCCAATACACAACCTAATCATAAACATATTCTTGGTGTCTTGGTTTTTAGGCCTATTCCTGGGAATATTTGGAGCACTGATTCAAAAAAATAGCATTGGATAGACCACAACATCAATTTGTTCATAGAGAAGGTTATCGTGGTTTTCTATGGGTGTGCAGGTGGCGAATTGTAGATGCCATATTTTCTGTATCTCAAAAACTGGAGCAGATACAGGAAAACTAGTGCTATGTTTTGGAATCAACAGGTCAACCAGACCCAGCAAGAGGTCAAATATTGGATGCACCAAAATGTGTGTTGCCCAGTGATCCAGGTTTGTGGCTTCTTTGCAAAATGTTACCACTTATGGGTCCCTCGTTTCAAGATTCTTATGATCAATTCGTACTTGCTGTGGGCAATTTTGTTGACAAACCTTTCTTTCAGATTGAGAAAATCCTCTAAAACTAAAACTGAAATGGAACCACACACAAAAGTTTTTTTTCCAAAAATTTATATTGAGGAGAGAAATTAGGAGGCTCTGCTGGACTGCCTCGTCCTTCCACCCTAGATAGTCAGGTGATGAATGATGGGAAAGGGAGTCTAACACTATCTGGAGGCAATAGCATGTGCAAAATACCAGATTTCATCAGACAAACATTGCAGCTATTTAGATGAATGTTGCATATATGTATGTATATCATATATATATATGTTGGATATATATGAGACATATGATATATATCTTTCAAGATATAAGTAAATGGTCAGCAGATGAAGTTTACTTCATCTGCAGCTTCTGATATTAATCTTCTTCTGAGACATCTTAGTAGGCATAAGAAAGTCTTGGGAGGCTGAAATCAATAATATTGCCATTGCTAAAATTCAGGCTGTTACTCTGATGACAAATGATGTGAAGCTGAAGAAGAAACATTCAACAGGTGTGTTGAAGAATAGTCCCTATGTGCTGGCATCTGGGATGAGAAACTATAAATGAAATATACATGTTGTCCTTTTCAACTTTGAGTTACAAAACTACATTTCTCCCAGCCACTTGCTCAGTTGAAATGCTATGGAAGTACAGTCTGAAGCTTTGTTGTTGTTGTTGTTGTTGTTGTATGCCTTCAAATCATTTCTCACTCATGGGAAACCTAAGTCAAAGCTATCATGGGATTTCCTTGGCAAGATTTGTTCAGAAGAGGGTTGCCTTTGGCTTCCTCTGAGGCTGAGAGAGTGTGACTTTACCAGTGGTTTTCCATGGCTGAGCAGAGATTTGAATCCTGTTATCCAGAACCTTGCTCAAACCACTACACTACATTGACAGTTCAGCAAGAGGTGGGTAATACTACTACTACTACTACTACTACTACTAATAATAATAATCTATATTAACTACTGTTTTAAGGGCTAGAGCAGTGTTTCTCAACCTAATGCTGCAACCCCTTAATACAGTTCCTTATGTTGTGGTGACCCCCAACCATAAAATTATTTTGTTTCTATTTCATAACTGTAATTTTCTGTTATGAATCATAATATAAACATCTGATATGCAGGACTAAACTTGGCACAAATACCCAATATGCCCAAATTTGAATACTGATAGGGTTGGGGGGGGGGTTGATTTTTTGATTTGGGAGTTGTGGTTGCTGGAATGTATAGTTCACCTACAATTCTGAACGCCACCAACAATGGAATGAAACCAAACTTGGCACACTGAAGTCCCATGACCAACAGAAAAAACTGGAAGGGTTTGGTGGACATTGACCTTGTATTTTGGAGTTGTAGTTCACCTACATCCAGAGAGCACTGTGGACTCAAACAATGATAGCTCTGGACCAAACTTGGCACAAATACTCAATATGCCCAAATGTGAAGTGGAGTTTGGGGAAAATAGACATTGGGATTTGGGATTTGTAGTTGCTGGGATTTATAGTTCTTCTACAAACAAAGAGCCCCTTGAACCCCACCAATTATAGAATTGGCCAAACTTCCCACACAGAATTCCCATGCCCAATAGAAATTACTGAAGGGATTTGGGAGGAATTGACAGTGATTTAGGGGAGATGTAGTTCACCTACCTCCGGAGAGCAGTGTGTTCCTAAGGCCATCATAAATATGTGTTTTCTGATAGTCCCTTTGACACACACACACACACACACCACATGAGTGAGCATCATGCAGGAAAGTCTAAGAAGGATAATATCTATGTATATAAATTTCTTTTGCCCCATTAAAAATAACGAGACCTTCCCCCTTCGGCTCCACAAACTTTCCCTCCTCTTTGACAGATAGCTTGGAACAAGTGTGTGCAGTTTTTGCTTCAAAGACGAGGCCTGACCTTAGCAGCTGTAATCCGATTCTGCCTTTTAAAAAAGCAGTATTAATAGATCCGAAGTCCCAAACGTAGGGTAGGTTGCGCTGGCATAAATTTAGAGACTGCTAAACATTTGACAAACCCATGTTCTCAGAACCATGGGTCAACCCAAGGCCAGTTCTAATGTAACATCTGGCAGCTTACAAGAATTTCCTTCCTTTTGAAGTGGGAAAAAAACGTAAACCAAAATAGTTCATTACTCAGTAGATGTTTGGAAGAGCGTAAATTGCAAGTAGGAGGAGGACACATCAATGAACATAACTGACCCAAAGGAGGCCCTGGAGATAGTAAGAATCAACATGATTTGTGAATGGGTACTCAAGAGGAACTGATTCTGGAGAACACCAGCAATGGCCACATGTGCATTTACCCTGTAGAATTAATACAGTTTGACACCACTTCAACTGCCTTGGCTCAATACTATGGGATTATGGGAGTTGTAGTTTGGTGACGCAGAAGCACTTCTTGGCAGACCTTGTAAATCCCCAACTGGAATGGACTGTCTCAGAAGATGGTAAACTCTGTTGGAGCATGTAAAAATCAGTTGGTGAGTGTGTTAACTGAAAAATGCAAAGCACAAAGCTGATTGGTTGGGCTATGCCTGGGATGCTAGCAGAGCCTGGGAGTTTTGGCAACAGTTATATGTTTACGTTTTCTGTGCAGGAGCTTGCCAAGACAAGTCAGTATATTTTCTGCTTCTGAGCTGCTGGAAGGAAATCTTTTACATGGACACCCAAGGGCCATTTTTAATCTCTCTCAAAGGACATTGTGTGATCAATGCAACGGTTCACATGACTGTATATATGTTGCTCTGCATAACAAGGAGTAAGCACCTTATTCTCTACTTATCATCTGCGTGGCATATCTTTTCTCTAGCAAGACAGTATGTGGATTGGTAAGGATGTGAACATGATTTTCATTCTGCTACAGACTCTACTTCATTCAAAATTTTAAAACAAAAGATAAATGGATACTTTCTAAGGATGCTTTAGCAGGAGTTTCCTGGAATGGCATGAAACCAGACTATATGGTTCTCGAGTTTTCTCCTAACTCTATAATTTAAAAAAAATGGAGCCAATCATACATACACCCCCATACCTTTCTTTCAAGTATAGGCCAGAATTTTAAGATAATAGAGAGGGTGCCAGAATACGTTAACGAGATCTATGAAAAATAAATGAGAAGAGAGATTGCAAAGTCCATTAACAAGCCATGGAATAGCATCTCTTCTCTGTCAAGGCCTTTTGCGAAATGTATGGGTTTAATTTAAAACAAAGAACGTCATCCTGGCCACCCTGCTTTGAAATTATTCATTCACATCAAGTTTAATCAGAACACAAATCTATCAAGATGGTCACATGTGACTAATCCTTTACAATTTCTTTCACTGGGTAAAGCTCTGCTAAGAATGTGACCACATTTTGGCTGAGAGAACAAAAAAAGCACAAAACATATTATTTTATTACTGATATGTTTATCTTAACTTGCCTGCTTGTCCTTTCTTTTCATTTATTCCTTCCTTTCTCTCTCCCTTTTGCCCTTCCTTCCTTCCTTCCTTCCTTCCTTCCTTCCTTCCTTCCTTCCTTCCTTCCTTCCTTCCTTCCTTCCTTTGTACCTTTCAAGGAACTCAGAGCTATTAAAATTAATAAAAAGGTTTTTCCTTTACTACGTTATCATTGCAACAAACCTGTGAGGTAGGATAAACAGAGAATGGCCCAATAGCCAGTTAACTCCATGGCTGAATGAAGTCCCAAACCCACCCAGGTCCTGAACAAAGCACATACAGGCTGAGTGCTCTATATTCAAAATGCTTGGGAATAGAAGTGTTTGGGATTTCAGATTTTGGGATACAGTAGTCTCGCTTATCTGACATTACGTCTTATCTGACACTCTTTTTGATGCCTCCCTTTTCCTCCAGTGTTTCCTCTTCAATTAAAGAAGTGCTCCCCAATTCTCTCTCCATTCCCAATAAGTGAAAAAGGCAGGAGGAGGAGGAAAGGGGGAAAAGAGGAAGGACCAGAACCTCCCCTTTGTGATTTCCACGCTCCTCTTCCACATCCAGGCACTTCCTGCTGGGCCACTCCAGCTTTGCCTTAATCCTTTGAGTCCCTGTTGTTAGTATTCTAGGTGTCTAGCACTGCATCAGACAGGTAACAGTAGAAGGCTACATATTATCTGACATTTCCATTTATCCGACGTTCTGCCGGCCCATTTATGTCGCACCAGCGAGACTCTACCAACTACCAAGCTTGCAAACTCTGTTTTGTCTGTCTGTTAAAAATTTGTTAAAAAATGTAATACAATTGTCTGGTTGATACTGACACGATAAATATAAATAAAGCGAGACTCTACTGTACCTGTATCTGCATCCAGGAACATAATGAGACATCTTGTTGATGGGACTCATGTCTTCATACAAAATTTATTTATGTTTTATATACACTTTATACATATAATCTGAAGGTAAATTAATATATATTATTCTTAATAATTTTATGCATTCAACAAAGTTTTTGTACACTGAACCATCAGAAGGTAAAAACATCACTATCTTCTGGAACATGGCCATACAGACCAGAAAACGCACACTAACCCATCACCATCTTTGTTGCCCAAGTAGACAATTTAGGATTTTGAATTAGTTTGGAATCCCCGACAAAGAGTACTCAATGTGTACTGCACTCGGTCTATCTAAACATTGGTTGTCCTGTACTGGTGGTGGGGAAAAAAAATCAATGGTCCTTTTGCCCTTGCAGCCTATTCTTATATAAACATAAGGATTCTGGTTTGTCATCAATAGGCTTTGAGGACTCAGTAGTAAGCCCTAAGGGCGAAAATCTTTAACATTTAGAACTGAAGCACTCATAGATGCTGAATGCTGCAGTCACAAGTCAATTGTGAACTACTTTATACTAAACATGCATAGCTTTAAGAATGTTACACACATTCTAAATACACACATTCTAACTACGTTTCTCCCAGCCACTTCTTGGACAGAGCAATATCTAATCGCATGGCTGAGTTGGACCTTCCACACCAGTGAATTCAATGGGATTTAATACCAATGACAAGAGAAGCTGTGCTATGCAGGGAATGGGCACCATCTGCTGGCACAGTATTTACTTACACTTGTTTGTTGTGTGCCTTCAAGTTTTTTTCAGTATTGCAACCCTAAAGCTAATGAATGATGAGATTCATATGACAAGAATGATTCAGAAGGGGGTTGCCTAGCCCTTCCTCTGAGGTTGAGAGAGTGTGACTGTTCAAAGTATATGTACAATGTATGGTGCTTTTCTTGTTTACAGTGAATGTGTGGAAACTAATATTTGAAGTTGCTGTATTTATTGCTTGTTTGTCATATGATAAGCTTCTTGGGGCACATTTCCATGAGAGAGTGGTGTAAAAACAAACAAAAAACATTGGCTGCATACACAGGAACAGCCGTTCCACTATTTAGCTCACCATGTCACCATCACAGAGTTGCTATCAGGATAAAATGGGAATTCAGAAAGAATACAAATGTGATTGAGATTTATTTATTTATCATGTCAGAAGATAATTGAGAATATATTTATAATGTATAAAAAACCACAAAGTTAAACACATGGCATTATGCTAAATTTCCTTTGACCCGAAGCTGACCACTTGAAGTGCCTCTGGTGTCACTGTAAGGTCCTCCGTTGTGCATGTGGCAGAGCTCAGACCGCATTATGGTAAGTGGTCAGTGGTTTGCTCTTCTCCACACTCGCATGTCATGGACTCCATTTTGTAGCCCCATTTCTTAAGATTGGCTCTGCACCTTGTGGTGCCTTCCAAGTTACCTAGTCTTCTGTGTGTCTAAGAGGGAGTTTCTCATAAGGTCACAGCCACTGATTGAGGTTTAGGTTCTTACCTGCCACTTTTGGACTCTCGTTTGCTGAGGTGTTCCTGCGAGTATCTCTGTAGATCTTAGGAAGTTGTTGTTTTTTTTAATTTAAGTCATTGACATGCTGACTGATATCCAAACAAAGAATGGGCCGGAGATGTCAATGCCTTGGTCCTTTCATTGCTGGCTGCTACTTCCCAATGAGTATCAGGGGGTGCAATGACAACTAACCAGTATAATTTATCCAGCGGCGTAAGGCATAGACATCCTATGGTAATGCGGCATGTCTCATTAAGAGCCACATCCACTGTTTTAGCGTGGTGAGATGTGTTCCACACTGGGCATGCATACTCAGCAGCAGAGTAGCATAGCGCAAGGGCAGATGTCTTCATTGTGTCTGGTTGTGATCCCCAGGTTGTGCCAGTCAGCTTTCGTATGATATTGTTTCTAGCACCCACCTTTTGCTTGATATTCAGGGATTGATTTGTGCGTCGAGTACAGAGATAAATCCCAGCCTTGGAGCGCAACACAGTCCTTGCAAGGGACTGGAGTTGGCGAACCCATTGTTAGCACTGCCTTATATTGTAAACACCCATGTAATTTACCCTTATTGGACCATGGGCAAATCAAGACTGAGGCTCTATCTACACTTTGAACTATGGTGGCTAGACAACTTTTACAAAAGCACATAAATGAAAGCCCTTCATATGCACCAGTGCTCTGTGGTTTGTGTAATCAGCATCTGGGATGATTTCCTATGTAATCATCTTCATAGCAAAACTGGTTTGAAATTACATTAAATAGCCAGTGTAGATGACACAAATGTGGCCCCTATTTGGGGGGGAAAAGAAAATGAATTACCACAAGAGATATCGTGAGAGGCACTGCTGTAGACTGCTGCTGTATGGGATTGCTGAGACATTAAGACTACACCAGAAGCTGAGGAAAACTCATAGTAATGATCTGGCAAGTAATCTAATTAAGATGTGCTTAATTAAAAAAGCAAAAAACAAACAAATCACTGTAGAGTCAGCTGATCTTGTTTCACGCAATATTACACTTTAAAAACCAGGATTCTGCAATGATTCGAACCAATTCAATAAACAAATGGAGATATTAAAGCAACAATAAAAAGTGGAGACAAGAGCCTGTTGCCAAGGGAATTTGGAGTTTTCCCAAGATACACAGGTATCAACTGAAATGTAATATTTTTAATTCATGACAACAGCGTTCAAGTATTTGAAGGCAGTGCAGCACTTTCTAGTGAACGGGACAAGGTGTTTCTGTGCTGATCATTTTCCTAACTCGTTATTATCTCAAACAATGGAATGGGTTGTTTTTCAAGACTAGGTATTAAACTCAAATGTTTTGTATGCTTTTGTATATTGCTTGGCCTGAAAGAAAGACAAATGTAAATTCTTGCATGATTCCAAGTCCAATAACGTAATTCAGGTAAGAAGTCTATTGTTTAGATTGTTATCTAGACTTTTGCATTTCTCCTTCATCATCACTGTCTTCTTCTTCTTTTTCCTTTCCTTTTTCCTCTTCTTTTTCCACCTCTTTCACCTTTGCTTTCACAGCTCCTTTGGGGAGGAAGCGCTCCAACTTTAAATCTAAGCCTTCACTGCTTGAGCTTCGAATGATTAACCGTGTCACAAATGGACCTTTAAATAAACAAAAAGAAGAAGAGGAAGAAATCTAAGTTATTGTTTTGGTGTTTCTAGGGGTTACTGAATGAGATCTGTACAGAAAACGAAATGCACCTGAAGTATTGTACTGAAAATATTGAAAGAGGCATAGAAAACATTAAGGGCTTGGCCCAGCCATTTGTAAGCTGTTTTAAGCCTCGTATTTCAGTGGAGGAGATTTAAGCATGTGCTTCCACTCTTCCATAGAAAATCAATGTGATTTAGAAGTTCATAAATCTGGTTGAGTTGTGATCTAATATGTTGTCGAAGACTTTCATGGTCGGAGTCACTGGGTTGCTGTGAGTTTTCTGGGCTGCATGGCCATGTTCCTAGAGCATTCTCTCTTGACATTTCACCCACATCTATGGCAGGCAACCTCAGATTGTGAGGTCTGTTGGAAACTAGGCAAGTGAGATTTATATATCTGAGAAATGTCCAGAGTGGAAGAAAGAACCCTTGTCTGCTTGAGGCTTAGAGAAGACAATGATGCTGGGGAAAATGGAAGGAAAAAGGAAGAGGAGCTGACCAAGGGCAAGATGGATGGATGGCATCCTTGAAGTGACTGGCTTGACCTTGAAGGAGCTGGGGGTGGTGAGGGCCGACAGGGAGCTCTGGCATGGGCTGCTTCATAAGGTCACGAAGAATTGGAAGCGACTGAACGAATGAACAACTGCTTGAGGCAAGTGTGAATGTTGCAAATGGCCACCTTGCTTAGCATTTAATGGCATTGTAGCTTCAAAGCCTGGCTGCCTGCTGCCTGGGGGAATCCTTTGTTGGGAGGTGTTAGCTAGCTCTGATTGTTTTTTGTCTGCTTTTTGAGTGTTGCTTTTCCTTTATTGTCCTGATTTTAGAGCTTTTCAATACTGGTAGCCAGATTTTGTTCATTTCATGGTTTCCTCCTTTCTGTTGAAATTGTCCACATGCTTGTGGATTTTAGTGGCTTCTCTGTGTAGTCTGTTCGTTGTTAGAATGGTCCAGCATTTCTGTGTTCTCAAATACTATTGCTATGGCTGACTTCTCTGGTTGAATTAATCTGTAGTGCCTTTCATGTTCCTTGATTCGTGCTCGGGCAATGCTGTTTGGTGGTCCCTATGTAGACTTGCCCACAGCTGCATGGAAAACAGCAGACTCCTGCAGAGGTGAGAGGATCCCTCTTATCCTTTGCTGAACGTAGCATTTGTTGGATTTTCTGCAAGGTCGTTAAACGCAAATCAAGGTGTCCATTTGCAACATTCACACTTGCCTCAGGCAGACAAGAGTTCTTTCTCCCACCCAGGACATTCCACAGATATATACACCACACTTGCCTAGTTTCCAACAGACCTCACAATCTCTGAGGATGCCTGCCATAGATGTGGACAAAACATCAGGAGAGAATGCTTCTGGAACATGGCCATACAGCCACAAAAACTCACAGCAACCCTTGTGATCTAATGTTTACAATTAAATAACCTACTGTTATAAGTTAAGGGGAAATAGCTGTGATCCAGTCTCTATACAGCAAGAGTTATTTTGCTCCCTGTGCTCTGGGTTTGAAATATCCCATATTCTATCCCAAGCACCTCTAGATAGAGCTAAGAAATATTATTGCTAGAAATCTTGCAGAGCTGATAGTACTAAGCAAGATGGACCAATGGGCTGAGTCAATATAAGAAAGCTTTCTATGGGCCTTGTGTTCAAAAGCTACCTTTTATAGGAGGGAATTAAAAATATTAGTACCTATTAGTACATCCTGTTTGACATATTACTGCTTGCGGCCTGTAAGAATTTTTTATTGCTTGCCATAAGAAATTCGTTTGGTTTTTAATCAAGCAATTTTGTGCTCCTTGATGCTGGAGAGGTGCTCCCCTTGACTCATCCGAGTAATGTAATTAGCTCTTAGTGTCAATTAAGAGACCAAAGACAAGAGAGAAAGCTGCTTACCATAGCTCAAAGGTTTGGATTTACAAACGTCCTTAATAATGGCATCCAGATTGGCAACTATCTGTTCATTAGGCATATCCAGCTGAAATAAATTTAATGCAAAATTAATGAAGCAGAAGACATTAAATGCCACCAGATTAATAAAAATGGCAGTGGCTGAAGTAAATATTTAATCAGCGTTCAGGGCTCCCTCTTTTTTTGGGTTAATAAAAGGAGGAAAAAAGCATTTCCCTCTTAAGATGCAAAGCACTAAAAATGCCATTAGCCTCATTAGCTCAGATATCCTGCTGCGAAAGAAGCAGAAAGCACTTTTGTATGCAAAGCTAACCACTGTAAATATATACAGACCATGGTTTTACAACTGGGGTTACCCTAGAACGCTAAAATTCCATAAGAGATCATGATTGAATATATATATACACACACATATACATACACACACACACACACACACACACACATTTTTGACTTGTTGACATATTTTTATGCATGCACTAGCTGTGCCCACCACGTGTTGCTGTGGCCAATCTTCCCTCCCTCTTTCTCTCCTTCTTTCTTTCTCTCCTTCCCTCCCTCCCTCCCTCCCTCCCTCTTTCCTTCCTTCTCTTTTTTCTTTCCTTCCTTTCTTCCTTCCTTCTCTACCTCTTTCCTTCCTCCCCCCCCCCCGTTTTTCTTTCTCTCCTTTCTCCCTTCTCCACCTATTCTTGGACTGTAACTCCCAGCAGTCCTCCTGATATATCTGTCTATCTCTATCTAATCTATATATCTTATCTATKTGGAGGATTGCTGGGAGTTGCAGTCCAGGAATAGGAAATATGTACAAATTGGGATGCTCTCAAAGAATTCCAAGAAGCAAGTTTGCAGCTTGGAAGCATTGCATTTGGAGCACCCTCCTCCCCTAAAGGGCCTCGTCTAGGGGATGCTGGGAGCTGTTGTTTTAGCGCATGCGCTGTATTGTCATTTAGCCTTTTTGGGTTTTTAAGTCCTTTCCCCTTTTTGGGGGGTGGGGTTTATGAGTGGTGGTCACTCGTCAGCCTATTAAGGATGTAGTGTCCAAATTTCATGTCAATCCATCCAGTGGTTTTTGAGTTATGTTAATCCCAAAGAAGAACATTACATTTTTACATCAAGGGTCTGGAGAACAAGCCCTATGAGGAGCAGCTTAAGGAGCCAGGCATGTTTAGCCTGAAGAAGAGAAGGCTGAGAGGAGATATGATAGCCATGTATAAATATGTGAGAGGAAGCCACAGGGAGGAGGGAGCAAGCTTGTTCTCTGCTTCCCTGGAGACTAGGACGCGGAACAATAGCTTGAAACTACAAGAGATGAGATTCCATCTGAACATGAGGAAGAACTTCCTGACTGTGAGAGCCATTCAGCAGTGGAACTCTCTGCCCTGGAGTGTGGTGGAGGCTCCTTCTTTGGAGGTTTTTAAACAGAGGCTGGATGGCCATCTGTCAGGGGTGATTTGAATGCAATATTCCTGCTTCTTGGCAGGGGGTTGGACTGGATGGCCCATAAGGTCTCTTCCAACTCTTTGATTCTATGATTTATATAGACTAGCCGTCCCCTGCCATGCGTTGCTGTGGCCCACATGGCTGTTCTGTGTGGGAGGTTTGGCCCAATTCTATTGTTGGTGGGGTTCAGAATACTCTGTGATTGTAGGTGAACTATAAATCCCAGCAACTACAACTCCCAAATGTCAAGGTCTATTTTCCCCAAACTCCACCAATGTTCACATTTGGGCATATTGAGTATTTGTGTAGAGTTTGGTCCAGATCCATCATTGTTTGAGTCCACAGTGATCTCTGGATGTAGGTGAAATACAACTCCAAAACTAAAGGACATTTCCCACCAAACCCTTCCAGTATTTTTTGTTGGTCATGGGAGAACTGTATGCCAAGTTTGGTTCAATTCCATCATTGGTGGGGTTCAGAATGCTCTTTGATTGTAGGTGAACTATAAATCCCAGCAACTACAACTCCCAAATGACAAAATCAATTTTTTTGGAGTGAAGGACATACATTGGGTTGTTAGGTGTCTTGTGTCCAAATTTGCCGTCAATTCGTCCAGTGGTTTTTGAGTTCTGTTAATCTCACAAATAAACATTACATTTTTTATTTATATAGATTCCCCAAGAACTGGATGTTTATTTCAGGAGTTCCTACAAGAAATGTATTGAGAAAGACTGATATATATTGTCGAACATATATTTTGTGTGGTTTCCAGGCTGTATGATCATGTTCAAGCAGCATTTTCTCCTGGCATTTCATCTGCAGGAGAAAAAGTTACTAGAACGACCATATCAGACTATACAGAGAAGCCATTGAAACCCACAAGCATGTGGACAATTTCAACAGAAAGGAGGAAACTATGAAGATGAACAAAATCTGGCTACCAGTATTTTAAAAAACCCTCTAAAATCAGGGCAGTAATTAAAGAACAATGCTCAAAAAGCAGGGGAATTCCAGACAAGAATCAATCAGGGCTAACTAACACCTACCAACAAAGGATTCCCCCAGGCAGCAACAGCCAGGCTTTGGAGCTGCAAAGCCATTAAATGCTAATCAAGGTAGCCAACTGCAACATTCACACTCGCCTCAAGCAGACAAGAGTTCTTTCTTCCACCCTGGACATTCCACAGATATATAAACCTCACTTGCCTAGTTTCTAACAGATCCCTAAACCTATGAGGATACCTGCCACAGATGTGGGCAAAACGTCAGGAGAGAACATGGCCATACAGCCCAGGAAATTCACAGCATCCCATTGTTACCTTGGGTCATTAGATTAGAAAGGGGCTTTATATGCATAAATTTTCAGAATTTTTAAACTGGTCTCTAAGAATATCCTCTGTCATGAATCCCTTGCCTTAGCAGGCTGGCTGAAGCCTAAGGGAATGGGCCTGGCGAAGCCCCGGCATCCATTTTAGAAAGGGGAGACAGGTAGAAGTCATTTTAGTTAGGTTTGCCTTGAGGGGGCGCGTTCAAATCTTAGAGGGAAAAAAGGAAGGCTAGGATTGGCTAGAAATATGGGGGCGGAGCCTAAGTGGTATAGAGGGAAAAAGTGTCTTTTAAACTGAGGCTTGAAGTCCTCGTTAGTCAGTTGGTGTTTGGCTGTTAGAGAGAGAAGAAGGGTTGGTGATAGTGAGAGCAAGTTTGTGTTTAGAGAAGAAGATTGGGTCAGAATTTTGTGAAGTATTCAGAGTAGCTATTGAGTAAATAGCTAGAATACTTTTGTGGAGCAGTACCCCGTTAGTGGTCTGTTCAATTCCTAAGGAAGTCTAGTTCAGGGTATTTTTGGCTAGATTCCTGAGAGGAAGTTTTGGGAGTTACTTTCAGAGATTCATTTCCTGAAGTAATTTTCGTTGGTGGAACTTTGAAGACTTGTAACCCAGAAGTTTTAAGAGTTTGACTCTAACACAACCACAAGCTTTTTATGCCAGTTTTTTTTTTACTGAAACCATTAAGCATTTGTACCTGAATATTTCAAGCCTGTTCAATAAACATTCTTGTTAATTTATTAACTTATACCAGCATCAGTGTGAATACCTTTGTGGTCAGAGTATTACTAAAGTCAGCTTCGCAGCAACTAAGAAACTATAGTGGCACAGTGTGTGTTACAGAACAAACTCTCAATATTACCTCAGCCTGATTATTATTGAAATGGTGGCAGCGGAATTCATTTGAAGAATCATTTTAAGTCTCTCAGTTCCAGTGGTTCCCAGTTCCTAACTTTTAAATATACAGTTGGTTCAGCAACCATACTCTCTCTTCCTTTTGACAGCTTCTTATAGTTTTGAGTGAACAGCATGTTCGTTAATATATTTTTAAGGAGGTGCCTGTATGTGTTGTGTTGATGGTGTGAGTGTCATAATTTTGGCTGAGCAGCATTGGGATTATTTTATATATTTCCCCGTCTATAAAATAATTAAAATCTTTACTCGGTTCTTTATAGCCTCTAAGGATAGTTCTCAATGTGTGGGTCTCCAGATGTTCTGGCATTCAACTCCCAGAAACCCAACAGCTGGTAAACTGGCTAGGATTTCTGGGAGTTGTAGGCCAAGACACCCGGGACTCACATATTGATAACCATTGCTCTAAAATGACTTACATATTGACGAAACATGTTTTTATGTGATCTTATCATATTGCCTTAAATGACATGAATCAATTAAACAACAGGAACTGAATTTAATTATTAAACCAAAGGTAAATACATGTAATAACCGTCAAATATTAAAACAATGTGAATTATTAATGTGGCTCGACTTCCAGGCACAATATACACCTTGCTTTCTGGTGCATTTGGAAAAGAAATCTCTTGCATTAGCAAAAGGTAATGATTTCCTGGCTCGCCTTTATTCTGTCCCACTGAATGACCCATTTCTTAATGCTTCTGAAAATCTACAATGTGAATGAAGATTTAGAAGCTGGTGTGTGTATGTATTTTCAGTTAATTGTTAACATCTACTCAAAACAAATATTTCAAATGGATTCGTTGCCAAAATCTATTTGAGGCTTACCGTTGCAATTGTAGCATGGATAAAGTTATCGTTTTCTAGTAGTTCATATTCATGGCACAGTTTGAAGAAGCGAACCATCTCAGCAACGTCATAACTAACAGACCCTGGCTCAAAGAAAACAGAAGGCAGTGTTAAAATGGACACTCTCGGAGAAAACTTCTTTATTTATTTTCACTCACAACCTTTTTCTGCGTGAAAATTTTTTATGCGACTCCAGATGTATAGGTATGTAAAACAGGAATGCAAATCAAACATTTACTAATAATGAATCCTATAGAATTATATTTTAAAACAATTATTTGGTATACAAATAAGTTTACTATTAATTAAAGATTACAGCAAATTTGCATGTTAATGGGTGTGCTTGTATGTTTTTTCATAAAGAATTAAATCTTGGGTGAATATTTGATAGTGCAGGACACAGAGCACCTTCAACATTTTTCATGCCATGGTGGCATGCTTGGCTTGCAACCTCAAGTGGCAGAATCTTCCCCACACATCGCATCATGTGTTCTGCATACAAGATGAATAGGTTGGGTGAGAGTATACAACCCTGACAGAAAAATCTTTTGACTTCGAAAGTCTTAGTGGTCTCTGCCAACAAAACAGATACTTAAAGTAACGATGGTTTTCCACTACACTTCTAGCACAAGCAATAAATAAAGATGAAATACTCGTACAATCTGACACCAGTTTGTCAATGACTTTCATGGCGGGATCACTGGGTTGCTATCAGTTTTTCGGGCTATATGGCCATGTTCCAGAAGCATTCTCTCCTGACATTTCGCCTGCATCAATGGCAGGAATCCTCAGAGGTTGTGAGATATGTTGAAAACAAGGCAAGTGGGGCTTACATATCTGTGGAATGTCTAGGAGGGGAGAAAGAACTCTTTGTCTGTTGGAGGCAAGCTTGAATGCTGAAACTGATCACCTTGATTAGCACTGAACAGCCTTGCAGCTTCAAAGCTTGGTTGTTTCCTTCCTGGGGGAATCCTTTGTTGGGAGGTGATTAGCTAGCCCTGATTGTTTCTCGTCTGGAATTCCTCTGTTTATTGTTGTTGTTGTTGTTTTTAGTGTTCTTCTTTATTTACTGTCCTGATTTTAGAGATTTTTTTATTTCAGGCAGCCAGATTTTGTTCATCTTCATGGTTTCTTCCATTCTGTTGAAATTGTCCACGTGCTTGTGGATTTCAATGGCTTCTGTGTGCAGTCTGACATGGTGGTTGTTAGAGTGGTCCAGCATTCCTGTGTTCTCAAATAATATGCTGTGTCCAGGTTGGTTCATCAGGTGCTCTGCTATGGCTGACTTCTCTGGTTGGAGTAGTCTGCAGTGCCTTTCATGTTCCTTGATTTGTGTTTGGGCAATGCTGCTGCGTTTGGTGGTCCCTATGTAGACTTGTCCACAACTGCATGGTAGACTCCTGAAGAGGTAAGAGAATCCCTCTCGTCCTTTGCTGAATGTAGCATTTGTTGGATTTTCTTAGTGGGTCTGTGGATAGTTTGTAGGTCGTGTTTTTTCATCAGCTTCCTTATGCAGTCAGTAGTTTTGTTTTTAAAAGGGGACAAAAGCCTTTACTATAAACACATGCCTCCCGTGGCACATCTGATGTATTATGCCTTTTATATGGCAGGTTACTAATCTATATCAAAGATCTAGAAAGCATACATTTTAAGTTTAGTATCTGTCCATGACTCACTGCACCAGTATGATCTGGTCAGTTTGATCTTAGTAGAATGACCAAAGAACTGCTGTCCTTTGGATCACATTTGGCCCTTAAAATAGTTTTATCCAGCTCTTGGTGGATGTAACACAGCTTGGAAGCATTCCTTTTTTTGGACTGGAATTTCCCAAAACTCCAAACCCAAGACCAGCAGCCACACTGATAGAGAGCTATAGAAACTGTGGCCAAATCCAAATGATTCTTCCAGACTCTCAGCTCCTACTTGCGTTAAATAAATATGCAATACAAGTTAGTGCTGTTTTCCAATGCTTTTGATGCTTGAAATGATTCTGGATTGTTTATTTTAAAGTTATATCTGAGGACTGATTTTGAAAGTCAGTTTAAAGAAAACGTATAGCAATATATAACTATTTTATATAAACAAACAAATAAAAGAAAATAATCAATGTAGTTCTGTAAGCCTTCACATAATCTTAATGGCATTCTCCTGTTAATTCTGGAAAATGCAACAAACCATTGAGCCATCTTTCAGGCAACATAGGGCCCTTCCAGACAGGCCCTATATCCCAGGATATGATTCCAGGTTTTTCTGTTTATCACAGATTATCTGACAGTGTGGACTCATATAATCCGGTTTAAAGCAGAAAACCCGGTGGCCTGTCTGGAAGGGCCCACAGTCATCCCTCAAATAAAGGCCTAACATAATGTAGATCCAAGGTGGAAAATGCCTCTCATAATCCAGCCTTCTGCATGCTTGTGAGAAAACATGTTTAAGAAGCAATACAATCAAATAAGAGTATGTAGGACTTCAGATTTAAATGCTTCAGACAAAACTTGGTTCTTACCATTTTTAATCTTTGGGAATTTTTTCTTCAGGGTGCTTCTCAGAGGCAAGATCTTAGATGCCATTGTAGGCACAGCAACATAATAATCCGCCTGGATTTCACCATCAAAAATCTGAAACAAATTATCATTATTTTAGGGCGGTAGTTCTCAAATCTGTAGGTCCCCAGGTGTTTTGGCCTATAGTTCTCAGAAATACCAGCCAGTTTACCAACTGTTAGGATTTCTGGGAGTTGAAGGTCAAAACCTCTGGGGACTCACCCACAGGTTGAGGACCACTGTTTTAGGGGTACATACAGACACTATTGCCAACAAATTAAACATAGAATAAATACATAGCACCCCACATCCACAAGATATATATTCCTGAATTTTGCACAAATATGTAGAAGTGCAGATAACAGCAAACCTTTTGTAATGAAGTACTTCCAGCTTGAGAATACCATAGAGTAGGCCTCTTCAACCAGGGTGCCTCTAGGCATTTTGGCCTCCAACCCGCAGAAGCCCTAGCCAGCTTGTTCAATGGTCAGGAATTCTGGAAACTGAAGTCCAAAACACCCAGAGGGCTGTAGGTTGAAGAGGCTTAGAAAATGCTTAGAGATTCCATATTTTGGTGGATATTTGAAATTGCAGGTACAGATTCCACACTTATGAAAGTTGAACAGTATTTCCTCCTCATACCCCCCTTCACTATCAGTACAAGAACAGTGAGGAAACATGCTTAAAAGCACCATCCTTAATGCAAAAGCAAAATTCTTTAAAACTGGCTGAGCAAAATCTGAAGCCACAAATACCAGCTCTCTCTCCAGTGCAGACTCTTGTCAGTTATGTCGCAGCTGGACTTTCATCTTACTTTCCCTGAATAATTGTCTTTTATAGAATAGTGGATTCTTTCCAGAGAAGTGTAATATCCAGAATGTAAATACAGTGTTTAAATATTAACATTTATTGTCAAAACCGTGTCAATATAAGGCTTTGAGCAGCTAGGAATCATTTGCAATGTCATTTAGTAATGGCAACTTGACAAAAAAATGAAGTCTAGATCATCAGAATATTAAGAATGCTTCCAACTTTGACCCATCACATGTCTAATTCATGAAATTTATATATAACTAGCTGTCCCCTGCCACTCATTGCTGTGGCCCACTTTCGTGGTCATGGGGGTTCTGAGTGGGATGTTTGGCCCAATTCTATCATTGGTGGGGTTTATTTATTTATTTATTTATTTCTTGCACTTATAGACCGCCACTCTCAGCCCTGAGGCGACTCGTGGCGGGTTCAGAATGCTCTTTGACTGTAGGTGAACTACAAATCTCAGCAACTACAACTCTCAAATGTCAAGATTCTATTTTCCCCAAACTCCACCAGTGTTCACATTTCGGCGTATTGAGTATTTGTGCCAAGTTTGGTCCAGATCCATCATGCTGTGCTCTCTGGATGTAGGTGAACTACAACTCCAGAACCAAAGGACACTGCCTACCAAACCCTTCCAGTATTTTCTGTTGGTCATGGGAGAACTGTGTGCCAAGTTTGGTTCAATTCCATCGTTGGTGGGGTTCAGAATGCTCTTTGATTGTAGGTGATCCCAGCAACTACAACTCCCGAATGACAAAATCAATTTTTTGAGTGAAGGACATATATTGGGTTGTTAGGTGTCTTGTGTCCAAATTTGGTGTCAATTCGTTCAGTGGTTTTTGAGTTCTGTTAATCCCACAAACGAACATTAAGTTTTATTTATATAGATTTACCACATGTACGCCTATTTTTTCTGATCACGTATTCCATCATTTTTCTTAGCAGATGGAAATATTAAAGAGCATTTTGATCCTTAACCCTGGTAGCTTTCCACTTGGAAGCAACCTATAGAAATTTCTGTTGGACAATAACAGCTTATCCATCAGGTAGACCTTAAGATTAATTTCATTGCTAGATCAGGGAATGCAGATTGACAGAAGCCAATTTGGGGGGGGCTGTATCTATTGGAGGAAGTAATGCCTCAGTATATATTGCCTTTACTTTTTATTGTGAAAGCTTCTATACTAATCCTCTTCTTTTTTTGACACTGGACTAATGAAAGTATTTTAGCAACATGGACTCTGAAATTTGATATTTATTAGTATCCAAGCAATCCAAAAGTACTCTCAGATGTTCAGTTACACAGGTATAACATAAGTAACTCATTACTACGTTATATGGACTACTCACCCTGGCTCCGGACAGTGTTAATTTTATAATTTATAATTTAAAACATATTTGCTGGTCTGACTCCTTTTTTATGGATTACTATGGAATTGTAAATGTTACATGTTATAATGAGGATTATTTTTGGTTTAAATATGGATCTCTGAGGGTTTGGGTGGGATGGTTATTTGCTTATGTGTTTTTCTTTTGTACGGCATTGAATGTTTGCTAACTTTGTTGTTCACCACCCTGAGTCATTTCGTGAAGATAGCATGGTATATAAATAAAGTTTATTTATTATAATTTATATGATCCTGTTGAAATAGTTCTTAAAATGGCAACACAAGAACATCTGGAAAATTATCACAATGGAAAATGGCTTGGGACCAGAACGTTTAACCAACTAGGACATTGAACCAACTAGGACATTAAGATCATCTGGGGAGGCCCTGCTCTCGGTCCCACCTGCATCACAGGCGCGCCTGGCAGGGACGAGAGACAGGGCCTTCTCAGTGGTGGCCCCTCGGCTGTGGAACACCCTTCCTACAGATATCAGATCGGCCCCTTCCCTGTTGGCATTTCGGAGGAAAGTGAAGACCTGGCTGTTCGAACAAGCATTCGATTAAGCAGTGTAATTGAATATAGGAATACGGAATAATGGATGATGAGATTGGATTCTGATTTTACTGATGAGACGCTAATGATTGTTATATTGATGTTTAATCACTGATGATGCTACTGTTTTTAACTGTCCCGTATTCGTTTTGTGATGTTTTTGCATTGAATTTTGCTGTTGTTAACCGCTTTGAGTCGCCCGAGGGCTGAGAAAAGCGGTATATAAATGAAGTAAATAAATAAATAAATAAATTTAAGAAGCCACCTATTCCCATATGAATCTGTTCAGAATTTAAGCTCTTCAGTAAAGACACTAGTGCAATCCTTCTGCCCAAACAGGTTACACAATGCTGGACTTTCTTTGTAGGAGAATCTTGACATCTGAACCTTTCTCCAAGGGAAGTGTGGCTGCTTTCATCCTTGTTGACCTTCTAACAGACAGTTAAAACTGTATTATTCTCTCTGACTTGTAATTTTTATATTTTGAATGGGTTTTATTTTTCATGCATTTGGTAGTGCATGGATAAATATTTTGTAATAAATATATACCTCAAATAATAATACAAGGCAAATTTATTTGTGCTTCAAAGTAGAAAGTCTTGCTTGTTGTTTTGGTTGTTATTTCTTTTGCAGAACTGGCCATGGCATTCATGACCTGTTGCTAGTGAAGGCAAATATTTACTTTGATCACTCTCAGTTCCAAAAGTTGGGAGTGGAATGTCCTCTTATTCTGTCTCCCCAACAGATACCATGGCAGGCTGTACAGAGCATTACAATATCTCTGCTCTACAACCACAGGAAACATCTGCTAAAGTCCAAGGACAGCCAGTTTTCCCAAATGAAAACTTCCACACATTGGTATGTTTTTGGAAATTATTTAACCAGCCTTTCAGCTAAGGTGTTAATTTATTTATTTATTTATTTATTTATTTACTGTATTTGTATACCACCTTTCTCAGCCAATTGGCGATTCAAGGCGGTTTCCAACAAATCAGTATACATAAAACGTAATAGATAAAAAACATTAAACAGTATAAAACATCATAAAAGCAATAAAAGCGACATCATCAGCGTCTCATTATTCTCAAGTATTGTCCAATTCCATTGTCAGGTCATCTGATTTCCTATATTAGCTACTCTGTATTTGTAAACGCTTGCTCGAATAGCCACGTTTTAACTTGCCTCCGAAACGTCAAGAGGGAGGGAGCAGATCTGATTTCCCTAGGGAGGGCATTTCATAGCCGAGGGGCCACCACTGAGGCCCTGTCTTTCGTCCCCACCAAACGTGCTTGTGACAAAGGCGGGACCAAAAGCAGGGCCTCTCCAGAAGATCTTAAAGTCCTCAYTGGTTCGTACGGGGAGATACGTTCGGACAGGTAAGTTGGGCCAGAACCGTTTAGGGCTTTATAGGCCAAAGCCAGCACTTTGAATTGGGCCCGGTAGCAAACTGGCAGCCAGTGGAGRTGGCYCAYCAAGGGGGTTGTATGCTCCCTGAGCGCTGCTCCTGTTAACAACCTGGCTGCCGTTCGTTGGACTAGTTGAAGCTTCCGGACCATCTTCAAAGGCAACCCCARGTAGAGAGCGTTGCAGTAGTCTATACGGGATGTAACTAGAGCGTGGACTACCGTGGCCAAGTCAGACTTCTCAAGAGCACAAACCYTAAGGACAAAGTCATTCTAAAGAAACACCCTCCTATTTTTCAGTTCCAGTTTACCAGCAGTCATCCTCCCTCCAGAAAAACGGTTTGCTAAGAACTAAAGACACCAACAGATTGAAACATTAGGCAACTACAGAACCTGAAGCCAATACAGACAACTATTAAAATGAGATCACATTCATTCTAGAAGACAAATCTGAAGAAAAAAAACCCTAAAAGACAGGAAGGTTTGTCTCAGATTAATCCACTGGAATAAACGTGGCCCCATTTCAATAGTTCAAACTATAAAGTAATTCTTGTTGAACAAAATCCCAGTTTCTACTTATTTAATAATGAGGAAGACTGTGAAAGTGGTGAGAATAAGAAAAAGCCTTCCCAAAAGTTCTCAACATTATAACCAGCTTGCATATGATGATATAGTACACTTTTGTATGCCTAGGACAAAGCGATCTAGGCTTTACAGGTCATGACCAGCACTTTGGACTGTGCTTAGAAATCAACTGATTGTAGCAGAAGCAGTTATATATAGTGCAAAGAGGCCTTATCAGAAGAACTGATGTCAGATAAGACAGATCCCTCCCTCCCCTTAAAAAGTCTTATTACAGTGCTTAATTTGTAAATGTGTTAATTACCGGCTTGATTAATTCAGCCCCTCCTACAAATGCAGCTCCATTTTCTCTTGCTATTTCAGCATCTTCTGCTTTCTGAAAGAGAATAGTTAAGAACATAAGGAGGGGCATCCTGGTTTCACACCAAAGACCTATTTAGTAGAGGAGTCTGTCCACATAATGGCAAAAGAGCTACATTACTTAACTACTGAGTATGCCTGCCACATCTGGCATAAATCTGTTCACGTAAATACAGCACTGAATGAGAATGTAGAATAACCACTGGATGTCTTAAACCTACACCTGTTGATATACTCTATAAGGTAGCTGGCATTGCACACACACACACACACACGCCCCCGACGTGCGACGGGAAGGTTGAACATTGTGAAAGCCATCCACTAAATGGCTATCAGCCTCCTCCCAGTAAACTCAATCAAGGAAAACATTCATGAGAACCACCACTCCTCTAGATGTTACTCCAGCAACAGCAAGAATATCCCTGTGGGCAGCAAAATTAGGCAATTCCAACTGGATCCCACCTACCCACCCCCCATGAGGGTCTTCCTCCAGGGGCAAACCAAAAATGGGCAACTTAGAAGTCCTTGAATAAACTCAGAAGTGGAACTGGCAGATCAAAACACAACCGGGCAAACTGGCACTACTTAGAAGAACCCTCCACCTTTTACGACTGTGAAGCAGAACAAACAATTCAGCATCTGTATGCTTGCACACAATGCTCTCCCTGATGCACAGAGGAAGAACCGTTTAAAGCTACTATTTAGCTGCTTGTGATCCCTTTATTTTATCAGTTTTAAACTTACTTATTTATACAATGCTTTTGAAACAAAATTTAAAAGCTACATATGAGAAGTCCAGGCACACAACATAAGTATAAGAGCTCTCTCCACTTAGGATCATCAGCAACTGATAAACAATGGAGTCCCCGGTGGCGCAGTGGGTTCAACCCTTGTGCTGGCAGGACTGAAGACTGACAGGTCGCAGGTTTGAATCCGGGGACAGCGTAGATGAGCTCCCTCTGTCAGTTCCAGCTCCTCATGCAGGGACATGAGAGATGCCTCCCACAAGGATGATAAAACATCAAATCATCTGGGCATCCCCTGGGCAATGTCCTTGCAGACGGCCAATTCTCTCACACCAGAAGCGACTTGCAGTTTCTCAAGTCGCTCCTGACACGACAAAAAAAACCCCTGATAAACAGAGACCTAACAGAGGGAAGATATATTTCACAACTGGTCGCTACCAAGAGTTTTGTTGTTAGCGTTTCTTCAAGTCAGCCCCAATTTCTCATATGATTTTCTTGGCAAAGTTTATTTACAGTGGCTTGCCATTGCCATCCTCACAGGACTCCCAAAATCCTAGTTGAGTACTTAAATCACCACATAATGTTCCAATACTTCTGCATAATTTCAACGCATTCTTAAAACTATCTATATTTGTCTGGAAAGCTGGGCATTTTGCCATATAACAATTTTTTTTATTGATTAGCCAATTGGCCTTATCAAAAACAAACAATGCAGACATAACATACAACATACATCTAGTCCTCTTAAAATAAAATACAAATATACAGGTAGTCCTCCAAGTGTGGTGCTCCTCAAGTACTCATAGATGTTCTGCCCCATTTATAGGGACGTCTTCACTAAAAAAAACTACAGTGTGCCCCCAAAGCTTTTGGAGAGGAAGCCTTGGCTATCTCAAGTCACTTCACTATCAAGAGAAGTCCAAATTCTTCAAACAAGAAGCAAGGTTTTTAGCACCTCTAATGGAGGCCGAGGGGGAAAGTTTGACTGCGTTTAGAATATTCTTGCTACAAAAGGCATGTATGGTTAGGATTTCTTGAGGCATTATCTAAATTTGGAGCACACGTTCTTACTTAATTTGACAACGGACAAACACCTGTAAAAACATTTAGAATGTTCTTTGACAATACTGACATTCTTCCTGTTAAACCCCAATTCAAAAACCACCTTTCCTACAAAGCAATGTTTATTTATATTCATGTTTTTTCTCATTTTCACAGGGGATTCTGTGCTCTGAAGGCCACAAATGAGGAGGGACAACTGTATCTCCATTTTTTTCCCACCCATTACTACCCTTGCTTCACCCTGTTATTCCACTTCCTTCATTGTTTCCTGTGACCCTCGACTAAAAGTCAACTTTAAGCTCTACAGCTCAGGGTTTACCTTACCTATGTTACTCAAAGTACCACCTATGGTGACAAAAGTATGCAAATAAAAATAGCTGTGCCATTAACAGGGAAGCGAGCGGGAGTCCAAAAGTGGCAGGCTCAAACCCAGAACCTCAATCAATGGCTGATACCAAATAAGAGACTCCCCTCTGGGCACACAGGAAACTGGGCGACTTGGAAGGCGCTGAACAGACTGCACTCTGGCACCACGAGATGCAGATGCACCTTAAGAAATGGGGCTACAAAGTGGAATCCATGACATGCAAGTGTGGAGAAGAGCAAACCACTGACCACCTGCTGCAATGCAACCTGAGCCCTGCCACATGCACAATGGAGGACCTTCTTATAGTAACACCAGAGGCACTCCAAGTGGCCAGCTACTGGTCAAAGGACATTTAATCAACTACCAAGCTTGCAAACTTTGTGGTTTGTTTGTTTGTTTGTTTAAAAATGCAATACAACTGTGTGGTTTGCTCCTGACACGATAAATAAATTAATTAATTAACAGGGAAAATTCAATACTTTCCTGATACTTTGTTCCCTGATACTCAGGGAACAAAGCCCACACCATTATTTCAAAGTGTGAACAGTCATTATGACATATAGAGGACCAAGAAGGCTTTTTGCTGTATTACTCACCTCGGTAAATACTAAAACCTTGTTGATCTCCTCAGTGAGACGGTAAGGCAGAACCACTGTATTGACAAACGGCTCCACTGTTTTCTAGAAGTTGTAAAAGCAAAAACAAAACAATTTTTTTTACTTATTTGACTTAGCCAAAATAGGCTATTCCAATCTGATACAGAAGAAATGAAATGGAAATTAAATTTACATATGTAAGATCGTCACTGTCCTCATTTACACCTTTGGTTTTTGTGGATTTCATTATTCATGGATTACTTACTATTGTCTCCAGGGCTTCCCTACACTATCTTTCACAGGGATTTCAGTTGTTGCCTGGCCTTTCCAATCTCTCTGCAAGTCTCATATCCCACCACAATCTCTTGTGGTGGGATACACCACAAGAGATTGGGAAGGCAAGTGTAGCCAAACTCAGGAGGGAGAGGGCTGTTGAGGGAATGTATCATCACAAAGCAATCTTCAGAGACCCAGGAGGAGACTGGTGGATTGCTTGTTGAAGCTCCAATTCCAAGCACCCCATCAAGCATCACATTAATCTGAAACATTTCTCTTGCCTTATTTCCTTCCCTCTCCTATCAATATTTACATGACATCAGAACTTTTTCAGTTCAAAAACATAAGCTAGAGCAGGGAAATGAACTACGCAGCACTCTAAAAATTAATACACTGCAATTCCCAACGTTCCTCACCACTGGCTATGAAAGTTAAGGCTGCTGGGAAATGCAATCCAACAGTATCTGAAATGCCACATAACTCAAGACACAATAATGAGATTTCAACCGGTACTTGAGAACTGCCCTAAGGGAACTGATCCTGAATAAAGGATTTCTCAAATTTGATATTTTTTAAAAAATAAATAAATTAGTTTTTCTAAATTTCAAAAAATATTTCAATTATACAGCATGACTGTACAAAAAAAGGTCTAATGCAGCATCCAAATTATGAGCCTCTTTCAGTGTACCTTCTTATCCATTGCCAGGTCCAGGGTAATATCAGCAAATACGGGCTGGTTGGGAGAAGTGAAGTCCAGCTGTTGAAATTTCTTCAGCATATCTACAGCCTCTTCTGCATCATAAACTGGCCTCTCATAACACCATGTCAAATAAACATCATCTGTTGGTTCCTTCAGTAAAGGAATGCTGGTTTGTTTCTTTTTTTTCTTGGGCTCTGATTCTTGAGGTTTCTTTTGGGGCTCACTTTTTTTCTTTTTTGCCGGTCTTTAAGAAAATAAAGATGATAAATGAAGCCGTCCAGTTGCGTAACTATTTATCTGAATACTGAATGTGTAAACATTTAATAGCTGTTTTTTCACCAGGATTTCCCCCCAATTATACAACTCTTTTCAAAAAGAGAACAAAATCATTTCCACCTTAATTATATTGAGAAATAAAGGTTCTAGAAATCAATGTTCTTCCCTGGGTGGGTTTGAACCAACAAGGCATGGAACAAGTGACAAAACCATAATCTTATTTGGTCCATTTGTAATAAAATAAATTACAGGTGACTAACAAAACAATCCAAATAAAATAAGAACTAAAAGACCGCAAAATAATTAATGAGACTAATCACAATTCAAAGTAAAGCCATATCTACACTGATTATTTAATGCAATTCAAAACTAGCTTCAAACTGTGGAAGACAGAGAACAAACGTCCCCAAAAGTGTCAAAAAAAAGCTCTTAATGTGCACCAGTGCTTTATGGTTTGTGTAATCACCATTTGGGCCACAAACTGGTTCCAGGATTTCCCATGTAATCCTTTGCACAGCAAAACTACATTATTTAATACTGGTTTAAAACTGACTAAAGTGTAGATGCGCCCTACATTCCCACGCTCTGCAATTCTATGCTCACTTATTTTGGAGAAGCCACACTGAACGCAATAGGCCTTGCGTTCAATTGACTAACGGCAATATCCTGAATTAAGAATAAAAATGTACTGATAGCCAAGTCTAAGAAAATGTCATGCTCCACACTGTAATAGGCTGGATACTCTGTTTTAGACTAATTCATCTTAATTTATTTAATTTTATTTATTTAAAATATTTATATTCCGCTCTTCTCACCCCAAAGGGGACCCAGGGTGGAGCACAGCATATACACGGCAAACATTCAATGCCAAAACAAAAATTCATATACGCATTCATAAACATTAAAAACATTTATCTCAATATTAAAATACGCCATTTAAAACCGTCTTGGTCATCTGTGTCAAATCTAATTGGCCTGGTAATCTTTCCTATTGCTACTTTATTGCCCTGTCCCGAAAGCTTGGTCCCACAGCCAAGTTTTTACCATCCTTCTGAAGGACAGGAGGGAGGGGGCCGATCCTCCTGGAGGGAGATCCATAGCCGGGGGGCAATCACCGAGGAGGCCCTGTCTCTCGTCCCCACCAATCATGCCTGTAATGTCAAAGGCTTTCATGGCTGGAATCACTGGGTTGTTGTAGGTTTTTTCGGGCTATATGGCCATGGTCTAGAGATATTCTCTCCTGACATTTCGCTTGCATCTATGGCAAGCATCCTCAGAGGTAGTGAGGTCTGTTGGAACTAGGAAAAGGGGGTTTATATTTCTGTGGAATGACCAGGGTGAGACAAAGGAGTCTTGTGTGCTGGAGCTAGGTGTGAATGTTTCAACTGACCACCTTGATTAGCATACAATGGGCTGATTGTGCCTAAGGCAAACTTTTGTTGAGAGGTAATTAGATGTCCCTGCCTGCTTCCTCTCTGTTGTTGTGCTGTTGCAATTTTAGAGTTTTTTAATACTGGTAGCCAGATTTTGTTCATTTTCATGGTTTCCTCCTTTCTGTTGAAATTGTTCACATGCTTGTGGATTTCAATGGCTTCTCTGTGTAGTCTGACATGGTGGTTGTGAGAGTGGTCCAGCACTTCTGTGTTCTCAAATAAAATGTTGTGTCCAGGTTGATTCATCAGGTGCTCTGCTATGGCTGGCTTCTCTGGTTGAAGTAGTCTGCAGTGCCTTTCATGTTCCTTGATTCATGTTTGGGCAATGCTGCTGCGTTTGGTGGTCCCTCTGTAGACTTCTCCACAGCTGCATGGTACGCGGTAGACTCCTGCAGAAGTGAGAGGATCCCTCTTGTCCACAACATACAAACTATCAGCAGACCCACCAAGAAAATCTAACAAATGCTTCGTTCAGCAAAGGACAAGATATATTTATAGATTTTTACAAGTCATTTGTACAAAAAAAGGAAATAAAAATTACTTACTTTGCAGCGTAGTGTCTGTGTGAAATAAGCAAGTTTGCGAAACAGGGGAGCAATGTAGAATGCTGATCATTTCTGGAGAACACAGGACTCCGTTCTAAAACTGCAGGAAGAAAAAGAGAGCAAGCCAATAACAACACTATGTAACACAATGCCTGGTGGAGATGCACCCAGTGTGAGTTGTAACACAATTCATAGACAATAGATCTATGGAAAGTGCAGAGGAAGTACTGAACAACCCAGTGCTAAAATGGAGTCCAACAAACTTTGGCTCCTTCCACACAGCTGAATAAAATCCCACATTTTCTGTTTTGAACTATGTTATATGGCAGTGTGGACTTAGATAATCCAGTTCAAAGCAGACCACACTTTGCACAAAATGTCTTTAGACGCACTTTATTTTATGGGTTGTGCAATGAAATCCTTCCTCATTCTTGGAGCCTCCTCCTTATAAGTTACACTGTCATATCTCCCAGTGTTTTTAATTTTTTTTAATAATTTTATCCATGCATCTGGCCCTGCCTAGTGAAATTCCCTGTGTTTTTAATGTTTGATTTTATATTGTTGTGTTGTATATTATTTTTATTTTGCATTTTATGTATTTTGCTCATTTTATTGTGTTTTGTGTTATATTGCTTGTATTGTATCGATGGGTGTGGCCTCATGTAACCCACACCGAGTCCCCCTGAGGGAGATGGAGCGGGGTATAAATAAAGTATTACTATTATTATTATTATTATTATTATTATTATTATTATGCCTTGATATTCTGGGTTATATGGTTGTGTGGAAGGGCCCTTAATCCTCAAGAAAGGGTGCATCTACACTGCAGACTGAATGCAGTCTGACACCACTTTAACTGCCATGGCTGCATGCTGTGGGATTTGGAGTCTGGTGAGCACTATTTGGTAGAGAAGGTCAAAGGCCCTGTAACACTACAACTCCCATGATCCTATTGCATTCAGCCAGGCCAGTTAAAAGGGGTAGCAAACTGCATTAATTCTACAGTGTAGGTGCACTCAAGGGCAACACGAGTTTAGGTAGGGAATAAATGTACTGTTTATAGATTGTAATGGCAAGCTTCCCATTCACTCACCTCTTCTCAAGCAGCATCTCAACACGGGCGCCGCCATCTTGGCAATGAGGGAAAGCCAAGCGGTGCGCTCCGAAATCGTCCCGACCGGAAACACAGAACCTGGAAGGAACGTTCCGAGGCTGCTAAGGACCTCATCACTGCACTAGAGGAGGAATCCACTTCTGTAGAATTCTGGGGTTTGTAGTTTAATGAGGCTGTTAAAGGCTCCTCCCTAAACTACAAACCCCAGAATTCTGCAGGCGGCAGCAACCGGATTAAAACAGCAAAACAGCAGAGGGAAAACAATCAGGGACATCTAATCACCTCTCGACAAAAGATTGCTCCAGGCACTGCCAGGCCATCAAATGCTAATCAAGGTGGTCAGTTGGAACATTCACACCTAGCTCCAGCAGCAAAGAGTCCTTTGTCCTGCCCTGGTCCTTCCACAGGTATATAAACCCCTTTTCCTAGTTCCAACAGACCTCACTACCTCTGAGGATGCTTGCCATAGATGCAGGCGAAACGTCAGGAGAGAATGCCTCTAGACCATGGCCATATAGCCCGAAGAAACTGACAACAACCCAGAATTAATGCAGTTTGACACCATTTTAACTGCCAGGGCTCAATGCAATGAAATCCTGGGATTTGTAGTTTAGTGCTGCACCAGCACTCTTTGAAACAGAGGACTAAAAACCTTGTGAAACTACAACTCCCATGATTTCATAGCTCCCAGCCATGGTAGTGTCACACTGCACTAATTCTGCAGTATAGATCAGGCATGGGCAAACTTCGGTTACCCAGATGCTTTGGACTTTAACTCCCACAATTCCTAACACCCAGTATGTCGCTTTGATAAGAGCATAGTGTCTAGATCCAGGGAAGTCATGCTACCCCTCTATTCTGCCTTGGTCAGATCACACCTGGAATATTGTGTCCAATTCTGGGCGCCACAATTGAAGGGAGATGTTGACAAGCTGGAATGTGTCCAGAGGAGGGCGACTAAAATGATCAAGGGTCTGGAGAACAAGCCCTATGAGGAGTGGCTTAAAGAGCTCGGCACGTTTAGCCAGAAGAAGAAAAGGCTGAGAGGAGATATGACAGCCATGTATAAATATGTGAGAGGGAGTCATAGGGAGAACGGAGCAAGCTTGTTTTCTGCTGCCCTGGAAACTACGACGCGGAACAATGGCTTCAAACTACAGGAAAGGAGAATCCATCTGAACATTAGGAAGAACTTCCTAACTGTGAGAACTGTTGAGCAGTGGAACTTTCTGCCCCAGAGTGTGGTAGAGGCTCTTTATTTGAAGGCCTTTAAACAGAGGCTGGATGGCCATCTGTTGGGGGAGCTTTGAATGCAATTTTCCTACTTCTTGACAGGGGGTTGGACTGGATGACCCACAAAGTCTCTTCCCACTCTGATTCTATGATAAGAGCGAACGTAAAAGGATGTCCCTAATAACTGTCTTATACCAATTATAGGCACAGTAACAGAACCAAGAAAACAAAGGCTGGTTGTGAAGCAATGGAGTAAGTATAGGATTATTGTGCCACATAACAGGTCCAGTGGCTTATATTATAAATACAGTAAAGTCTCGCTTATCCAACCTTCGCTCATCCAACGTTCTGTATTATCCAACGCAGTCTACCTCCCGCCCACATTGACAGCTGTTTCGTAAATACTGATTGTTGTTCATTCGTTCAGTCGCTTCCGACTCTTGGGCCAGCCCACGCCAGAGCTCCCTGTTGGCCATCACCACCCCCAGCTCCTTCAGGGTCAATCCAGTCACTTCAAGGATACCAACCATCAATCTTGCCCTTGGTCGGCCCCTCTTCATTTTTCCTTCCATTTCCCCCAGCATCATTCTCTTCTCCAAGCTTTCCTGTCTTCTCATTATGTGGCCAAAGTACTCCTTGTCTCTAGTATCCTTCCCTCCAGTGAGCAGTCAGGCTTTATTTCCTGGAGTATGGACTGGTTGGATCTTCTCACAGTCCAAGCCCCTCTCAGAACTTTCCTCCAGCAGCACATTTCAAAAGCATCTATCCTCCTTCGCTCAGCCTTCCTGATGGCCCAGCTCTTACATCCATAGGTTACTACAGGGAATACCATAAATACAGTAATTACTACATAATGTTACTGTGTATTGAACTGCTTTTTCTGTCGATTTGTTGTAAGACATGATGTTTGGGTGCTTAATTTGCAAATTCATAACATGATTTAGCATTTAATGGGCTTTTCCTTAATCCCTCCTTATTATCCAATATTTTCGCTTATCCAACATTCTGCCGGCCCGTTTATTAACTGTTTTAATGTTTCTAATGTATTTGTTGAATGTTTTATGGTGGTTATAGCATTGTATAGTGCCGCCCTGAATCCTCCTCCCCCCCCCCCCCGGGGGGGGGGGGTGAGAAGGGGGGGATACAAATATAGGAAATAATAATTATTTTATTTATTTTATTTATTTATCATGTCAGGCAACCGAACAGTTGTATTACATTTTTGACAGAACAAACAAACAAACATACAAAAGACACAGAGTTTGCAAGCTTGGTAGTTGATTAAATGTCCTTTGACCAGTATCTGGCCACTTGGAGTGCCTCAGGTGTTGCCGCAAGAAGGTCCTCCCTGGTGCATGTGGCAGGGCTCAGGTTGCATTGCAGCAGGTGGTCAGTGGTTTGCTCTTCTCCACACTCGCATGTCGAGGATTCCACTTTGTGGCCCCATTTCTGAAGGTTGGCTCTGCATCTCGTGGTGCCAGAGCGCAGTCTGTTCAGCGCCTTCCAAGTCGCCCAGTCTTCTGTGTGCCCAGGGGGGAGTCTCTCATTGGGCATCAGCGATTGATTGAGGTTCTGGGTTTGAGCCTGCCACTTTTGGACTCTCGCTTGCTGAGGTGTTCCAGCGAGTGTCTCTGTAGATTTCTAAGATCTATTTCTAATAATAATAATAATAATAATAATAATAATAATAATAATAAAGTGAGATTCTGCTGTTATTGGTTTTGTTTACCATAGATGGCATGGGACCTTGTTTTGCTATTAATTAGTAACTAATTTAAAACAGCAAGTTCTCAAAGATGCTTATAACATGATTCTGAATCATTTTCTGTTTGGAATAAAAGCCCCTTCGATAGAGTAGACATTTCAGATGAACAGGCATGAGACTGGACTGTTGTTTTGAATTGAACTATTATTTTAAGTATAGTCTTCAGTGTCATTCAAGCAATAGATGACAAATTTGGCCCCATTGACCCAATATAATGGAGTTTCAGACTGCATTATATGGTTAGTGTAGGTTCATACAATGCAGTTCAATGTAGCTAAAATTGTATCTCGACATAATTCTTTCTCCCTAATAATGGTCACAAGCTTAGAATGTGAAAGTTGATCCATTTCTTTCTACCCTACAAAAGCACCAAAAGAGAACGATTCCTTCCCTTGAACATGGTGTTTACTAAGGCAATATATTATTTGTTTTTCATGGCAATTAGCAGCTTTTAAATAACTGTGTTATATCACTACAGAGTCAGCAGTAAATAAATGCAGTTTTCTGGCCAAATACTAGTGATGACTTTTCGCATAATTAAGAACTTCCAATATGTACATCCAGTTCAAAGAGCTTGACATTTCATGCACCTAACTAGTCATTTAAATCACTAAGTATATAATTTGAAATTAACATTGGTCAGAGGATCTGCATCACTCAAATTGCACCATGTGATGTTGATGTAACAAAACAGGCTGGAGATACAGCAAAAATCTAGCATCCTCGTAATGCTGTGGAAAATCAATTTCAGTGGTAATTTTGCAACAGAAAAGTAGTTTTTATTAGCAGTAGGAGGATTCACCCCATCTAAAAACAGTCCTTTAGCCTAAAATGAAAAGGAAGTGAATAATTGAGGGCTACATTTCAGAAGAGATTCTTAAACTTTTGGTTTAGCTCAGTGGTTCCCAATCTGTGGTCCATGGACCACCAGTGGTCCGCAAGAACTAAAATATGGTGCGCAGCCTCACCGTTACTACACGGTTGCAATGAAAGCAACTGGTCTCATGAAACCCTGTTATAGTGTCGAGGCTTATTAAATACGGCTTTCTGTGGGTGAGCAGATGACGATTACTGGATGGCATATGTTCTGTATCAGAAACTAAAGCTGATGTGGTCTATCCAATGCAATTTTCTGAATCAGCACCCCAAATAACCATACCGAATCTAAAGTTGACCAAAAACTGATTCGTAAGCCTTTTGGTAATAATGCTGGAGAGTAGTCCCTGGTCAAGTATTCCCTGATCAAAAAAAGGTTGGGAACCACTGGTTTAGTTAAACCTTTGCATTATTCCTTCAGCGTCTGAGAGTTTGGCTTTAATTTGGTAGATTTTGTCCCATGACTGCACTTAGCATCAATGTTTGGTGGGTTAAATTAAAACACCAATCCTGTCTGTTGAGTAGCACATGGTGGGCTTGCTTTACTGGTTAATTCTACTGTTTTGTGTTAATTTACTTCACTTTAGTTTCAGATCAGGGTGCATCTACTGTGAATGTAATTTGATATTTGACAGCATTTTAACTGCCATGTTCCAATACTATGGAATTTTGGGGATTGTAGTTTTATAATGTATTCAGCCTTCTCTGCCAAAGAGTGCTGGTACTTCACTAAAATACAACTCCAAGGATGGCATAGTATTGAGCCATGATTGTTTAAGTGGTGCCACCCTGTATTAATTGTATACTGTAGTCAAGGCATGGGTAAACTTTGGCCCTTCAGGTGTTTTGGACTTCAACTCCCAGAAATATCAGCCACCTTACTGACTTTTGTCGAAGGCTTTCATGGCCGGAATCACTGGGCTGTTGTAGGTTTTTTCGGGCTGTATGGCCATGGTCTAGAGGCATTATCTCCTAGGAGAGAATGCCTCTAGACCATGGCCATACAGCCCAAAAAAACCTACAACAACCCACCTTACTGACTGTTAGGAATTGTGGGCACTGAAGTCCAAAACACCTGGAAGGCCAAAGTTTGCCCATGCCTGGTGTAGACGCACTCTTCATCTGAAACAAAAATGAAATAAATTAACACAAAGCAGCATAACTAAAGCAAGGACATAAAACAGTTGCAATCCAAGATAGGTATCAATGTCATGAACAAGAGGGTCAAATTACACATGCAAATCGAAAGTAATAGATATAAGAGATACAAAGTCAGATGTTTTTTAGGTGGAGGAAGGAATATCTGGATTTCATACCACTCAAGTTGATTGGGGAAGAATTATAATGTGAACCCACTCAAGTTTCATCTAGATTCCAGTTAATTATCTGTGTTCACCAAGCTGTGGGCGGAAAAAAAAACACATACAGCTCAGTGTGAATCACTTCCTGCTTTAATAATTTCCTTAACATTATAATAACAGATCTTGTTTCATAGGTTACAATTATCTAGAGTGCTCCTCTAATACTAAAGGGCAACTATCCAATTACATTTTGGCTTGAATGTCTTTATTGGTCATTCTCCCCATAAGACGTAAGAAGGCTTCTGGTGTGTGTTTACAGCTTTAGAGTTTCAACCACACTTCATAATTAGTGAGTTAATTTATTAAAATGGTAAGAATGTCAAGAGTTCTTGGAGCAGATACATATCTGCAGATCAAAAAAAGAATATCCTGCCCCTAAGCAGTATATACTTTATTTTCCAGCTGGAAGAAAATAAAAGAATAGTTGGATTCACACAACTCTGAAGATGCAGTCAAAAATTCCATTGCCTGGAGACAAAAGTTTAAGCTTGGAGTTAAAACAAGCAGGAAAGACAGAGATGGCTTTATGGTAGGTTTTCTGGGAGGATCATAGAACATTAAGAGTTGGAAGGAACCATAAGGGCCATCTAGTCTCACTAGATGCAACAAAATCATTTGTAAAAGGTTCCCATCCAATTGCTGTTTAAAGACTTCCAAAGAAGGAGAGTCCACCACCCTTTTGATCAGTCTATTCTGCAGTCAACTCTAGCCACTTCTACACTGCTTCTATATCCCAGGATCTGATCCCAGATTATCTGCTTTAAACTTGATTATATAAGTCTCCACTGTCAGATAATCTGGGATCAGATCCTGGGATATCTTCTTCTTCTTAGGTGATCCCTCGTAGCCCGAGGATGATGGCACTTCAAGTGTAGTGTCTTGGTGGTGGATGTGTAGGTGGCTGTGGAGACCTATTCTTGATCTGCATGTTCTTCTGCAGTGAGGACCTAGATTTCCAGGTGGAAGGCAGTCTCAGTCAGGGTTGGCTTGATATAGGGATATAGGGGCAGTGTAGAAGGGGGTCTGAATCTTACAGTAAATAAGTTATTCCTAATGGTCAATTGGAATCTGCCTTGAATGTTACACATTGTATATTTATTTATTTATTTTCGAAGGCTTTCATGGCCGGAATCACTGGGTTGTTGTAGGTTTTTTGGGGCTATATGGCCATATGCTCTAGAGACATTCTCTCCTGACGTTTTGCCTGCATCTAGGCAAACATCATCAGAGGTAGTGAGACCTCACTACTTGCCAGTAAGGTAATGCTCAAGATCCTGCAAGGAAGACTCCAGCAATACATGTAGTGAGAGTTGCCAGATGTTCAAGCTGGGTTTAGAAAAGGCAGAGGAACGAGAGACCAGATTGCCAATATCCGCTGGATAATGGAGAAAGGCAGGGAGTTTCAGAAAAACATCTATTTCTGCTTCATCTACTATTCTAAAGCCTTTGACTGTGTGGATCATAATAAATTGTGGCATGTTCTTGGTGGGATGGGCATACCAAACCACCTTGTCTCTCTCCTGAGGAATCTGTACAAGGACCAAGTAGCAACAGTCAGAACTGACCACGGAACAACAGACTGGTTCAAGATTGGGAAAGGCGTACGGCAAGGCTGCATCCTCTCACCCAACCTTTTTAACTTGTATGCAGAACACATCATTGATGTGCGGGGCTGGATGAATGCAAGGCTGGGGTGAAAATTGCTGGAAGAAACATTAACAACCTCAGATATGCAGATGACACCACTCTGATGGCCGAAAGCGAGGAGGAGCTGAGGAGCCTTCTAATCAAGGTGAAAGAAGAAAGTGCAAAAGCCAGGTTGCAGCTAAACATCAAAAAACCAAGATTATGGCAACAAGAATGATTGACAACTGGCAAATAGAGGGAGAAAATGTGGAGGCCGTGACAGACTTTGTATTTCTAGGTGCAAAGATTACTGCAGATGCAGACTGTAGCCAGGAAATCAGAAGACGCTTCCTTCTTGGGAGGAGAGCAGTCCAGTCTCGATAAAATAGTAAAGAGTAGAGACATCAGACTGGCAACAAAGATCCGCCTAGTCAAAGCCATGGTATTCCCTGTAGTCACCTACGGATGTGAGAGCTGGACCTTAGGGAAGGCTGAGCGAAGGAAGATCGATGCTTTTGAGATGTGGTGTTGGAGGAAAGTTCTGAGAGTGCCTTGGACTGCGAGAAGATCCAACCAGTCCATCCTCCAGGAAATAAAGCCCGACTGCTCATTGGAGGGAAGGATACTAGAGACAAAGTTGAAGTACTTTGGCCACATCATGAGGAGACAGCAAAGCCTAGAGAAGACAATTATGCTGGGGAAAGTGGAAGGCAAAAGGAAGAGGGGCCGACCAAGGGCAAGATGGATGGATGGCATCCTTGAAGCGACTGGACTGACCTTGAAGGAGCTGGGGGTGGTGACGGCCGACAGGGAGCTCTGGCGTGGGCTGGTCCATGAGGTCACGAAGAGTCGGAGATGACTGAACGAATGAACAAAACAAACAAGCAAACATCATCAGAGGTAGTGAGACCTCACTACTTCTGATTATGCTTGCCATAGATGCAGGCGAAACGTCAGGAGAGAATGCCTCTAGAACATGGCCATATAGCCAGAAAACACCTACAACAACCCACTATTTATAGTCTGCTTTTCTCCTAGCATGGGATCAGAGGTGACTCACAAGAAGTTAAAACCAAGCACAGCTAAAATCTTATTCAAACATTAAATTAAAATAAGAAAGACTGTACTAGTAAAGGCACAAAGTGGAAACGGCTTAAAGCACATGGTGCCATTTTGAAATGTTATTATTATTATATTTAAACAGCTTAAAGCACATATTTAAATATAATAATAAAACATTTTAAAAATGGCACCAATGCCATGTTCCAACCACTCAATTTGCATTTTCAGAAGGGGTACAGCTATCAATGAGTATATTCTTAATGTGCTATGCTACCAATCCCAGCTTTTGGGGAACAAGAGTAGGAGGGCACTATTATAGTTGCATTTGCATTCATATTCTACTTGTGGGTTTCCCATAGGTTGGGCAGTGTGGGAAGCACAATGCTGGACTAAATACTCGTTTGGTCTAACTGAACAGGAATGTTGTTGACATGTAATGGCACAACCTTGGTGTACCAGTGCTCTCTAGTACTTTAACACTACGTATGCAGTCAAAAGAATAATATGCAGGCTTGGTGGAATGCAAACCTAGCTTTGTGGCATACCTCTGACTTCTTGTTTGAGATGCAATTAAGTGTTAACACTAAATCGGCAAGATTTTTCTAATGAGGTATTGTTTATATGTGTACAGTGGGCCATCTTACCTGCCATGCTGTTAGTACACTAAAAAGATGCCAAGATGCCTGGAACTTCACACAGGTATGCCTTGTTCCTCTGTTATCAAGCCACGGTATTCCCCCCTCCAAAAGATTTATATTTCATCAAGGGATCAGGAATAAATATCTGATCCCCCCCCCCCTTTTTTTAATCAAAAAACCTTTTATGCAAGTTCAAGGCATCAGAAGATTGTGAACAAACCAACAGCAGTTGTAACCCCCTAAACTCCATTGTAAATAACTGTTCAATAAATTGTATCTACTTTATGATTTTTTGTGATTTGTATCTTTTACCTGTATACTAGATTACTTGTATAAAATTATATTAACTGCTTTATAGAAATGCAACAAAATGTCACCCAGAAACAGCCTTCCCTCCTTAACCTTGCAGAAATCTATATATATATAAATGCTCTGTGCATAATGAGTGCCTTAAAAACAAAAGAACCAATGAATGAAATCACACCAAATTTGGCAACAAAACATCTCACAACACAAGGAGTGACCATCACTCAAAAGATTATGATTTTGTCATTTGGGAGTTGTAGTTGCTGGGATTTATAGTTCACCTACAATCAAAGAGCATTCTGAACTCCAACAACGATGGAATTGAACCAAACTTGGCACACAGTTCTCCCATGACCAACAGAAATACTGGAAGGGTTTGGTGGGCAGTGTCCTTTGGTTTTGGAGTTGTAGTTCACCTACATCCAGAGATCACTGTGGACTCAAACAATGATGGATCTGGACCAAACTCTACACGAATACTCAATATGCCCAAATGTGAACACTAGTGGAGTTTGGGGAAAATAGAATCTTGACATTTGGGAGTTGTAGTTGCTGGGATTTATAGTTCACCTACAATCAAAGAGCATTCTGAACTCCATCAACGATGGAATTCAACCAAACTTGGCACACAGAACTCCCATGACCAACAGAAAATACTGGAAGGGTTTGGTGGGCATTGACCTTGAGTTTGGGAGTTGTAGTTCACCTACATCCAGAGAGCACTGTGGACTCAAACAATGATGGATCTGGACCAAACTTGGCACAAGCACTCAATACGCCCAAATATGAACACAGATGGAGTTTGGGGGAAATAGACCTTGACATTTGGGAGTTGTAGTCACTGGGATTCACAGTTCACCTACAATCAAAGAGCGTTCTGAACCCCACGAACGACAGAATCGGGACAAACTTCCCACACAGAACCCCCATGACCAACAGAAAATACTTAAGGCCATCCAATCCAACTCCCTTCATCAGGGCAAGAAAATGTAATCAAAGTCCTCTTGACAAAGAGCCACCCAGCCATAGATAGATATAGATAGATATGATTCACACACACACACAGATATACAGATATAGTATCATAGACTTGAAAGGGACCCCTAAAGAAGGACAATGATATGTTGCATGTTCCAGAGGGCAAACCAGACAATCTCCACATCAACACTGACAAAGAAACAGCAAGAAATACTGTTTACCCACAAACATAAAGAAATTACATATATTAGAAACCAACACTTTCTCATTACTTTATTTCCAGATCAACAGACTATGTCACAGCAATGCGTGGCAGGGGATAGCTAGTAATCTCCTAAGAATCGAAACGCTGGGCAAATCCCTCTGGCTGTTTCCCAAGCCACATAATCATCAGATTCATTTTGTGTATATAAAGATACATGATCTCCCATACTAGCCAGATTAGCTCAAAACATTTATGTGATTCACCTGAGGCTGAGAGCCATCACTTTAGGTGCGTTGATTTGTTAACTCTTTTAACAGCCAAGCCCTTGATTTCCCAGGATCTGCTCTTTGTCCCGAGTCTCGCACCTCAGCACAGAACTGGACAGTTGAATTAATCAAAAACTAATCAACATATTATTGGCATTGTCTTCTCCTGGATCATGCCCTCTCAGGGGGTGTCTCAGCAGATGATTGGTCATTTGCCTGACCAATCCCCAGCCACCATTCTCCCCGTCAAGGGAATTCCTGCCTGGAAGCCATGACATTAGTAGAGCCTTTGGACAATCCTGGTGCAAACCTTAGCCAGCCTCTTTTCTGGCCAATCAGAGGAGGGAGCGGGAGGTTTGAATGGTTGTCAAAACTCTGTAAGATGTCTTCCATTTATCTGGATGCTTATGCTTGTACATTTTGAAGCTAATTGCTGGTACTTGCATTATTTTTGGCAAATTGTAATAAACCTATGTGGCTTGTGCTCCACCTGGTGAGTTGGTTTCTCTGTCCTGGCGCTTCTGGTTTATCATACACTTGCCAGGCACTAATCCTCTTATCCGTGGTCCTAACTAAATAACTTCACCTCCCCAATTACCTTATATTTCCATCAGGCTTATGATGGCCCATTTACACTTTCCCAACCCTTGTATGACAAAACATTACTGGCCTAAATCCTGTTATTAATCCTAATTAGATCAGAACAGTTGAATAAATATAATTTACTTATGTGCTGACTCACTATAAAGCAATGGCTTGAACGATCTGCTCTGTTTAGGATTAAGGAACCAGATCTGTGTGAATCCACCAAATGCTTGTCAGGAAGTGTTACAAAGACTCTTACAAAATATAGTCGGCTCTGTATTAATAGGTCCTGTACCCATGGATCAAACCGCCCACATCTTGAAAATATTAACAGCTATCCCAAAATGCAAAGTTTGATTTTGCCATTTTATAACAAAGATAGCTTTTTCCTCCACTTATGTCTATAAGGCTTGGGAAGATGCGAACACAACGATAGACAGGGTATAGGGATTTTATCTTTGAAGATCCCCACCGCTATCACCAATTGTGAGGAGGTGCTTGTGTGTTGCTGAGGTTGGCAACGGCAGGCCCTAATAATGGAGGTATTTTACCTCAGGCACTTTTTAATCCCACCGCTGCCACCAATTGTACAGATGTGGATGTTATGGAGGGAATTTACCTCAGGCCTCAATGGTGTAGAAGAGTATATTATGGAGGAGGCCAATTATTATTTGTAAGTTAAGGTAACTGCCACCAACGTGAGGTATTTGAGGTACCACCAATGAGATCTGGCTCTACAGACGCAGATTAGTTGAGATGAGACGGTTTTCAACAAAAGATAACAAGTTTATTGTGTACAAAGCTTATGGTTGCAGGCTGTTAAATAACTTATGGAACTTTGAATATCACGTGGTTTATAATACAGTCCACTCTTCCAGATAACACAGCTTGTGGCTAACTTTCACTGAGGTGAAGCCCTCTAGTGAATAATGTTTCACTACTATAAATAGTCTTTCAATTTGATCTTCCCTCGATCAAATCTCTGATCTCCAGCCCTTCCTTAACTAGGGATCTTAACTAGGCTTCCTTTAGTTTTCTTTGACTAAAGAATCTGGCCAGGTTTCTTTCTTCAGCCCTTCTAGACTGAAAAACACCAGCCGCTCACACACAAGCCTCTCTCTCAGGCCTTTTCAAGCCTCTCCTGCTTTTTTTAAAAACGCACATAACTTTTCCTGCTTGGCTCCGCCCACTTCTCCCTCTCATGAGCTAGCCAGCCTCGTCTCCTTGGCAACGCTCACTGTGGATTCAAACCAGATGATTCCAGTTTTAGCTACTGTTACAAACACAAATACATACACTAACAGTTAAACACAAACATAATAACAATGACTTCTGCACAAGGCTGTTTTAACATCCACAGATTTTGATATCCATGTCCTGGAACCAATTTGCATGTGATAACAAGAGTCCACTGTACATGTGTGTGTAGATAGATGGAAAGATGATAATCTCTTATCTAGAATTCTGAAATTAAAAAATAGTTTTTAAAAAACCCTCTAAAAATGCCCATGAGTAGCTGAGACAGCGATATCTTTGTTTTCAATGCACACAAACTTTTGTTTCAAACATAAAATTATTTAAACTATTATGCATAAAATTACCTTGTATAAGGTGTATTTGAAACATACTGTAAATTAATTTTGTATTCAGACCTGGGTTCCCATCTCCAAGGTATTATATTATGGAAATGGAAATATCCCCAAAATCTTTTACAATTCTGGTCTCCCAAATGATTTCAGGTAATGGATATGATATTCAGGTCCAACACTCTTTATCTGGAATTGCAAAATACTTGGTAATCGTTCCCAAAAGTGCCTGAGATAGTGATACCTTTGCTTTTTGACAGTCTGTATTTTGTTTCATGCACAAAATGATTTAAAATGTTATTTATAAAATTGCCTTCAGGCGCCGTGTATAAAGTGAATATGAAACTTAAATGAATTTGGTGTTTAGACTGGGGTTTCTACCTCCAAAATATCCTAATATTTCTGGTCTCCCAAACATTTTGGATAAGAAATACATTGTATAGGCTGAGAATTCTAAAATTCCAAATACTCAAGACTATCCACCTGAATAATACCTTTGCTTTCTAATGTTTTGAGGTGACTGACATGATTTAAAATAATTATATAGAAACTTACAGTTAGAATGTGTTTATAAAGTGTATATGAAACTAGGGCAAGATCTATCCTGCCATATAAAATCCAAATTAGCTGCTTTGAACTGGATTATATGGCAGGGTAGACTCATATAATCCAGTTCAAAGCAGATGATGTGGATTATCTGATTTGATGATCTGAAATATAAGGCAGTGTAGATCCAGCCATAGATGAATGTTATTGTCTCATCTCATAATGTATATGTACATATTTTTAAAAATCCAAAAATATTTCTGGTTTCCAAGCATTTTGGATAAGGAATACTCAGCTCTGTAGTGCATTTGTCACCATGAACAGGCCTTGTGTGTAGGCTTGCAGGAGAAAACGTACTGACAGCAATCTGTTTGTGTGTTTTCTATCTTCCATGACTGTGTGTGGGAGCAACCTGTTTCTATGTGTGTCTTTTATTATGTTTTATTCCTCCCAACCTTCTGAATCTATGTGAAATAAGCAATACCACCAAAAGAATGATAATTAAATGTGAGTGTCTTTATTTAACATTCCACCAAATATTCAAACCCGCATTCATTCCATCAATCTCATAGATATCATTAAAATGCTAAGTAGTTATTGTATAGTGTTATACAGCTTTTTAATACTTGCACGTATATTTATGTATTGATATTTATAAATGATATAAATCTTGGAAATGTATGTTATGCTCTAACAAATTACACACACACACACACACTAGCTGTATCCGGCCACGTGTTGCTATGGCCCTGTCTGGTTAAATGTAGCTGGTTTATAATCTATGTAATTTCGTAATATTTTTTGTTGTTCCATTGTCTGTGAATAAATAATAATAATGGTGTAAATAATAATAATACTGGCCTATAAGGATACTAGAGACAAAGTTGAAGTACTTTGGCCACATCATGAGGAGACAGCAAAGCCTAGAGAAGACA
>NW_026847549.1:192409570-192602353 GCF_025583915.1 Anolis sagrei ordinatus
ATATATATAATAGCCCCCCCTCTCTCTATATATTTATGGCGCGCTCTCTCTATATATTTATAATCTATATCTCTCTCTCTCTATATATATATATGTATGTATATTAGCCCCCCTCTCTATATATATTTATGGCACTCTATATATATATTTATAATCTCTATATATTATTTATATTATATACACTATATATATAATAGCCCCCCTCTATATATATTTATGGCACTCTCGCTATATATATTTATAATCTATATATATTATTTATATTAGCCCCCCCTCTCTATATATATATGGCGCTCTGTATTTATAATCTCTATATATTATATACACTATATATATAATAGCCCCCCTCTATATATTTATGGCGCTCTATATATATATTCACAATCTATATATATATATATTTATATTATATACACTATATATATATATATATATATATATATAGACCCCCTCTCTATATATAGCGCTCTCTCTATATATATTTATAATCTATATATGTTATTTATATTATATACACTATATATATATAATAGCCCCCATCTCTATGTATATAGAGCCCTCCTCTATATATATTTATGGTGCTCTCTCTATATTTATAATCTATATATATTATTTATATTATGTACTCTCTCTCTCTCTCTCTATATATATATATGTATGTATATTAGCCCCCCTCTCTATATATATTTATGGCACTCTATATATATATTTATAATCTCTATATATTATTTATATTATATACACTATATATATAATAGCCCCCCTCTCTATATATATTTATGGCACTCTCGCTATATATATTTATAATCTATATATATTATTTATATTATACACACACACACACACACACATATATATATATAAAATAGCCCCCCTTTATATATATGGTGCGCTCTCTATATATATTTATAAGCTCTATATATTATTTATATTATATACACTATATATATAATAGCCTCTCTCTCTCTCTCTCAATATATATATATATATATATATATATGGCACTATATTTATAATCTATATATTACTTTATTGTATACAGTATATAAATATATGAAGCTGTTATATAAGTATAGATATATATAGCTATATTATACCTATTCATCTTCTATCTATATCTATATATAAATAAAAATGTAATGTTCGTTTGTGGGAATAACATAACTCAAAAACCACTGAACGAATTGACCCCACTATATATATTTATAATTTATATATATACCTTATATTATATACAATATATATACACACACACAGCTATTATATATAGGTGTGTGTATGTATGTATGTGTGTATGTATGTGTGTATGTATGTGTATATATATATATATATAGCTATATTATACCTATTTATCTTCTATTTATATATAATACACTACCAGTATATTATACTATTAGTACTAAATAATAAATTGTCTGTATTATAACGGTTCTGGTCCAACTTTCCTGATTGAACACATCTCCTCCTGTGAGAGCCAACAAGAGCTTTAAGATGGGGAGGCCCTGCTGGGAAGGCCCTGCTCTCAGTCCCACCACTTTTGCAAGTGCAATTGGTGGGGACGACAGACAGAGCCTTCTCAGTGGTGGCCCCCCAGTTGTGGAATTTCCTCCCTAATGACATAAAGCAGGCCCCATCTCTTCTGGTTTTTAGAAAAAAATTAAAGACATGGCTCTGTACACAAGCATTTGCAGAATGAATCATTATGGTTTCGACACAGTCTGAATAAGGATTATGAGCAAGGATTACAAATGAATGGAATCATGCATTTTATATGTTTCAATCTGTTATTATTCTATGTGTTTTATTGATTAACGGCTTTAATTGTTTTTGGTATGTGGGATAGGTTTTCTGACTATGTTTTAAGTGGCATTGAATCTTGCCATTGTAAGCCGCCTTGAGTGAGGCCTACAGGGGTGAGAAAGGCAGGGTAGAAATGAAGCAAATAAATAATAACTATCATCAGTTGTAGTATCTGATATATATAATATATATCCAAGCTTTGTTTGCAAGATCCTGTACTTTTGTCCAACCCTTTTGAATTTGTGAGGTAGCAATTCCTGGCCAGATCCAAGGTTGTCTTGTGAGGTGGGTTTTATGACCTGACCTTTATTTATGCATACAACAGAATAGCACAACAGTAGTAGAAATGTAAATTGAGCTGGTCATTTGAATTCCTTTGCAATGACCTGCAGTTTGGACAAAGGACATATTATTATTATTATCAACAACAAGCAATTTTTTTGTCATGTCAGGAGTGACTTGAGAAACTGCAAGTCGCTTCTGGTGTGAGAGAATTGGCAGTCTGCAAGGACGTTGCCTAGGGGATGCCTGGATGATCTTGATGTGTTTATCATCCTTGTGGGAGGCTTCTCTCATGTCCCCGCATGAGGAGCTGGAGTTGTTAGAGGGAGCTCATGCACCTCTCCCCGGATTCGAACCTGCAACCTGTCGGTCTTCAGTACTGCCGGCACAAGGGTTTAACCCACTGTGCCACCGGGGGCTCCAACAAGCAATAATAATAATAACTTTATTTATAACCTGCCCTATCTCTCCGAGGGGACTCACAGCCGTTTCCAAACAAAAAGTGGCAAACATTCAATGCCATAATGAAAGCCAAATCAAACCAATGAATGAAACAACAACAGTGTAAACTTATAATAACTAACCAAAAGTAAGTAAATTAAAAACAACATAAATAATTAAAAAGCATAGTATTATGCATAGTATGAAGCATAATAACACTATGTAACAAAAATTGGAAATGGATAATTCAGTTCCTGAAAGGTCATAATTCTGAAAGATGTCCTGCAAAAAGTGCTGAAAGATGTCTTCCAAAAAGACAATGTGCTACAGCAGAATGTCCCACCAAAACTAAGTTTTTGCAGTTTAATAAACTTTGTCTATATTTTTATAATAAAACCAATTAGGAAATGACATTTGTAATCCAGGAAGAAAAATCGTGTTACATAGTGTAATAATAATAATAAACATTTTCCATGTTTTTATGATAGAAGCAATTAGGAAATTACATTTATAACCCAGGAAATTACATTATTATTATTATTATTATTATTATTATTATTATTATTACATAGTGTAATAATAATAATTAACAATAATACATTTTATTTATTACCTGCCTCTCCTGATGGCTCAAAGTGTAGTACAACCAATTTTAAAAAATGAACATAAATTACTACATTTCATAAACACATACACACATATATGTGAGAGTATGTGAATACGTATACGAAACACAGCTACAGAATTGACATACAGTAGTAATAGAATGCAAATTAAAAACTCATTATATATATGCACATATACATAAACATATTTTAGGGCAAGCCATGCTGTAGGCCTCACTCGCACTAAAGGGCTGCTTCTCTGTGCCTGCTTTCCTATTTGCCCTCTGTTACTGTTTTTTAATGCTTTCTTGTGGCAAACAGGAGATACAGCTTGCTATTAATGATCCAGGTCTGCCATCTACATTGCTATATCATCCAGTTTCTGAATCCTGTTTTGAACTGGGTGATATGGCATTGTGTAGACCAGGCATGGGCAAACTTAGGCTTCCCTCTATGTGTTTTGGATTTCATTGTGGGGGTCGGAGGCCAAACTTCATTTATTTATTTGTTTGTTGGATTTATATAGTCCTTTTCTCACCCCTGGGGCGACTCAAAGCGGTTCACCACATAATCAATGTTAAAATCCAATGCCTCACGCCTGGAGGGCCGAAGTTTGCCCATGCCTGGTGTAGACTAATATAATCAGAATTCAGAACCTGGATGATATGTCAGTGTAGATCAAGCTGCAGTCATGGGTTTGATGTGTTCCAAAGTCAGATTTTTAAATTATTTTCCTTACTTTTATTCAATTTTTTAAAATCTTAACTTTGGGTAAGTCTTTAATTAGACAGGCATGTGTTCTGATTCTGTTTTCTACCTTTTTTGTAAGCCACATTAAGTCAATAATGGGCGCATCTACACTGGGCATGGACAAACTGCAGCCCTCCAGGTGTTTTGGACTTCAACTCCCACAATTCCTAAGAACCGATAGTCCAAAACACCTGGAGTGCCACAGTTTGATACAACTTTAACCTACCCATCATGGCTCACTGCTATGGAATCCTGGGAGTTGTAGTTTGGTGAGGCATCACCAATATTTGGCAGAGAAAGGCCAAAAGCCGTGAAAAACTGTGTCTTGGCATTATTTATTATTATTATTATTATTATTATTATTATTATTATTATTATTATTTTAAATTAAGCTGTAATTCACCCTGAGGCATGAGGAGAAGCAAGTAAGAAGCTAGTAAAATTATTATTATTGAGTCATGACGGTTAAAATATGGAGTCGTACTGCACTAATTCTACAGAAACTTTGGCCCTCCAGGTATTTTGGACTTCAGCTCACAATTCCTAGCAGCTGATTTCTTTATACCAGAAATGTTTTGGGGTACATATACGCCGTAGAATTAATGCAGTTTGATACCACTTTAGCCACCATAGCTCAATATTATGGAATCATGAGTTGTGGTTTTACAAGGCCTTCTCTGCCAAGGAGTGATGCCAGATTGAAAACCTTATCAATTACAATTCCCAGGATCCCATAGCATTGAGGCCTGGCAGTTAAAGTGATGCCAAGCTTCATTCATTCTGCAGTCTGAATTGGTCTCAACATCTGCGCTTGGGTAAGTTATTGCAGGGTGACTATCCTTTATTGGAAATGCTTGGGGTCAGAAGTGTTTTGAATATTGTTCCCCAGATTTTTTAGAACATCAGAATATAGACTCAAGGTGGAAAGCAGAATCAGAAACTAATACATAATGAAAACCATACAAACTTAAGATTGAAACATAAATCAACAAGAGAATTGACACACATCAACACACGACTTGAAACATTATAAATCAACAACAAAATTGACACACATCAACACATGACTGAAAATAATTGGATTATTAGTAGTAATGAAAGTTGCAACACTGGGCCTGTATACCCTAAAAACACCGGATTCTGTCTGCTCTTGGAAACTAAGCACGGTCTATCCTAGTTAGGACTTGGATGGGAGACTGCCAATGAATACCAGGTGCTGTGGTTTGTATTTCAGAGGAAGGAATTGGCAAACCACATCTGAGTGAAATTCATGTGCTTCCTGTAAGTTGACAGGCAACTTGAAGAAACACACACACACACATCCTACTCACCCTTCAAAATAATGAACCCCATATGGAGGCTTGCAAGCCAAACAGTTTGGCTTAGTGTATGTTCTTGTGATTTTAAATAATTAATTATTGTACATGTTGATGGAGAGGGAGGGTATATCAAATAAGTATAAATATTGGTTAAAGTATTCCTATTTAAGTTCAGAGTAACAATACTACATGTTGGTAACAGGTCACAATATTCAGAAGAATGCTACTGGCTATGGGGAAAACCTTAGTATATTATACGACAAGAAATCATAGTATACTCCACAGTATATTTTCAACAACGTTATCACACATTGGGATTGTAGCTTTAAGATAGATCTGATAGTTCCTTTATCGTGTTCAGAATTTGTTTTGTTGACTTAGCCTTAAAAAAACTGAAACCCACATGGTGCATGTTGATTAAGGAAGGGACATGTGTGCTTATGTGAGTGTGTAAAGAAGTGTAAGGAGAAGTGAGACCGGAAGGGAAACATCTGTAAGAAGGGAGATGCAAAAATGGAGGTGAAGTGTTATTGAAAGAGGAAATGACACATGAAGGGACTGAAAACTAAAGGGTTCATAGAGAGACAATGGGCAGTTCTACATAGATGAATGTACTCAGATAAATCTGCAATCCTGGGCAGAAAGTGGCACATAAATCAATTGAATAAAGACCTGGCATAATTATTTTATTTGTAGAGAGATCTGTGTGCATTTATATATGCAGATTATGTAATTAGTACCAGAGCAAACTTCCAATAGTAAGGAACTCTAGTTTAAACCTAGACAAGGGACAGGGACAACTGAGTCTGAATATGTTAACTCTAAAGTTTGGTCCCATATGGATATAATCAGCTTAAACTTCCTTACATTTGTAAAATGGACTAGCACCCAAGACCTTTAGGGAAGGGTGGGAAATACAGAGGAAGGCAACAGTAGTTTTTAAGGAACATGCATGTATTCAGAGGAGCGTTTGGGTAATATGCTAAATGCTGCTTCCCCACAGGAATAGCTCTGTGTAAACACAGTGAACAAAGGCACGGTTCTGTATCATTCAGATTAAGGCCTGTTAAACTTTGTGAGGTTAATGTTTGGCAAAGTAATTTTGAACATGTGGACAGTGTTTCTCCAATAATTTAGTTGGGGGTAGGGAATGAAGCTTCCCTGTTTAAGACCAAATTTGGCTGTGCATACCTCAGATTGGTTAAGAGCTTGTGATATCAAAACACACAAATTGCGCATTGAATAAACCTTGCATTAAAAACATTTGAAAGTAGAGGTTTTAAAATAAAGGCAATTGTTTTTACTTGTTATAATTGTTGAGGCATCGAATTGTTGCCAATTTGTGAACTTCTTGGAGTCGCCTCTGGGCTGAGAGGGGCGGTATATAAATATAGTAAGTAAATAAATAAATCCGAAGGGCAGATAAAATTGATTTATTATTTATTTACGACATTTATACCCCTCCCTTTTCAACCCAAAGGGGACTCAGAGCGGCTTAGAAGTTATATGTACATAAAATGTATTATATTACTAGCATAGCACAATATTGGTACTATATTGTGCTATACCATTATACTGCAATATTAGAGTATAATATTCTACTTGAACTGTTCTTCTCCAGATTAACATTTGGAAACCTATTTTGAATACATGTACTTCAACTTGAAACCATTCTCATATTTTTACGTGTGCTGGTTTGCTCATATTGGTTTCTACTTTTTATAAAAGTGTACCTTATTTTTCTTTTCTTTTGCTGTTTTAGTAAACTATTATAAATTCTGCATTTCTTTGAATAATCTTGTGGGCGGAAAAGCAGTTTTCAGTATATAAAGGACTACAGTGGTTTTTATTATTTACAGTAAAATTATCTAGCAGTTTTGGCAGGTAGTGCCAAAAGACAAAGTAAGCATATTACTTTCGACATCTTTAAGCAAAATCTTTGATATATTGTTGGTGTTTATTAATTATTTAAAAATGTATTAGTGTCAAAGTAGAATATGGAAAAAGAACTCAGAAATAGTTGATAAAGGGAATTTAAAATGTATATTCTGTCTTTTGTTTATGATACATGTGGTAAGTTTCAACATGGGAAAGTACCGACTGAGGGAGGGGACATATTTAGCATAGACTAAATACTTTATTGATATGTTTTTTCAAAGAGTTCATTATTAGAATAATAGTTAGAATGGCCACCTCTTCAAAGTGAAGGAATACACCAATAAAATATTGTAAACTTAGGTTCAGGCTTAAGAGGTTTTTTTAAAAAAAAAAAAATCTTGATATACAGCAAAATATATAGGTTGGCTATTTTCTGTTGTTGTAGTATATTAAGATACCAGATTCCATCTGATCTTAGAGGCTGGAGGACTATGAATGAGTAATAGGCGTTGTAAGCTATATTTCAGAGAAAGGGACTAGCAAAACCACTTATGAATTTTACTTGCATAAAGAAAACCCTATGAAATTCATGGGGTCGACTTGAAAGCAGAGACATGGTGAAATTCTTGTGCAAACGATGAGACTATAACAAATACTAAGAAATCTGTAGAGGTGCTTGGAAAAATATATTTAATTGTATAGTCTGTATCTTCTTTTAGTATCTTGAGAAAAACAGATTTCAATCAGCATTGTGCCTAGTTCTTGACAAATAGGAAGTGAAACTGATTAAAGGACGGATGCTGCTTGATCTGATTTCAGTGATTGCTCCACTTCAATTCATGTGGCTTAAGTAAATAAGAATATGCCAACCCAATTGTGTTGTGTAGGTGTATGTATTTGAAAAATGTGTTGTTAGTGATGCGTAGAGGTGTTTGTCTTAAAATTATCTTAATAGAAATTTGTTCCTATTCAGCCTATGTTTAAAAGGTGAGAGGTGATAAATCAAGCTTAAAATCACAGAATAATAGAGTTGGAAGATAACACATGGGCTATGTAGTCCCTGCTATGCAGAAAAAGAACAATCAAAGTACCCCCAACAGATGGCCATCCAGCCTCTGTTTATAAGCCTCCAAGGAAGGAGCTTCCACTACACTCCAAGGCAGAGAGCTCCACTGTTGAGCAGCTCTCACAGCCAGGAAGTTCTTCCTAGTGTTCAGGTGGAATCTTCTTTCCTGTAATTTAAACCCATTGTTCTGAGTCCTAATCTCCAGGGCAGTAGAAAACAAGTCTGCTCCCTCTTTCTTATGACACCCTTTCTAATATTTAAACATGGTGGTCATGTCTCCTCTCAACCTTTTCTTCTGCAAGCTAAACATCTCCAGCTCTTGAAGCCACTCCTCAGAGGGTATGATCTCCAGACTTTTGATCATTTTAGTCGCCCTCCTCTGTACACCTTCCAGCTTGTCAATATCTCTCTTGAATTGTGGTATTCAGAATTGGACACAGTATTCCAGGTGAGACCTGGCCAAAGTAGAATAGAGAGTCACAATGACTTCCCTTGATCTAGACTCTATGCTCCTTTGAATGCATCACATTGCTGCATCACTCTGTTGGCTCATGTTCAACTTGTTGTCCACGAAGACTCCCAAGATCTTTTTCACACGGACTGTTGTCGAGCCAGTTGTCACCCATCCTGTATCTTTGCATTTCATTTTTTCCGCCTAAGTGAAGTATCCTACACTTCTCTTGTTGAAATTAATTTTGTTAATTTTGGCCCAGCTCTCTAGTCTGTTTGGGTCATTTTGAGTTCTGATCCTGTCTTCTGGAATATTCGCTATTCCTCCCAATTGGTATCATCTGCAAACTTGATACGCAAGCCTTCTAAACCATCATCTAAATCATTTTTTAGCGTAGCCCAACTAAATATGATTTTTAAATTAAGGCAACCAATTTTTCTGAAAGAAGATGGTGTATGTAGGAATTACACCATGTCTGGAATGTTCCTCTGATTCCATTTGGAAAGACTGTTTGATTAGTTACATTGGCAACAGAAAAGCTTAAATTATCTCCAACAGAGATAATAGTGTCCTTTGTGTCATCAGTATTTCCTTGTCTTAAGCAAGTTTACCACTGACATAGTGAAAATATTCATATGCAACAGGTGCTTCTGAGCAACCTATCAATTTTCAAAGAACAAGGATTACAGACATTCATGCTGTACACCAGCTGCAGACGGGCATTTGCCATATTCAGCTAACTTTATTTGAAATATGCTGAGAATAAATAAAAGCATACAATATATTTTTGGCTTTCTTGCACATGTTGGATTTCTCAAATGTCATATTGTGTTCATTTGGATGATTCCTATTTTTAGAGCAATTTCCTTCCTTTTTTGTTCTACACTTCTGGTTTCTCTAGCTAGAATGTGCACGGATAATCTGACAACAAGTTGTACCTATTAGGCCTGGGTAACAACGGAAAAATTTGTTTCTAAAATCGATTTGTATTTGGGGGGGTTTTTTGTTTCGATATTTAAAATAATTACAAAATTTTCCTTTTAAAAAGTTCGATATTTACGAAATTTCGTAAATGTGAAAAAAATTACAAAACATTAACGAATCGATTTCCGAAACAATAACGAATTGATTCGTTAATGGCGGACGCGACCGCGAAATACGCTAAAAAACCTCCAAAAACTTCTGAAGCTTCCCTCTCCCTCTGTTGTTGACTGTTGGTGTGATATTATAATTTTTTTTCACTAATTAAACAAAAAACTTGCCCCAGACATGCGGAAATAATAACTAAACGACCTCAGAACAATAACGAAACGAATACAATAACGAAATACGAAGCATTTGCAAAACGTGTTTAAAAATTCGTTTTTTTAAAAATTGCTCCAGAATGGTTCGTTATCGTTTTGTAATTGGAAAAATTAACGAATTATTAACGAATTACGAATTAACGAAACGAAACCGCCCAGCCCTAGTACCTATCGTGTAAGTAGAACTGCAATGTAGTACTTACAGTGTGACTATGGTGGAAGTACGGTATTTTAGCTTTCCTCCTTAGGAGTAAAGAATATAGTGACCATATTCAAAGGTAATTTGAAAAAATAAAGTTTTATAATACTTTTCATATAAAGGATATTGTCATCTGGAGATATTCTGTTGTAGCTTAGTCACAGACCAGAGGCCAAAATGTTTCCTCCTTTAGCATATGTGTAATATGGAATTATTTAGTAGACAGATATATCTTCTTGCTTCACAATGCTGCAATGATGGGATAGAGCCATAGCTGCTGGATAGCTCACTGACAGATAATCAGTTGGCACAGAACTCACTTTCAGGCTTCATCCACAGTAGCAAAAACATATATTAAAAATCCATACTCACTTCTATTCCAGTGATGTTAAAACACACAACATACGCAATTTTTAATAGTGAAGTTGCTTCTTTCCAGCTTTAATGTGATGTAAAAAAACGTATTTTCCGTTCTGCAATTTCCAGGAAAAAAACTTTTTTTACTGTCTGTCCTTATTTGGATAAGGGTAGCATTGGAGATGGGTAGTTGATGGTGGCACATATTGATGGATAGATTCTTCCTTCTATTAAGTATCACAGGGTTTTTTTATTTTAAAAAAACCACATTCACTATATGTTTGAGATTCTTTACTTGTTAGGCTATGTTTAACATTTTATTAAATATATATTATTTCATTTATAAAGAGCACTGTTGAGCACATGGCTAGGCTCAACTGGGGAGTGGGAGGCAGCCCTGCAAAGAAGAAAAAAGTGGTGCTTGGTTGGAAAACAGCTGTTGTGGCCCCAAGGAAATATAAACCATTTACTTCCTTTCTCCTTCCCCACACACTTCATGGCAGAATCCCTCTTGCAAAGTTGTTTGCTCAAAGTCAAGCAGCCAAAGGTTTCATCCAGAATAGAGCATCCAGCTATGCACTGTCTCATCTGCATCAGTTGCACATAATAACAAATATAGTGTCATCTGCATATTTTAATTTGTTGCTTCTTTCTCCGAGTCTAATCCTACTTTGTCAACACTATTTTTATCTTATAGATTAAACAGATAGAGTGATGGATTGTGGCCTTACCTGACCTCATTGCGAATTGGAAACCAATTTGATTCTCTATTTTCTTCTAGAGAGTGTATTTTGTCCTAAATACTGGTTTTGCATCAGAACTGTCAAATACTATGATGTTCAAGTCTATACAATAAAGGCTTTGTTAAAATCTATACAGCACAGGATTGCTTTATCTCAAAATCCTTTAATATACTTTGGCTCCTTCCACACAGCTGAATAAAATTCCACATTATCTGTTTTGAACTGGAATATATGGCAGTGTGGACTCGGATAACCTAGTTCAAAGCAGTTATTGTGGGATTTTCTGCCTTGATATTCTGGGTTATATGGCTATGTGGAAGGGCCCTTAATCAGCCAACATGCCTGAGATAAATCAGCACTTTCTGTGCAAGAAACAGGAAATGTTTCTGTTCAAAGATTCTATCCTGTGTGGAAAATGCTCTTTGCTGTGCAAGTTAGCTATGTGCAAATGTTGTGCAGAATACTTCACAAACTTTTTGGCAGGATTTCTTAAAATGTCACATAGTCGAATCAGAGAACATACTTTATCTAGAAAACATGGTCTTTGTCCTTTCTCCCACATAATCTGATGTAGAAGAGTGCTTAAAGAAACAGTTGGAAACGTCAACACTGCCCACTTGGTGTACTATAATTATTTTCTAATGCTGAACAAATGAAAAGAAACTGCCTGATTCTCCTATAGATCAAAAAGCACAAGGTTAAGTTCTAATTAGAAATGCTGCTTATAGAATGTGGGAATTATTTAAAAGCCATCATGAGTAATACTTTTTGTTAACTGCATTCACAAATTTGATTAAGTTATTTTCATGGCAGGTGGGCTGTGGTTTACACCTAACCACAAGTGAACATACTGTAATAGTTTGGTTCTTCAGAGCAGCATTGCAACTGTTCTGATAAACATCACAAAGAAATTATGCATGCTGCTTTAGAATTTTCACTTGAGGAGAAAATAGTCTCATTGCACACATTTTAATTAATTATTTTTTGAAGGAAAGTGCTTTTCTTGACAGATCATTGGTGAATTCCTATACCAAATACCAACATTTGGGGTGGGGTGGGGGGGGTTTGCTGGTAATGGCCTAAACTAATTCTACTTAAAGTGGATTGCTGCCAGCCCCTGAGCCACTGGCTACAGGTTTCTGGAAAGTTTCAAGGGAACAAATTGACACAGATTTAGTGTTGGGCCAAGGCACACTGGAAATCAATAATTACCAGGCCCCACATCATATAACCTGAGAAACACTGAGCTGAATGATCATTTCTGGTTCCGTCTAGAGTAGATCATCAAATCAATAGGATTTAAATAGAGTTGACAATTTTTTTCAGTTACTGATTCAGTAGTCCTATTTTTGAGATCTAGCAACTGGATTTGGGATAATAAAACATGAAAAACTAAAATAGTGCTTATATCTTCATAGAGATACCTGACATTAAAATACTCTACTACATTTAGATTAAAATTATTTCTATCTTTTTTAAAAAAGCAGCAAAAGAAGGAAAATGTGTCTAACCAAACAAATCTTGGGTTATATATAATTACTAAGAGTTTGCCTCTCTGTTGAACAGCAACACATATTTACATTTTCTTAGGAAATAGGAAACAAATTGTCTTGGCAGTGGGTTCATAGATTATTGTAGAGACCTATTACTGATCTGCATGTTCTTCTGCCACGAGGGCATCGATTTCCAAATGGAAGGCGGTCCCAACGGGTTGACTTTACATGCCTTCCTCTTAACATGTTTCTCCCTTTCACCCTCCATTCATGCCTCTTCAAATTCTAAAGCACTGTTGGTAACAGCTGACCTCAAGTTAGAATGCTCGAGGGCTAGGGGTTCCCAGTTCTCTGTACCTATGCCACAATTTTTAAGATTATCTTTAAATCCACCTTTAAATTTCTTTTCCTGTCCACCAGCATTCAATTTTCTTGAGTTGAGAGTATAGTAACTGCTTTGGGAGATGATGTTTAGGCATTTGTACAATGTAGCCAGTCCAGTGGAGTTGATGGTGAATGATCATTGCTTTAATGTTGGTGGTCTTTACTTCTTGCAGCATGTTGGCATTTGTCAGCCTGCCTTCCTAAGAGATTTCCAGGATTTTTCAGAGACAATGCTGATGGAATGATTCCAGAAGCTGAATGTGATGTCTGTAGACCGTCCATGTTTCACAGGTGCATAACAAGGTTGGGAAGACAATAGCTTTATAAACAAGCATCTTGGTGTCCCTATGAATGTCCCAATCCTCAAACATTCTTTGCTTCATTCAAAAAAATGCTGCACTTGCAGAGCTCAGATGGTGTATTTCAGAGTTGATGTTGACTTTTGTGGAGAGGTGGCTGCCAAGGTAGCAGAAGCGGTTAACATTTTCTAACTTTACACCAATAACGTCATCTACATTTAATCCACTTTCAAACTGGTGATGAAGAAATGCTTTATTTCACAGTCACGCAACTGCAACCAGGTCAAGTGGATAATTTTCAGTGCTTCAGATACACTGGGGGGAAAACACCAAAAAAGAACTCACCAGTTTATTATTGAAAGGTTAAATAGTACAAGGAGGGTGAAACTTATCCAGAAAGTGAATTGTGGCTTGTGGAAGTTTCTAGAGGGAAAAAATTCACTCTTTTATTTTCCCAGACAAAAGCCAATAGAGTCGTAAGTAGTTGGAGCTGAAAAAATAGACCACAGATTTTTTTTGGGTCTGTGTGTGTGTGTGTGTGTGTATGACCCTCAGGGCTACATTTGTTTCATAGCATAATTCAAAAGCAACTTCCTTTTTCAATGTTGAAGAGAGGAAGGAACTGGCATCACCACCTTGTTTATATTTTTGGTATACATTTTTTATTGTGTTATATGAAGAAAAACAAAAAACATAAAATTTTCCGAATTCCATCAATCAAAATACACACATTATTTCTCCAATCCCACCATCTCCCTCTTCCCACCCGTGAACCCCCACCCATGACTTCCGACACCACACCCTATGGAACTAGTATTTAACAAAACTCTATTCTTGTCATTGCATGAATAAATTTTTCATACAACTATTTCAAAATCTATTTCTATCTTTTTTTAAAATACCAAAGGCAAGACTCCATTACCTTCTGTGTATTCCTGTCTTTAAAAAAACCCTACAAAATCAGTGGGAGTTGCTATAAGTAAACAAGGAACTTAAAAGCACATATATTCACACACATATATATTACCACCATTTTTAATGGATTCATCACTTCAACATAAAATATTCTATATTCCATCTACATTTTTTTAGGAAAAAAGGCTTCAAAGCCACTGGCTCTTCAGATTTTTTGTTGTACCCTCATTCAAATTGGCACTAATAGGCTTTTCCACCATAAATTTAGATTTTTAATTAAATAAATATATTATGAAGTGTTTCCAGGACACTTTGGTTAGTAGATGTGTAAGCTTTTGTTGTTCACAAGTGCCTTAAAAGCTGTGTGGTGTATTTCTCAATATAGCTGAAACAGTCTGTGGAGAGAGAGACTGAAGTGTCATGTAAAGGAGTCAGTAAAGCAAGTCAAAACCTGTTTAGATGCAGACTTGCTGGATCTGTTCCAAATTGTCTAGTTGGATTTATTACTGTGTAGTATGAATTACTATAAGCTTATGTGAGAATATCTAGCTGCTATCACATGATACTGCCTCAAGTGTCTTTGCAGTTTGCTCTATATAGTATACAGTTGAGGGTTTTTTTTTCCTCTACTTAAGGATTTCACTATTTTTAAGACGAAACAAACCCATTGCTCTTTTTTACTTCAGCAAATGAGTGAATGAAGACTTGTCATTTTCAAAGTTCTGCATATCTCTTAGGCCCCACCAACACTGACAGTTTAATTCAGTTCAAAGCTAGCTTCAAACTGCAATAGCCAACAACAAATTCCCCAAAAAGTGTGTGAAAGAAAGCCTTTAATTTGCCTCAATTTTGGCCCCAAACTGGTACTAGGATTTCCTGTATATTAGTCTGCACAGCCCAACTTACCTGTCTGAACGCATCTCCCCTTATGAACCATCAAGGACCTTGAGATCGTCTGGGGAGGCACTGCTCTCAGCCCCGGCTTCGTCACAGGTACGTCTGGCAGGGACGAGAGACAGGGCCTTCTCAGTGGTGCCCCCCCGGCTGTGGAACGCTCTCTCTAGAGAGATTAGATCTGGTCCTTCCCTCTTAATGTTTCGGAAGCAAGTTAAAACATGGCTGTTTGAGCAAGCATTCACAAATACAGAGTAACAGATAGAGGTAATTGATATAGGAAATTGATAATTTGACGATTGAACTGGACAATGCTTGATAATAAGGAGACACTAATGATGTTTTTATTGCTTATTGTGTTTTATGTTGTTTTAATGTTCTAAACTGTACTAGGATATTATGTATACTGTTTTGTTGGAAACCGCCTTGAGTCGCCGATAGGCTGAGAAAGGCGGTATACAAATACAGTAAATAAATAAACAAATAAAACCACTTTCTTCAACTACATTAAATGGTCAGTGTAGATGGGGCCTTAGAAATCTAAATAACTAAAAACAAATGTAAGTGCTCGTTGTTCTTTTTTACTGTGTGAGTTCAATATCTTACCTTTGCTGTAATGTAAAATTGATTTGTAAAGAAATCTGATAAACACCAAAATGTCTAGCAATTTGTTATGGTGCTGTGCAAATGACTCATAGTTAAGAACGGCGGTGAGACAACAAGAAGTGAAATTCCCTAGGAAGGAAAATTCACTCCTGGAAGAGATATTACCATGGGGAAAGGTGTCTCAACTGAAGCTTCATCCCCAATCCTTGTTTCCAAACTAGCCAAATTATTCAAAATACCTAGCCCTTCCTGGCAATATTAGATCAGCCCCCTCCCTCTGACCTTCAGAAAGTTGATGAAGACCTGGCTATGGAACCATTTCTTTCTCTTTTTTTGGAGGAGAAGAATAGAGTAAAATAATAAATGTAATAATAATAATAATATAGTAAAATAATAAATGTAATAACATGAATAATAGAGTAAAATAATAAATGTGATAATAATAACAGAGTAAAATAATAAATCACTTAGGAGCCCCCGGTGGCGCAGTGGGTTAAACCCCTGTGCCGGCAAGATTGAAAGACCGACTGGTCGCAGGTTCGAATCCGGGGAGAGGCGGATGAGCTCCCTCTATCAACTCCAGCTCCTCATGCAGTGACATGAGAGAAGCCTCCCACAAGGATGATAAAAACATTAAATCATCCAGGCGTCCCCTGGGCAACGTCCTGGCAGACGGCCAATTTACTCACAACAGAAGCGACTTGTCGCTCTTGACACGACCAAAAAAAACAAACAAACAACTTTGACTTGAGTATCAGCTGTGGGGGCTTTATCAGCCTAAAAAAGGGCTAAAAACTCTGCTTTTACTAGAGTATATATGGTATTACTCATCAAAGGAAATGAGGTGACAGTATCTTATTTACTAGTCAATGTAAGAGGTGCACCATCAACCTTAGAAAACATTAGTGCCTCAACTGTAAATACACTGTCACCCTCAGACTCAACTTGATAGAGAAAATGAATATGGGTTTGTTCCTTGTGAAGACTTACCTGAGGTATCAAAGCTTTTATTTGTACATGTTTCCTCATAGTTCCAATTCTTTCCCTTGGCTTGGTTTCTAGATTGTTAAGTGGGCAGGGACTGGCTTGGTGATTGTTGTAAGTTATTCTACAAGCCTTTGCTACAGAAGAATCGAGTAAAATTTCAATAAATAAGGGCAACTTCATAAGTTGAGATCTGGCACTACGATTTTATAGTTCCCATGCCTGCATTTTGGAACTTCTAAAAAGTCTTGCATGTATGCTTTGTTAAAAAATTCCCTAACAAAAAAAACACACACACACACATCAAGAAAAGACATACACAAGTGGAAAATTCTACAGGGTGGAGAATGCATCCTCTGCCAATTCTTCCATCTCCAGAATTAGCCACACATTCACTGACGTGGGAAATAGACCAGTGTTCTATTTCCAAACAAAACAGAAAATAAAAGTATTCCACTTAAGAGATTAAATTGCTAGGCTCTATTTCTTATAACAGAAGCTTGATATATATCATATAAACATAATTATTACTGTTATTACATTTATTACTCTGTTATTATTACATTTATTATTTTATTCTATGTATTGTTATTGTTACATTTATTTTTTACTCTGTTGCATTTATTATTTTACTATTTATTATTATTGGAAGGATACGTAAGCACATTTACATTGAAGAAGGTTAGAATAATGGCTTAAACAGAGTTGGGCAGTCTTATCTTAAATTACAGTTTTATGTAAATATTCAGTCATTTAACCTACTGATGCCTCAATTAATGTAATTTTCTTGGTATCTATTTTTATTTTGAAATTTACCAGTTGCTGCTGCATTTCCCACCCTCAGCTCATACTTGAGTTAATAAGTTTTCCCAGTTTTTTTGTGGTAAAATTAGGTGCCTTAGCTTATATTGGGTTGGCTTATACTCGAGTATATATGGTAATTGGATTCATAGGACCAAGCAGAGAAGCATCTATAAAATTAATTATTTTCTTTCAAATCATAAACTGACACAAATATGTAAGGATTTTTGGGATAATAGCCTACTTGCAAGGTTTATCTAATAGAGTGGAACATTTCTAGAAGTAATTATCACCAAGATTAAGCCCTATGGAAATATTTCCTGTTTCTTAGAATAATAGAGTTGTGGAGTTGGAAAATCACCAAGGGTTATCTAGTCTAGTTCCTTCTAGTGCAGGAAATGCACAGCTAAAACACCTCTGACAAGTGGCCATCCAATCCTTGTTTAAAAATTTCCAGTTAAGAAGATCCCTTCTCTGAGAGTTTGTTTTGCTTCTGAACAAGTCTTACCATCCATGTTTTATCAAAATATTTTTTTCGGGTAATTTGAAATTATAATTTCAGGTCTTACTCTCTGGAACAGTAGAAAATAAATTTACTCAAAAATATTTGAAGATGACTATCATATATTTCAGTTTTCCAGTTTCTAGATCAGAGGTCCACAAACTTTTTAAACAGAGGGTCAGGTCACAATTCCTCAAACTGTTGGAGGGCCGGATTATAATTTGAAAAAAAAAATGAATGAATTCCTATGCACATTGCACATATCTTATTTGTAGTGCAAAAAACACTTAAATGCAATACAATAATTAAAATAAAGAACAATGTTAACAAATATAAACTTATTAGTATTTCAATGAGAAGTGTGGGCCTGCTTTTGGCTGATGAGATAGGGTTGTTGTTGTTGTTGTTGTTGTTGTTGTTGTTGTTGTTGTGGTGTGCTTTCAAGTTGTTTCAGACTTAGGTTGATCCTGAGCGAGGGCCAGGTAAATGACGTTGGAGGGCCTTATCCGACCCTTGGGCCTTAGTTTGAGGACCCCTGCCCTAGACTAAACATAGAGCTTGTTTCCCAAAAGTGCAATTTTGACCATCTTCCTCAGGACACGTTCCAGCTTATGAATATCATTTTTAAATAATGGTGCCCAGAACATGATACTGTAATCCAGGTGAGGTATAGTAAAAGTCAAACAGAGTCATATCACCCATTCCCTTGCTCTCTATGGTTTCCTACTTTTTTGGGGTGCCCTTCCTACTGTTGAGAAATTTGATTCCTGAAGTTACTATTTTAATATTATATTAAAGTGTGGTTACTTAAAGTGGAATTATCAGCAATCTTCTGCAGTGTTTTTGGTAGGACAGATTTAAAATAGATGTTAATGCCTCAAATGCGGGCTTCTAGTTTCCTCCCCCCAGGATGTTCTACCTCAGCCTGCTTGTACTGTCTGGAGCAACTAAATTTAACCCTCTTGTAATCAGTTATCTTGGCAAATGTGCTACAACTAAAATGTGCAGTAGGAAAGAGAAACTTATCACTAGTATATCGTGCTGCTTTTGCTTTTCATTGGATGAGATGGATAGCAATCAGCCCATCCTAATAGTGTGGGGTGCAACTCTCTGCCCTAACCAAGCCTAAGGACATTGCTACTTCTGCCTGGAAATGCTAGAAACTCTGGTTCTTGTGCCAGTTGAGGTGTGTATACTTCAGTTAGACCACCTATGACCTAATTCTTCTTTGTGCATATCTCTAGCACAGAGCTGTTTTCTTGCTCTGGCACATTTTTTGTGATAATATCAGCTATTCGGTTAGCATTAAAGGTTCACGAAACTATGTTGTAATGCTATGGACAATGAGCTCCAGAAACTGGTCAGTTTCCAGTCCATGTGCACATAATATTACACTTTGTGGTTGAATTTGTGAGATATCTAACTTTGTATGTTAGTCCCCCTGTTGACAGATTGTTATGTGTTTTAGAGGATTTTATCAAGCTCCATGATGTCAGTGCTCTTTTAGAGCCTTTTAAATTCTGCTATTTTAAAGTTATGGCAGCTAGCATAATGACAACTCAGCCTTTACACAGCTTAGACTCATATACTTAAAAATCCCCAAAAACTTGCTGTGAAGTTTCACTGAAGGAAAATCTGATTCACAATTACATTCAAGAACAGAAGACATAAAAAAACGCGAATTGACCTGAAGCCCTTAATGAGATCCCAAAGCCATCATAAACACATGAAATATTCTTGTGTATTTGTTAAAACAAACCTAGTGCATCAACTTGTGAGAAAAATAGCTTCCATTCTTAATAGATTCCTTCTTACAGTGTTCCAGTTATTCTGTACTGAAGCATATTTTGTTTTGACAAGTAAGAATACTATAACAGATCCCTCCTTTCAGAGGTCAGTCTGGGTGTTGAGTCTAGGTTGAGGGTTAAGATGCTTGTGGACCAAAATAGCTCATGTTCACATCTAACTCTTATTTACTGAAAAGTAACATGTAATTCTGACCAGACTGTTTACAAGATCACATGTTTTCCCAAGCATTATTTTTGTATTGTTTACTTTCTATAAATCATTCAAGGTGGTTTTTTAATTTAAAAAATGCAGTCGAAACAGGAGCAAATGGTTAAAAATAAAGGTATAATTATTTTATCCACCAATTATTCACAGTGTTAATAATTGATGCACTTAACAGCTTTGGAAAGAAAAGAAAAATGCTGGCTGCATTGGCCAGCCATAGTTCTGAAGCCATAGTTCTGAAGTTTCTAGTATAATATAACACAGAAACCTTAATACTGTTCTCTCCCTCTCGATATATGCAGGCAGTCCCCAAATTATGAACAAGATAGGTTCTTTAGGTTTGTTCTTAAGTTGAATTTGTTTGTATCTTCTACATAATGAGGTTTCTGGGAGATGAGGCCCAAGTCTAAACATGAGATTTATGTATGTTTCGTATACACTATATATACAAAAGCCGAAGGTGATTTTATAACAAAATTTGTAATTTATTTATTTATCATGTCAGGGGCAACCAGACAATTGTATTACATTTCTAACAGAACAAAACAAACAAACAAACAAACAGACAAAACACAAAATTTTCAAGCTTGGTAGTTGGTTAAATGTCCTTTGACCAGTATCTGGCCACTTGGAGTGCCTCTGGTGTTGCCTCAAGAAGGTCCTCCATTGTGCATGTGGCAGGGCTCAGGTTGCATTGCAGCAGGTGGTCAGTGGTTTGCTCTTCTCCACACTCGCATGTCGTGGATTCCACTTTGTAGCCCCATTTCTTAAGATTGGCTCTGCATCTTGTGGTGCCAGAGCGCAGTCTGTAATTTGTAATAGAAATAAAGTATACAGGTATTTCAAAGGATTGACAGCACAGAATAAGTCTTGACATGAGCACAAATATAATAGTTCTTTGATTCTGTCACAACATGTCGTTTGTCTGACTCTATTTCACAAATATTAGAACAATTTAGCTTTAGATGCAGGACTTTAACTGGCATGCATATTGTCACAGATATAAAGTGAGTGATCTGTAGCCTTTGATCAAAACAATTAGTCTTGACACTCAACCATGGCACAGTTGCAAGATGAGAAGGGAAATCTGACATAGTATAGGCATAGTATTATTTAAATGATTCATCTATTTGATTCTTTAAGTATACCAACTATTGAAAACATGCTTTATGGAGGAGAAAAAAGGATTGGCCCTTGGTCACAGTTCTCTTAAAAGTGTTTAGAAGACTGATTTCATAAAATATGTCTTGGGATATGGGTATGTAAATCATTTTGACAGATGTCTCTTTTGGAGTGGTACAAAGGAGCATGTTGGCTTCGTTTTTTAGAAGCAAGAATATCACCATCAGTTTAATTCATCTGAACATCTGAAGAAATTATTTTTCATCTCCCAGTAATGCAGTGGTTCTCAACCTGTGGGTCCCCAGGTGTTTTGGCCTACAACTCCCAGAAATCGCAGCCAGTTTACCAACTGTTATGTTTTCTGGGAGTTAAAAGCCAAAACATCTGGGGACCCACAGGTTGAAAATTACTGCACTAATGGCTATTCATGGCTATCCACCTGGCTCCCTGGGACAGACTTGAACTACATTTTCCAACACCTCCCATCTTTAGCTAGCATGACCTGAGATCATTATAATGAATGTAGCCCAACACTTATAAGGGACACCAAGTTGCAGTAGGCTCCACTTGGGTAAATAGCTGTGGAAACCAAATAAATGATCCATGTAATTTGCTTTATTTAGAAAACAAATAAATGGTCCATGTATTTTTTTTGAAACCGTTCTTATTGATACTCTTATACTTTTAAAAGTTCTAACGTCAGCAGTTAATTTATTTATTTCCAACATTTCTACTTCTCAACCCCAGAGAGGGGACTCAGAGCGGCTTACACTGGCAACAATTAGATACCGCAACGTACACACAAATATAACATTATAACAACAATTTAAACGATAAATAAAACAGGTTAAAAACAATTTAAAACAGTTAAGACAGAGAGACCACTCTTTAATGCCAAAGTACAAAATTAGTTAAGCTTTAGAGTCTTCTTTTGGCTCACTTCAGTGATACTTCCGAAAATAGTTTTCTGCTGCTCCTTCTCTGCTGTATTGGAAGAAAAATCTGCTTTGCATGTTCCCAGAACTTTGTATCTTTTTGTTTTGCATATTCATCTTTAGATGGAGCGTGTGTGAAGGCTGTAGGCGGCTGCGTGGCGCTTTTGTAATGAGCACTGCAGCTGTTCTGCTAAATACCTTTTGCTCTTCCATGGCTCTGAAAGTACTAACATTTTTCTATCATTTGGAAAGTACTTAAAATCTAATTCTGATTTTGTGCATTTAGAAAGGTGTTGGGGTTTAATTCTAAGAAAAGGGCATTTCTACTTAGATTTTTTAAAATCAATAACTGTTTTGGGGTCTTTAGGATTCACGCTAACAATAACTGGGCTGATAAGCGTCAGTCTTCTAGCCTGGCTATCTTGCTTAAGGCCGTAGCACTGTACAGTACATGTTGACATGAAAGAAAGACTTACTGATTACTGTAAAACTTGCTTGTGGCTAAACATACATAGGAATGGAATGTAAAACATTTATATATTTTTAAAACATAACTATTCTACTTCCCCCTGTACTCAAGGTTCATCATGTCTCAAACCTAATTAATTTAGAAAAATTAAATAAAGCAGTACAATATATAATAATAATAATAATGATAATAATAACTTAATTTTTGTATCCTGCCACCATCTCCCCAAAAGGGCTCGGGGCAATTTACATGAGGAGAAGCCCGGTCAAACATAGGTTAAAACATAGCATAGTGAAATTTATAAAAGCAACAACATAAAATAACATCAACAAACAACCAGTGGCCTGACAATGAGCCAAATACTAAACTCGAGCGGGCAGGGCTTGTGCAATACAATTTCAAGGACAGGGCAGATGGAAAAAGTGCAGGAGCCAGATAATAAGTTAGAACTAGAAGGGCATAGGGTAGTTGTGAAAGCAACCAAAGTATGAAGTTTTCTTAGGCTGTGAGATCACTGGTCTGTTTAACTGAGGGGTATGAATTCTGACATCAGCGGGTGACTTTGAGGTTGTCCTTTCTTGGGGTTGCCATGAGTTGAAATTGACCTGACTACAGTTAACAACAACACCAAGAAGGACATTTGGTTCTCAGCATGGTCCAATATTGATTCAATAACCCTTTACATGCAAAGCAAATGCTTTGCCACTGAGCTAATTTTGTTTTCTTTAAACAGAGGATCCCTAAATATAATATTGTGCATTTTATACTAGTAAATGATTGGAAAATGAGGGGAAAGACGGCTTGGAACTCAACTCTCCCTATTTGGCTGCAGCTGTTAATTTCTGGGGCCACAGACCTTCCATTTCCACATCCCCATCATTCTTATTTATGAACTGGCTCCAGAAACTGTCTGTACTATATATAGAGTGTACTCTTGCACCACAGCTCCAAAAGAGCCTGAACATTCTGTGACAAAAGTGCTTTTAAGAAGGTGGCTATTAGCTGTAAGGTGAGAAGAATAAAAAAGATTGCCCCCATGTTCTCATCCAGCTACTGTGTCTTCTAAAATAAAATGTGGGTGTTCTGCCTGACATAAAGCATGCTACAGAGTTGTGGGAGAGGAGCAGGATAAGTATCACTTGATAAATGTACTATGATCATATATATGTAGGAAACTTTTTGTACTTTATTTTAAAGCTCTTGGTGCCTTTCTGGAGAAATGTGACTTGGGGCTACAGGCACTTTTTTTGTCTCTGCTGCTGTCGCCATTTTATTTATTTGTCAAAATACTTGTTTCTTGCTGTATATCAGAAGATCTCAGTGTGGATATTTAAATCCTGTGAAACCATGTAACAGTTTACAATTTTTAAATGACTGTAGAACAATTAAACACATAGAGCCTTTCATCCTAATCAGGCCAAGATTTGTCGGTCCCAAAGAGCCAAGTTTTAAAAAGTGGTATTTTCACATATATTTCTTTATTTTTTATGGAAAACTTGTAAAATGCCGTCGTAGAAATATTAGTTGTTCAGGTTGCCCACTTTTTCCTGTGTCACAGCAAGATGTTAGAAAGGGTTGTGTGCACTGTTTTTGCCTTGATATAACTGTGTTTCATCCTAGAATGCAAATATTTTAGCAGTTTGTGGTTTTCAAGGATGTCTTCTAGACTGTATTTTAGTTTTGTCTTCATTTAAGAACAAATGTCAGCTATTGAGAAACATATTTTGTGAGAAGGTCTCTTGGATCTGCTTTAGTCAAATAAGGTCACGGTTTATAGAGTCTTTCAAAATCTTTATCATGGTGTTGAGAAACAGGCATATCTGTAACCTGGGGCTACAAACATTAATCATTTGAATGACCTTGGGCTACATTGGCTCTCTAAAGGTCTTCTAATAGAAATATCACATATCTTTGTCAAATGGTGTCCACTGCTAATCTCAAATTATGTACACATAGTTTGTTGTGAGTGCATGCATGATGATTTTTCAATGAGTACATTATTTGTCAATGGCAGCTTGTCATAGTGAAATTTGTTGGGAAACTTTCCATAAAAATTTCCACTAAGGGATCAAATGCTATCTCCTTTTCAGACTTGAAGCTATAAGATCTGAAAACACCAAATAATTGCATTGCAGTAAAATCGGACTTCAGATTGAATATGTTTGTGGAACATTGTGGATATCTAGGAAGGGGAAGCAAAGGGAGGAAGATCTTGTCTCGTTTTTCTTCAAGAGGACTTGCTTGTCAGATAAATTTTGGAGAAATGGGCAGTTCATACTAATCTTAAAAGGATTGTTAACTCTTCAAGGCAGTAGGAATGAATGGGGACCTGTCTAGAGACATTGGTCACCCTCTTCAAAGGAATGATTAATTGGAACATTGTTTTCTACAAATTTCCTAGCATTTTTATCTTTGGAGGCTCTTATTTCTGCTGGTTGTAGGTTGTCCTTTTGTTGTGTTTGTCCATGGGCCAGAGCTCCATAAAGAATGTGATTGATATAATCTAGAAGTAGCAGTAGCATTTTGGCATGAAAGTATTGGCGATGAATAGTTTTCATGGAGGACATCTTAAGTGTGTACTAAAAAAAAAAAGGACACAACCATATCTTCTGATTGTCCATTGATTTTATGGTTTAGACTTTGAAGTCAGGGTCAAGAAAGTAGAAACCAGAACCTATCTTCAAGACCACATCTCCTTCTATGAACTGGCATGGGCTCTAAGATCTGCCAGGGAGGCCCTTCTCTTGGTCCCACTTCCGTCTCAAGTGCAGTTGGTAGGGACGAGAGAGAGAAAGCCTTCTCGGTAGTGGCCTCCCGACTTTGTAATGCCCTCCCTAGCCCCCACTCTTCAAGTTTTCAGAACTCTGAAAACATGGCTATTCAAACAGGCCTTTGGCCATGTTTAGAACCCTATCTGTTATATTTGAGGACCTAGTGATTTGTTTCATCTTAGCACCCGTGACTGATATTAATTAGAGCTTCAGAAGAAAAGGAGGGCTTCATTTGGTTTGTTTCAAGTATGCAGCTATCACAGTTACCTTAAAAGTGGAGGTGTTCTTACATTTTAACCAATGGACAAGGGAAGGGTGCAAAACACTCTTTTTCAAGTGCCTTTTGTCCAGTTGAAGTCATTTTTGGTATCTGAGCTCAGTTACGAAGTTTAGGAAGAGAAACCTCTAAGAGGCAAACTATGTGTGAAGGAAGCTCTGCATTGTTCTTCCACATATTGTGACTTTTGCTGCTAAAATTAGAAACCTGCATTCAAATTCTTCCTTTTTATATGATCTGGATAGTTCTGTGCCTCAGTATAAGGAACTGATGCTAGTTTGGTACTAATGGGAAATTGACCTGGTTGCAAATAATGCCTCTGTTAATTTTTTTGTACTGGTAGATTATTTATTGATCTGGTATCTGTTTGTTCATGTGTTGTAATAATGATATGGCTTATCTTTCAGACTAACAGGGATGCCAAAGGAAAAATATGACCCTCCAGATCCTCGCAGAATTTACACCATCATGTCAGCAGAGGAGATAGCCAATGGGAAGAAGTCCCATTGGGCAGAATTGGAAATCTCGGGTGAGTTATCAGATAATGATTCGTCTGTCAGGTCAAGTGGGCTGCTTGCTTCTCAATTTCCTTGAAGCCCGATACCCGTCTGCTCAATAATTATTAGTGGTTCAACAAGTGTTTGTTGGCAAGCTCATGCAGATTACCTGAAACTTTAATGCTTCAAGATGCTGGTAGATATTATTTGTGAACTGCCTAAAATTATTGTGGTGTGGAGGAAAGAATTTGAAACATGACTTTACAAGGAAGAAAGAACAGACAGAATGATTGAGAATAGGGGGGATCCTTTTTTTAAAAAAAACCAATTAATTTGTACACATAATACATGTAATACTCATAATTGCATTCAGTTTCAAATGTGAGTAGTTTCCATATCAATATAACATTGCTAATAATTACAGAATCATAAAGGATATGGAGGTGAGGGAGACCTTGATGGATTATAGCTCAAATTTATTTGGGGGAAGGAAGGAAAGTGGTGAGGATTATTGACTCACATTCATTTATTTGCCAAACATATTATGTCTCCCAGTTTCCCAAAATTTCTGAATTTTTAAAATTTCTATTTTTTAAAAAAAAAAACTATTATAAGGGGAATTCTGTGTTAGGTCTATTTGTGATAAGGCTCGTTCTTTGTGAAGAGATTTGAGGAGGGTTTTATTTAATAGTTGGTAGTGATGACACATACTTGCTTTTGTTGACATTTTAAGATCGAAATATAGTTTCATTTTGTTTTGAGTTCTTGTGGACAACTGCAACAATATATCAGTCCTTTCCTCATTTGTGACCTAAAATTGCAACTAGAAATTATTTAAAGTCTAACTGATGTCTGATTTTCTAATTAGCCAAAACTTCATAAGCATCTTTTCAAAATTATTTTCGTAAAGTATTTTTCTGCTGCTTCTGCCTTCCTAATTAATTTAACCCATAATTGGGAGACAAATAACCCATACTAAGAGAAAACAATCATCTTTAATGTTGAGTAATAGGTTCTGTAGGTGGGTCGAGGTGACTGAATGATTGATTCAGCTTCATTTGATGTCTGTTTTTCTTTCTTGGAAAACTGTGTCATATCAGTGTATTGTTGAAGGCTTTCATGGCTGGAATCACTGGGTTGTTGTAGGTTTTTCCGGGCTATATGGCCATGTTCTAGAGGCATTTTCTCCTGACGTTTCGCCTGCATCTATGGCAAGCAACCTCACTACCTCTGAGGATGCTTGCCATAGATGCAGCCAAAACGTCAGGAGAAAATGCCTCTAGAACATGGCCATATAGACCAGAAAAACCTACAACAACCCTGTGTCACATCAGTACTTATTGAAGTATGTAGACACACCTGCCAGAACCCTTAACACCCTTTATGTGGTCTTCATTTTAGGTAGAGTGCGGAGCTTAAGTACATCACTTTGGTCGCTAACACACTTAACCGCTCTCCACCTCAATGACAATTATCTGACTCGCATTCCGCCTGATATCGCCAAGCTTCAAAATCTGGTTTACCTGGATCTCTCATCCAACAAACTCAGAAGTTTACCAGCAGAACTAGGAAACATGGTATCTCTCAGGTGAGAAATCCGTTGTGTCCCCCAAAGTATTTGAAGAAAGATTTAAAGTAGTTCAGCTGTTGATGCATTTCCTTTGTCATAACTACAGGGCTTTTTGGCATAGTGTTGACTCTGAGGCTGCACTTTCAGCTGTAATAGTCGTGTTTTGTTGCAGGCATGAACAAACTTCGGCCCTCCAGGTGTTTTGGACTTCAACTTTCACAATTCCTAACAGCCGGTAGGCTGGGTAGGGTTTCTGAGAGTTGAAATCCAAAACACCTAGATGGCCAAAGTTTGCCCATGCCTCACAACCTCTGAGGATACCTGCCATTGATGCATGTGAAACCTCAGGAGAGAATGCTTCTGGAACATGGCCATGCAGTCTGAAAAACTTACAGCAACCCTTTGCCTGTGTGTGTTTTATAGTGTTCTTGTTATCACAAATGAGGAGCATTGGTAAAGAAAACAGCATGGAGAGAAGGATAGCTTTTGCTGCCTGTTTCTCAGAAGAATATCTAAGCTGATGAATGTGTTTTGAAAGATAAACAGAACACAAAATGTATAAATCCCTTTTAAGATGACTTTGCTAAGCTGATTTTATTTCCCCATGTTTATAGGGAATTGCTTTTAAACAACAATTTGTTACGAGTTTTGCCTTATGAACTTGGACGGCTCTTCCAGCTGCAGACACTAGGTTTGAAAGGTAAAGGATATTCTGCGTATATGCATGCATGCCTAATGCCAAATAATTTCTCCCTTATAATTTTCTTTTCCCTTTCTTCCTTCTTGTGCTATCTTGCTGTATCTTATGGTTCATCGAGATTTCTTGTAGGAAATACTCAGCATGCATATTTAGCCCATGGTTTTTCTTTCTTTATTCAGAATTAATAGTTAGAAAGTCATGAACTGTGTTTTTGTTTTCATGTTTTTGTAATACTCTTTTATTTTGATCTAAACTTCAACATCAAAACAGTAGTTTTGCACAACAAAACCATACATAGTTTCAGTTTTTATTGGCCCAAGTGTTTTTTCCTTTTGTATAAGATGATGTTCAACCTTATATAGGGATAACATGCAATACTGTTCTGTATTTTCTCCAGTTCCCCTAAGTATTTAGCAAAACAAAACAAAACAGTATAAGCAAGTGTGGGTTTCTTTCTCAGAAAACTGCATTGTTCTCTGTGTAGTAAAATACTCTTTTTATTGAAGAGGGAGCACAAATCCTCAAATCTTTGTGCAATTCTCAAAGTGTTCACTACAATTTGTAATAAAGTTCAACATGCTGTTTTTCTTCATGTGTAAGTTTCTGAAGGGGTCAGGAACTAGAATCAATCCCGGTCAGGAAATGCATGTTTTTCTCTTCTCTTCCATTCCTATTTTGATTTGTCAGCTTAAACTGTATTTCTGTAGTCGTGCTTTAAGTACACAGAACACACATATGTTCATATTCTTTATTCCCCACATCTGCTGTTTCTCCATTGTTTATTTTAGATAAGAAGCCTCTTGAAAACAGCAACAGATGCTTTGTTTGTGTGTCTCTGAAGTTAACTTTACACTTGACACTGATAGTGTTATATAAACAAATAACATAAAGCTCTATTACATACACAGAGCATATGTACACACATACAATGTATGTACATTTGATACAATTCCCAGGGTAGAACAATCAACAGAACAAACTTGAGTTGAAAGATAAACCATCATGTTTTTCCTCTTGTAAGAAGAGCCATGTTGGATTACTCTGTTTACAAAGTGGTCTCTGGGAAGCAGGATATGAGTGTAATAGCATCATTCTGCTCATGTCTCCCAAGAATGAGTTTCAGAAGCATACTTCCCAGTTGGTGTGGCTAACATATAACTATTGTGACTTTTAGTAATTGACAGCCTTATTCCCCATGAATCTCCCAATTCCCTTGTAAATCCAAATATGGAGTATGTATATGTAGTATGCTCAAATCTTTGTTATCTGTTGGGAAACTCACAATTGTGCGATCCTGGAGTCTAGTATTACAAGAGATTGATGTTTATTGTGCTTGGCTGAATTATTTAGTCTTTGTATTGTCGAAGGCTTTCATGGCTGGAATCACTAGGTTCTTGTGGGTTTTTTCGGACTATAGGGCCATGTTCTAGAGGCATTTCTCCTGACGTTTCGCCTGCATCTATGGCAAGCATCCTCAGAGGTAGTGAGGTCTGTTGGAATTAGGACAATGGGTTTATATATCTGTGGAATGGCTGGGGCGTGGCAAAGAGCTTTTCTCTGCTGGAGCTAGGTGTGAATGTTTCAACTGACCACCTTCATTAGCATTTGCTGCTGCGTTTGGTGGTCCCTATATAGACTTGTCCACAGCTGCATGGTATACGGTAGACTCCTGCAGAGGTGAGAGGATCCCTCTTGTCCTTTGCTGAACGTAGCAATTGTTGGATTTTCTTGGTGGGTCTGTAGATAGTTTGTATGTTGTGTTTCCTCATTACAGACCCACCAAGAAAATCCAACAAATGCTACGTTCAGCAAAGGACAAGAGGGATCCTCTCACCTCTGCAGGAGTCTACCGTATACCATGCAGCTGTGGACAAGTCTACATAGGGACCACCACACGCAGCGCCCAAACACGAATCAAGGAACATGAAAGGCACTGCAGACTACTTCAACCAGAGAAGTCAGCCATAGCAGAGCACCTGATGAACCATCCTGGACACAGCATATTATTTGAGAACACAGAAATGCTGGACCACTCTCACAACCACCATGTCAGACTACACAGAGAAGCCATTGAAATCCACAAGCATGTGGACAATTTCAACAGAAAGGAAGAGACCATGAAAATGAACAAAATCTGGCTACCAGTATTAAAAAACTCTAAAATTACAACAGCAAAACAGCAGAGAGAAAACAACCAGGCACATCTTAACACCTCTCAACAAAAGATTTTCCCAGGCTCAGCCAGGCCTTCAAATGCTAATGAAGGTGGTCAGTTGAAACATTCACACCTAGCTCCAGCAGAGAAGAGCTCTTTGCCCCACCCCAGCCATTCCACAGATATATAAACCCATTGTCCTAATTCCAACAGACCTCACTATCTCTGAGGATGCTTGCCATAGATGCAGGCGAAACGTCAGGAGAAAAATTGCCTCCAGAACATGGCCTATAGCCTGAAAAAACCCACAAGAACCTATTTAGTCTTTATTTTGCAGGAGGTGGTAAGGAGTGAAAATGTCCCCCAAAGAATATGATCTTCACTACATTCCTCCCAGCTATCTCTGGGGGGGGGGGGGCGGCAGAAGGGAGTTGAAGTATTTAAATATATATATTTGGAGATTTTGCAGCTGCAACTATATAAAAGCCTAGTAGCATTCCTAACTGAGGGATATTTTTGTTTTATAAAGAAAGGGGGAAAAGAGGGCTCCCCCACTGACTATTTTAATCTTTCAGCAAAAACCAATCCTGTCTACAGTCTGGAAGACTAAAATGCTATAAGGGGATTTCTTTTTGTTTGAAGGGGACTTTAGCTGAAGCACGAGTCAACTCTTCTTTCTGCTTTCCTATCCCTATTCCAAAGTGGAACTTGATAGTTTTAAGTCCAGCTTTCCAGTTGGCTCATTGATCCATGTGAAGTATTTTGCTTAGGAATTAAAATATTGTGTCCTATGTTAGCTTGTTTACAATTCTGAGATGCTTGGTTAGGATATAAATACTAAGTCAAGATATAAATACTAAAAATAAAGAATCACAGAGTTGGAGAAGGCCTCAGGGAGCACTTAGTGAAACATCTTGCCAAAGGCAACCTAACAGATTGTTATTCAGCTTGTGTTTAAACTGCTCCTGCAAAGGAGAGTCCGCCACCCCTGATGTTGTCCATTCTGTTGTTAAACACTATTTACAATGGGGAACGTTTTCCTAATATTTAACTCAAATTTCCTTTCTTAACATTTAAATCTGTTGGTTGGAAGCAGTGAAAGACAACTACTCTGTCTAAAATGTGGCAGACCTTTAAATGGAAAGTGGCTTTTTTAAAGAAGTTCTCTTCTTGGTTAAATGTGCCCTATTCCTACCAGCTCTTTCTCATAGGACTTCATTTCGAGATCATTGTTTCCCACTTCTAGACATTAAACTGAACTAATTCTAATTAATTAGAAAGAAGACTATTGTGCGTGGCTCCACCAACTGATGGTAAACATCTTTGTTTCTAGGCAATCCTTTATCACAGGATATTCTCAGCCTGTACCAGGACTCAGATGGGACACGGAAACTATTGAACTACATGCTTGACAATCTAGCAGGTAATTCCTTTTCCTTAAAAATAATGAACAATATCCACATTGTGTGTGCATGCACAGTGTGTGTCTTCCAAACACGGTGTGTCCCATTCTTTGGAAGCGCTAATTAACAAAGACTCTTCTCTGTGCCAGGAGATGCTTGTATATCAGGAAACCATTCTCAGGTGTCCACATACATTGGTATATTTCGATGAGTGATCCATCTATTTCTTGACTAAGTTTCTTCACTGGAAGGAACTAATATCTCTGAACCAGTTGTCAATTTAAATTAAGACTTGGAATCCTGAAATGATGTTGGATTCTGTCTCCCATCAGCCCTAGTGAGAGCTGAGTGACATTGGAGTCCATCATGATATAGTTGTTCATTCTCATTTAAATGAAGGAAGCCAAAGAGAGAATTTCATGTTAGAAATGCATACCAGGTCTACTATGCTCAGAACATCTTTTTGGAGAGCAAGTCTTAGCACTGGGGAACAAAGTGGCAACTCTGCTTTCGAGCTTTAGTTAAATCTGCATGATACAACTATCCCTGAAATCCATTTTAGCTTCTGCAGACTCCTGGTATGAATTCTTTATTCCAAGGCACATCTGCATCATGAGGAATGTTGCATGCTAGTACTGGATCCCTTTTGCAACTGCTAATATTGGTGTAGACACGTTCATTTGATGTAGAGGGTGACATAGTAAACATTGCAAGCATTCCTGTTAGTGCCATGAAGCCTCTGAAAATTCTTTTTGGATTACGTTTGCTGTCTGTGTCAGACAGGCTTTACTTAATTGAGTCCAAAAGTAACTCCAAAATATAGCTGTTCTTAACCTCTCCTTGCATATTAAAATGAAGGGGAGAGAATTTTGTGTATTTGAGTTTAATTGTTCCCAAATAATAATTAAGTTCTTTCTGTGATTGGAAATCCCAGTGAAACTAAGGTTTCAAACTGAAAAGGAAATGAATTGTTGATGAACGGGTGGGTCTGTATCTAAAGACAACTGATTATTTTGACACCACCATTCGAATTCTGTACCACAGTATGAAATATGACTGTTGAAGATTTAGCTTATATGTTCTGCAGTTTCTCACCCTTGCTAATCTAAAACCTTTCTCATTTCAGTTCATCCAGAACAACTGCCTCCAAGGCCATGGATTACATTAAAAGAACGAGACCAAATTTTGCCCTCAGGTAATAATGGGGCCTGGCTTTTCATTCTTTAATAAGGTGCCATAAGTGGAGATATTATATGATGCAACTGAACTATGCAGAATAGATATTTCTCAGGCTATCTGATATGAGATACTGGCATTTTCCCCTTTATGTGCCAGGGACAGGTGCCACGCCTGAGCCCATTGGCTATGACTGCTTCTTTCCTTCCTGGAAACATACTTTAGACCAGCTGCTTTTGGATTGCATACTCAGACTACCAGAATGAATAGCAGTGGTTTAGAACACTGTTCCACTCTGGGCATTGCTCAGTTTTGGAAACAGACTTAGGCTTGGTTCATTCTTGTCTGAAGAACTCTAGATTAGCCCTTGCTGCCAGTCAGGGATGATAATTAGTGAGCTAAATGGATCAGTAATCTGTCTTAATACAAAGCAGCTTCCCGAGTTCCTCTGCTTTGTGTAGACTTTACTTTCTTGCTTTTAAAGAATCCCAATTCCTAGCTTTAAAAAGCATCTTGGAAAAACTGCAAAAAAGGATAAAGAACTGGAATCAATGATATTATTTTTATTACTGGTAAGAACCTATTCCTTTGTAATATTTTATTCAGTCTTGATGACAAATACAAAAATACAAGTGTACCTTAGTAACGAAAGTAGATGTTCTCCCAAGCATTGCTTCTTTAACAAAATGTAGAAGTATCATGGAAATAATAAGGATAGGTTTCTAAAGCACCACAAAAGGAACAGTTGAACATATGTCAGCAGACTGTTTAATTAAAAAAATAAATGTATCTATGTATGAAGGTCACAACCAGCAAATCTTTCATTTTGACCTTTTAGAGACACTTTGAAGGCTTCGTCCAAAATGTTACTAGGGATTATTTATCCTTCCAGGACCCTCCACTTTTTTATGGTTTTCATTTTGGTGACCAGACTGCTACACACACACACACACACATAATGCTTCACATAGCTGGTGAGATAGCATTATTTACTGTCTCTGCATACATAAATCGGATTTATAAAGTTAACAAAATCAACCTCTATTAAATAGAATCTGTGAAATGTGGCCTAGCCATTGATTAAAAAGATCAATACAATCGATTTAGCATCCCATCAGAATGTATACAATGCTAAAGTAATTGGCGATCAGTCTAGCTACTATCTTATACGTTATTAAAGGCTTGCTGGGGAAAAACAAGTTTTTTACTCTTTCCAAAAGTGCTGTAGTGTAGGGGCTTGCCTAAGTTCCCTAGGGAGGGCGTTCCAGAGTTGGGGGGCCACCATCAAGAAGGCCCTCTCCCTCTTCCCCACCAACTGTACTTGAAACTGAGGTGTTGCCTAGAAGAGGGCCTCCCTGGCATATCTTAGGAAGCTGGTGTTCATCTTGCCTCTTGTAGGTAGGCAGGCATGCACTGCTATAATAACATTGGGTAGAGGAAAATCAGATTCTTTTCCAGCTTTATTGGATTGTTTACTGTGGTAAACCCACTCCAATCTGAGACCAACAGTCTTTTTTCTTCATCCCTCCTTCTCCAACCTCTTGTTACTGCTTCTGCTTTAAAAAACCTTCCAGATAGAGAACAAGAGAAAAAGAGGGGGTGCTTGCTCATCTTTGAAGATCTTTGTAAAATGGAACTTCTAGGTTTTGTAGCAGAGGTATGCATATAGAGACACTTGACATTTTGCAAAGAGAGTTGTCTGCCCGCTCTATATATGGAATTTAACTGTGCTTTTGAGACAGACACAGAACATTTGTTTCAAGGTTTTGGAGGGTGATGACAGTAGATAAAGTCAAATTTGGAGGGACTCCAAAAGACCACCCAAGGTTTGTGCTGCCTCAGCAGCAAAGAACAGCAGGTGAAAGGTCTGAAGTGGCAGACCTGAAGAGGTGTGTGGTATGCTGTCAGTGGAAGAACTATCCAAGTTGTCTAATTCGATACATTTATAAAACTTTTATAAGAGCGATTCTTAGGAAACAGCTGGGGAAGATTTTCCTATGATGGTGATAATAGAGTTAAGCGCAGATCTTGTGCTCCTTTTCCCTTGTGCTAATCAGCAGATTACCTTATTTAAGAGGCCTATAACTATTAACTCTTGTTTCCAAACTAAGTCTAAGAGTGCATCTACTCTGTAGAATTAATGCAGTTTGACAGCACTTAACTGCTGTCAAATCCTGAAAGTTGTAGACACCAGCACTCATTGGCCGAGAAGGCTAAAGACCTTCTAAAACTGCACCTCTCATTATTCCGTAGCATTGAGCCTTGGTGGATAAAGCATTAATTCTACAGCATAGATTCAGTGAATTCTGGGGAGAGGAATGCAGTATGTGTTCAGTATAGTTAGTGCATTTTAAACGTTTATCTTTGGCACTGGCTTATAATGCATGTAGGCCTCAAACTAGACTATAGAATGGCATTTAATAAACAAAGAAGACCAGAAAACACTGCAGCACAAAGATAAAGAATTCATATTGCTTAAATTGCTGTTAAGAGGTGTGTAAAATACCCTCTTCAGAGTGAATGGTTTTATTACAAAGGTGAATACAACTAGTTTGTCGTCAATATAACATAGGCCCCTTCTACACTGTCATATAATTCAGATTATCAAAGCAGATAATCCAGTTCAAAGCAGACAATCTGGCAGTGGAGAATAAGGCTCCACTTGAAGAAAGATGGTTTTAACGAACTTTCTGGAATGTTTTAAGAAATGGTTAGTTTACACTGAAAGATTACAGTTCACTCTTTTGGGAAATGGCTTATGCAAAATGATGATACTTCTGTCAGAAAGTACACAATACCTCACCAGTAATTTACCTTTTCTTCCCTTCTAGCTTCATTTACTGTCATGTGCTACAATGTGTTGTGTGATAAATATGCCACCCGACAGCTCTATGGCTATTGCCCATCCTGGGCATTAAACTGGGAATACAGGAAAAAGGGAATCATGGAAGAAATTGTGAACTGGGATGCAGATATCATTAGTCTTCAGGTAATTGTAAAAATACAATTATTTTCTATCTGTATAATTCAATTTTTAAAATTCCAAGTACAAGTCTTGGGCATTATCATAGATTTCTCATGCTTTGTCCTCTGTGAAAACTCACAGGCTTCCATGTCTGTTTTTAATGTAAGAAACAGAAGAGCAAATACTGTATTTCGTCAAGTCTGAGATGCATCTTTTTCCATATAAACATCTCAAAAAATGGGGTGTCTTAGACTCATAAATAAATAAAACTTTTTTGTTGGTGGTGATACTCAAATTAGTGCGCATCTTAGAATCAGTGGTGTTTTGGAATAGATGAAATACGGTATTCCATCAAAATTAGTATATTTATTTACACCATTTCTACCCCACCCTTCTCACCCCCAGGGGGGACTCAGGGCGGCTAACAGAGGCAGCAATTCGATGCCACAATATCAATAACAACAATGTAAAATCATAATACATAGCAGATTAAAAACAGTAACATTAATTATAATCACATAGCCGCTTCATTTATTTTATTTTGTACATTTATTTTATTTATTTACCCTATTTATATCCTGCCTTTCTCAACCCCAAAGGGGACTCAAGGTGGCTTTACATATAGGCAACTATTCAATGCTTTAAAACATATAAAATTAAAATAAACATTTAAATTAAGAATTAAAATTAATGCACATTAAAACATAAAAAAACCTTTACATTCACTGTTAATCCACAATCGTAATCCAAAGCCATCCCATTAGTCATTGCACATAATCCGTATCTATTATTGCACTACTGAAGGCTTGATCCCAAAGCCACATTTTCACTTTCCTTCTGAAGGCCAGGAGGGAGGGGGCTGATCTAATGTCACTGGGAAGGGAATTCCACAGCCACGGGGCCACCACTGAGAAGTCCCATTAGTCTAGTGGTTCTAATCCTGGGGTCCCCAGATGTTTTTGGCCTTCAACTCCCAGAAATCCTAACAGCTGGTAAACTGCCTGGGATTTCTGGGAGTTGTAGGCCAAAATACCTGGGGGCCCCAGGTTGAGAACCACTGCACTAGTCGCTCCTGCAAAGGAGGTGGGACCGAGAGCAAGGCCTTCCCAGAAGATCTTAACCTACAAGGTAATTCATAGAGGGGAATGCATTCAAACAGGTAAACAAGGCTGGATCCATATTTAGGGCTTTCTAGCCAGTTCTTTGAATTGTGCTCGGTAGCAGACTGGCAGCCAGTGGAGCTGATGCAACCGGAGGGGTGTCCTTGCTCTGTATGGTACTCTGGTTAGCAGCCTGGCTGAGCCCGTTGGACCATACAGCTTCGAAACCGTTTTCAAAGGCAACCCCAGATAGAGCACATAGCAGTAGTCTATTTGGGATGTGACCAGAGCATGGAGTACAGTTTCCAAGTCTTATTTCTCCTACATACTTGACAAATCTATTTATCCTACATACCATTACACTGTTCGTACCCCACGAAATAGGCAGTTATTTTAGATGATTAATGGAAGTGTCGAGACTCTTTTAGGATTACTCTTGGAGAAGGTGCTGGCTATTATTTTAAAAAAAAACTTGAGGCCATATGTGAAAAACCCATACTTTAGATATCTCCCACCTGCACATCATTATAACAATGCCAGGAGCACTAGCATCATAGCGTTGGAAGAGACCTGGTGAGCCATCCAGTCCAGCCCCCTGCCAAGAAGCAGGAAAATCGCATTCAAAGCACCCCTGACAGATAGCCATCCAGCCTCTGTTTAAATGCCTCCAAAAAGGAGCCTCCCCCACACTCTGGGGCAGAGAGTTCACAAAAATGGACAGGCACTGTCCCACTTTCTTACCTGTTTTCTTCTGCCCTGTGTTAACCATGGATTCTTTTATTTCCAGGAAGTAGAAACTGAGCAATACTTCACCCTTTTTCTGCCAGCATTGAAAGATCGTGGATACGATGGATTTTTCTCTCCAAAGTCACGTGCCAAAATCATGTCTGAGCAAGAGCGAAAACATGTGGATGGTTGTGCAATATTCTTCAAAACAGAAAAGTAAGACGCTGTCGCTGTTTGGAATTAAACAGTTCACAGGAGATTAGTTTTGATAGTCTGTTGCTACAAAAACAATGGCACTTTAAAGATTCATAAAGTTTAATATGCTATAAGCCTTTGTGGACTTGGGTTCCTTTCACCAGATGAATAGCATGTGGCCTCATTTGGCATACATTTACAGTTATGCCCAGGTAGGAGGGAGATGTGGGAGAAATATAAATGACAAAAACATGGATCGCTGCCATAACAGTGATGAGTAACAAACATAATTTCTTGGTAACTTGCTTGCTTTTGTTTCAAACAACAAACCATGCAAGTAAGCAGTTAATAAATTAGCATCTGCTTTTGCATTGGCACATGGGAATGACATGAATTTGCTTACTTTAAAACACAGAAGGGATGTGTGTTGCGCCTTTAGGTTTAAAGCAGTCATTTTTTCATTTCATAAATAGGAGTTTGAAAATTGTTTTAAAAAATGAATTTTATTTATATTTTGATGTTCACTCTGATATTGTTATTGGGCTGTTTCAGATTCACATTGGTGCAGAAGCATACAGTCGAGTTCAACCAAGTGGCAATGGCAAACTCTGAAGGTTCAGAAGCTATGCTGAACAGAGTAATGACGAAGGACAACATTGGAGTTGCCGTAGTGTTAGAGGTGCATAAAGAACTGTTTGGGGCAGGTGAGTGTCAAGTGTTTCTAACAGAAAGATCTAAAGCTTTGTGAGACTGCTGCAGGGTGACTTTTAAAAAACTCTTTCAGCACTCCTTTACATACAAATACATTCATAGCAGAGCACTATCATTTTGGTGAATTATTTTGCCTGAGGTAACTTCTAAAACACAAATCATAATGGAATATGTGTTGTCGAAGGTTTTCATGGCCAAAACCACTGGGTTGCTTGCTGTGAGTTTTCCAAACTGTATAACCATGTTGCAGAAGCATTCTCTCCTGACATTTTGCCCACAACTATGGCAGGCATACTCAGAGGTTGTGAGGTCTGTTTGAAACTAGGCAAGTGGGGTTTAAATATCTGTGGATTGCCAAAGGGAACATCGGTCATGCTAGCACTGTGATAGGGAGATACGGTCACAGACACCCAAACCATTTTAATGTAAATGTTTATGCAGAGAATTGATGGGCTAGTACCTCCCATCACTAGGCTTTTCCCGCAGTCCCAGAAGCTATACGTAGTGCATTATGACAACAATTGTCCAATAAAATAACTTTTACAAACTTTGAACATACCTAAGATCCCCTTTTCCTAGAATCATGAGACTGGAAATCACAGTCTCTCAAAACAGAGCATGAGTTCTTCCCTCTCCCTCATATAGAGGACAGTATTACTTTTCTAGGCAGGCCATTCTGCTTCAGCTTTGTCTTTCATATCATCTTTTAAATCCACCCAACAGATCCCTTGTGACCTCTGGGAAAATACAGAGGCATCATTGGATTTGCAGGCTGGCTGAGATCGTGCAGTAGTACTATTTTTGTGAAGGGCTATATCCATGTGGGTTGTATATCTCCAGTTGGCCACCAACATAGAAACTGGGATGAGTACACACACAAGCAAATTGAAAGTAATAGTTTGTCCAAAGGCTGCCTCTGTGTCTTGTCCTGCCTGTGATTGCAGTGTTGCTGCATTGTTAAAAAATATTCATAAAAGAAAACAGGAACTTGCCTTATATCTCTACTCAGGAAGGAATTTAATCGACCTAATTTTAACTAATGCAGTGGCGCAGTTGATTAAAGTGCTGAGCTGCTAACTTGCTGACCAAAAGGTTGGCGGTTTGAATCCAGGGAGTGGGGTGAGCTCCCGCTGTTAGCCCCAGCTTCTGCCAACCTAGCAGTTTGAAAACATGCAAATGTGAATAGATCAACAGGTACTGCTTCTGTGGAAAGGTAACGGCGTTCCATGCAGTCATGCGAGCCACATGACTTTGGAGGTATCTACGGTATCTTTGGGTTAGAAATGGAGAAGAGCACCAACTCCCATAGTCAGACACGACTGGACTTACTGTCAGGGGAAAACCTTTACCTTTACCTGTCTTTACCTAATTTTAACTACAATACTTTGCCTCTAGGTTTGAAGCCCCTTCATACCTTGGACAACCAACTCCTTATTGTAGCAAATGCCCATATGCATTGGGACCCTGAATATTCTGATGTAAAACTTGTCCAAACAATGATGTTTGTCTCTGAGCTGAAAAGCATCCTTGAGAAAGCCTCTGGTAGGCCTGGAAGCCCAACAGCAGATACGAATTCCATCCCTCTGGTGCTGTGTGCAGATCTGAACTCGTTGCCTGATTCAGGTACAATGCTTATATTATTTGTCTACCAAAATGGCGGGGAGTGGTCATTTTCAATGTTTTGTGTTTAAGATAATACGCTGTTTTTTATTTGGGGTTTAGGAGATGATAAGAGGGTAGAGCATCATATATCTTCTCCCCCAGCCCCAACTCATCCTTTTTCAAAAGCTTTTCTGCAAACATAGATACGAGGTGACAGTTTGGTGAGTAGGATACTTAAGAGAAAAATGCAGAAGGAAGTGGAGATTTTGTAAAGTTGAGAATAAGATTAATGTATGGAAGGTTTCTGTTAATAAATTAATTGAGCAGCTGGAGGAGTTAGATAATAAAGGTCATTTTAATAATCTTATTAAAGCAAAATGCCTACAGGAGTGGAAGACAAAATTTGGTGCATAATCCAAATTTTATCTTCGTGCTGAGCATTCAACAATCGAGAACAGAAAGTGCATTTCTGCTTACATTGCAAAACCACACATTGTTTCAATGATTGCGCAAGAATATCCAGACTAATAAAACTAATTCAAGTGTAGAGAAGCAAACAGAGCGCTTAGTCAGACAGATGTTGCAGAAAATGAATTCAAGAAGAATGTTCTTTGATTGCACAAGTGATTTTTGAACTGTTTTGAGACATGCGATGCAATCCTGTACATATTTAGAAGTTAATCCTACTATGTGGAATGAGATTTATGGCTCAGTCCTAAGAATGTGTACTGAGAAATTGACTTCACAAAATCAAATCCCAGGAATATAAAGCTTCCCTTGACTCCACGGTGCTGAGTAATTACAGGCCAATCTCCAACCTCCCTTTTCTGGGTAAGGTGCTGGAGCGGGTGGTCGCCTCCCAGCTCCAGAGCTTCTTAGACGATACCAACTACCTAGATCAGTCACAGTCTGGTTTCAGGCCTGGTCATGGCACCGAGACAGCCTTGGTCGCCTTGGTGGATGACCTCCGCAGAGAGCTGGACAGGGGGAGTGTGACTCTGCTGGTTCTCTTGGACATCTCAGCGGCTTTCGATACCATCGACCATGGTATCCTTCTGGGTCGTCTTTCTGGGATGGGCCTTGGAGGCACGGTTTTGTCGTGGCTCCGGTCCTTCCTGGAGGGACGAACCCAGATGGTGAAGCTGGGAGACGCCTGCTCTGGACCCCTGGCCTTTGACCTGTGGGGTCCCGCAAGGCTCTATTTGTCGCCCATGCTTTTCAACATCTACATGAAACCGCTGGGAGAGGTCATCCGGAGTTTTGGAGTTGGGTGCCATCTTTATGCGGATGACACACAACTCTACTACTCTTTTCCACCTAATTCCAAGGAGGCTTCTCGGGTGCTGGACGAGTGCCTGGCCGCTGTGTCGATCTGGATGAGGAAGAACAAGCTGAAGATCAATCCCGACAAGACAGAGGTCCTCCTGGTCGATCGTAAACCGGATCGGGGTATAGGGTGGCAACCTGTGTTGGACGGGGTTACACTCCCCCTGAAGCCACAGGTCCGCAGTTTGGGTGTCCTCTTGGATTCTTCGCTCACACTTGAGGCTCAGGTGTCGGCGGTATCCGGGAGGGCCTTTGCACAATTGAGACTTGTGCGCCAGCTGCGACCGTACCTCGTGAAGGCTGATCTGGCCGGGGTGGTCCACGCCTTGGTCACCTCTAGAATGGATTACTGCAATGCGCTCTACGTGGGGCTGCCCTTGAAGACGGCTCGGAAACTTCAATTGGTCCAGCGGGCAGCAGCCAGGATGCTAACCGGGGCTCATTATCAAGAGAGGTCTACCCCTCTGTTTAAGGAGCTCCACTGGCTGCCATTTATTTTCCGAGCCCAATTCAAGGTGCAGGTGCTCACCTACAAAGCCCTGAACGGTTTGGGACCACCCTACCTGCGTGACCGCATCTCCATCTACGAACCCACACGCTCACTCCGGTCATCTGGGGAGGCCCTGCTCGTGATCCCACCCACGTCGCAAGCGCGCTTGGTGGGGACACGGGACAGGGCCTTCTCTGTGGCGGCCCCCCGACTTTGGAATGCCCTTCCAAAAGATCTTCGACAGGCCCCTACTTTAGCAGTTTTCAGAAGGAACCTAAAAACCTGGCTGTTCCGATGTGCCTTCTCAGATTAGGAATCCCCCATCCCAAGTCCTAGAAGCACTTTAGCACAACCGATGTTACTGCACACCGCACCTTTAATCCTACGTTCCTCCTACCATTTCAGCACTTTAACCCCTGTACCCCATTACGCCGGCCGAACCAGTTTTAATAGTGTCTTGATGTAGTTATTGTTGTTATTTTGCTTAATTGTTTTGATTTGCTTTGTTTATTATTGTGTTATGTTTTTATTGTATTGTGTTTTGAGGCTTCGGCCTGTGTAAGCCGCATCGAGTCCTGCGGGAGATGCTAGCGGGGTACAAATAAAGTTAATAATAATAATAATAATAATAAGACCTTGTGCTTCCTGAAGCAGCCCTTAGGAAGCCAGCTTACTTTTCTAATACTAGAATAGAGGGAAGCAGAGTGAACTGGTTTCTTTTGCCGAATTATTGAATGTCCAATCAGATGTTGCCCAGGGGAGTTACCATTTATAACATGAACTAAAATAAATTAAAAGGTTCACCATAACTCCAAGAAAATACAGTTCTATGTGCGTGTATGTGCCTTTGAGTCACTTGTTGACTGGCCCTTTTAATGATAGGTGTTGTTAGATTAGAAATGCTACTGGGAGTGCCATTTCCCCAAACTGCCAATAGCAAGTGGCTGAACTGCTTTGGTGATCCTTCTTTTTGCTGTTCAAGAAAATGTCTATACTGTCAGTGTCCTTGGTGCTGGTGATACCTGTAAAGCTCTAAACCAGTGTTTCTCAGCCTGGAGGTCGGAACCCCTAAAGGGGTTGCCAGGGGGTGCCAGAGGGGTCACCAAAGACCATCAGAAAACACAGTATTTTCTGTTGGTCATGGGGGGTTCTGTGTGGGAAGTTTGGCCCAATTCTATCATTGGTGGGGTTCAGAATGCTTTTTGATTGTAGGTGAACTATAAATCCCAGCAACTACAACTCCCAAATGTCAAGGCCTATTTTCCCCAAACTCCACCAGTGTTCACATTTAGCATACTGAGTATTTGTGCCAAGTTTGGTCCAGATATAGTGCTCTCTGTAGATGAACTATAACTCCCAAACTCAAGGTCAATGCCCACCAAACTCTTCCAGTGTTTTCTGTTGGTCGTGGGCATTCTGTGTGCCAGGTTTGGTTCAATTTCATCATTGGTGGAGTTCAGAATACTCTTTGATTGTAGGGGAACCATAAATCTCAACAACTACAACTCCCAAATTATGTTTCATAACAGGAGCAAAATTACAATTATGAAGTATCAAAAGAATGTTATGGTTGGGGGTCACCACAACATGAGGAACTGTATTAAGGGGTCGCGGCATTAGGAAGGTTGAGAAACACTGCTCTAAACTAAGGTTCATTCAACTGAAACAAAGCGATAAATATGCACCTATGATGACACATCAATATTTGGTCATTACAAATACTCTCTTTTCATCTTTCAAAACAGGTGTTGTGGAATACTTAAGTAATGGAATAGTCGCTGATAACCATAAAGACTTCAAGGAGTTGCGGTATAATGATTGTCTCGTGAACTTCAGCGGCAATGGAAAGAATGGGGCTTCTGAGGGAAGAATCACTCACGGTTTCCAACTCAAGAGCGCCTATGAAAACAATTTGATGCCTTATACTAATTACACCTTTGATTTCAAAGTAAGTAGTAAATTGGCAGAAAATAGCCAAATATTTATCTTAAGGCCATTATAGTGATATTGTATTATGCTAATAATGCAATATATTGTATGTATAATATATCTTGTAAGCCGCTCTGAATCCCCTTCGGAGTGAGAAGGGCGGCATATAAATGTCGTAAATAAATAATAAATAAATTTCAATGCCATTTCTTACTGAAAAACTGTTAACGCAGTTTTCCAGTTAGAACAAGCACAAAACCAATGGTGAATGAGCTCGTCTTGGTAAACAAAAGAAAATAAAATCCTCACTGTCCCAGATAAAATTGCAATATAAAAACCCTCATCTTCCCCTAAACTTATGCAATGGAAATAAAGTGTTCCTTGTTTACACAGTAGTTTCTTCCACTATTCTCATCAGCTTTGCAGCTTCAGTTTCTTTCAAGGGCCATGCTGAAAAACACAATCAAAACACTCCCGACAGATGGTCATCCAGCCTCTATTTTAAACTCTTCTAGAGAAGGAGATTGCACCACAATACAAGGCAGCATATTCTACTGCTGAACTGTTAGTTCTCTTGGACCTCTCATAGGCCTTTGATACCACAGACCTCGGTATCCTTCTGGGATGCCTTGCAGGAATGAGACTTGGAGGTACTATTCTGCAGTGGCTCCGCTCCTTCCTAGGCCTCTCCCAGAAGGTGGGGGAGACCTAGGGTTCAGTACCGTTCCTCATGTTGTTTAACATTTACATGAAGCTGTTGGGAGAGATCTTCCGAAGTTTTGGTGTTCAGTGTCAATTGTATGCAAATGATGTTCAACTCAGTCACTCCTTTCCACCTGTTGCTAAGAAGGCTGTTCATGTCCTGAACCAGTGCTTGGCAGCTGTGACAGTGGATGAGAGCAAACAAATTGAAATTGAATTCAGACAAGACAGGGCTACTCCTGCTCAGTCGAAAGACCAAACAGGGTATAGGATTACAGCCTGTGCTGGATGAGGTTCAACTCCCCCTGAAGACACAGGGTCATAGCTTGGGAGTTTTCCTGGATTCATTGCTGAGCCTGAGTCTTGGCAGTGACCAAGGTAGCATTTGCACAATTAAAACTTGTGCACCAGTTACGCCTGTACCTTGGGAGGTCAGACTTGCCCACAGTAGTCCACACTCTTGATTACATCCCAAATAGACGACTGCAATGCACTTTACGTGGGGTTGACTTTGAAGACTGTTTGGAAGCTCTAAATGGTCCAACGGATGGCAGGGCAGCATACAGGGAACATGTAGCTCCCCTATGCGTCAGCTCCACTGGCTGCCCATTTACTACCGAGCACAATTCAAAGTACTGGCTTTGCCCTATAAAGCCCTAAACAATCCTGGCCTAGCTTACCTATTTGAACAGATCTCCCTCTATGAACCATCACAAAGATAAAGAACTTCTGGGGAGGCCCTGCTCTTGGTCCTTCAGGCGCGACTGATGGGGACGATAGACAGGGCCTTCTCAGTGGTGGCCCCTCAGCTATGGAACTCCCTGCCCAGTGATATTCAATCAGCTCCTTCCCTTTTAGCCTTCAGGAAGAAAGTTAAAACATGGCTATGGGACCAAGCTTTTGGAGATTAACTGCAGTTCAATAAATGAACAAAGAATTTGTGCAATGACATTTTGGAATGGCCCTGGACTACGACATTGGATTATGTGATTTTAATAATTGATGTAACTGTTTTTATGTGATTTTTCTTTTAATGCAGATGGTTTTATCAATTGGATGTTTTTAAGGCATTGAATTGTTGCTAATATGTGAAGCCGCTCTGAGTCCCCCTTGGGATTGAGAAGGGCAGGGTACAAATATAGTAAATAAATAAACAAACAAACGGCTCTTACCATCAGGAACATCTCCCTAATGTTTAGGTGGAATCCCCTTTCCTGCAATTTGAATCCATTGCTCTGCTGTGTGCTAATCTCCAGAACAGCAGAAAACAATCTTTTCCCCTCCCTAGTATGATGCCTTTTAAATATTTAAGCACGGTTGTCATGTATCCTCAAACTTTTCTGAGCTGAACATCCCCAGCTCCCCAAACCACTCCTTATGGGGCATGACTTTTACATCTTCCTGTTTACTACAATAGTGATATCCTTTGCTCCATTGTGTCCTAGTCTTTGGAGCAGCAGAAACTAAGTTTGCCTCCTCCCCAATAGTGACATCCTTTCAAATATTTAAACACGACTCCCAGGTCCCCTCTCAGCCTTCTCCAGACTAAACATACCTACCTTTCTCAGACTTTGCTTCCAGAGGATTTATGAAGATTCTGTTCTAAATGGCCACCTGTGCTTCTCTCTTTTGTCTCATTTCAGGGTGTGATTGACTACATTTTTTATTCCAACACTCACATGAACGTGCTTGGTGTCCTGGGGCCTTTGGACCCTCAGTGGCTGGTGGAGAACAGCATCACCGGGTGCCCCCATCCCCACATCCCCTCAGACCACTTCTCACTGTTGACGCAGCTGGAGCTCCACCCTCCCTTCCTGCCTCCCCTCAATGGCATCCACTTGCCGGCCAGGAGGTAGTGGAGCCCCGCCCCTTTGTTTATGGACCTGTACACTTGTAAATCAAAGTATGTAGGAGGAGTGAAGTATGGCCAACCTTTTAAAAGCTGCTGCTTCGAGCTCCTTTCATTATATGTGTGTTGATGATACGATTTTGCACATTTTTGGGGGTGCATATTGGTACCATTTGGCACTAGGGCTGGAACCAAAGTTGTTGTTTGTTCCCTTTTTTTCCAATTGTTTTTAAGATGCACATTTTCGCACGCATTTTAAACTTGACAAGCTTCATCAGTTTTCGTAGAGAAGCTGCTTTTATAAACAGACAAATCAGACGGGAGGATTTGCAAATAGGTATATACGTTCATAGCTAAAGCTTTCCTTATAAGTTAATAAAAAGAGCCGTGCCTCCTTTTCCTTGCTCATCCCCTTTTAAGCACCCTGATACAATTGATGTGAAATGTTTAAAATTGGAAACGGCACTTAACGTTTTGAAAATTATTCACAGAACAGACTGTTTTCACCTCATCTGGTGCCTACACTAAATTAATTATCGAAGGCTTTTGTGGCCAGAATCACTGGGTTGTTTTAAGTTTTTTGAGCTGTATGTCCATGTTTCAGAAGCATTCTCTCCTGATGTTTCACCTGCGTCTATGACAGGCACCCTCAGAGGTTGTGAAGTCAACAGACCTCACAACCTCTGAGGATGCTTACCATAGATGCAGGCGAAACGTCAGGAGAGAATGCTTCTGGAACATAGCCATACATCCTGAAAAACTTACAACATGCACTAAAATTGGTGCAATAGGGGAGACTTTCTGATTGGAAAAAAATAATGTTGCCCCAATAGAGATTTTTCCCCTTTATGTACGGTGAATTGTGCACCTAAAGTCAATTGCAAGAATTCGGTTCTGCTTCACGTTCCAATCCAGTCCACAAGTCCCTCCAATTCTTTTAAAACTAGTTCCACTCCTAGCAAGGATTTTGTATTATCCCACCGATGATTAGGAGTGGAGACACAACTTGCTTCTACCTTCGCTGTTCAGAAAGTATTTGCCATAATCATTCCTCGACTGATTTTTTTTTCCTGACCCTAGTCGCCAAATAGCCATCTCACGCTTTTAAATGATGGTTTTGTTTTGTTTACCTGTTTTCTATCTAAATTGGATCCTTTTAAAGGCGTTGTTTTATTACCAATAGTTAATCGCTCTCCCTTTTCTGTAAGATGTGCTTGGAAACTCTTCTCTTTCCTGGCCATTTTCAAACCTTTGTGCATCCAGAGAGAAGAAGGACTCATAATGTCATCTCAGTACCTAACATTTCATCCATCATCCACTGAAGTCATTGGAGGTTGTTTAACAGTAGTCTTTTAGTAGATTGAGCTGTGCTTTTATGTTTCAAAGAACAACAAAGGCAAAGTGACAAGAAAGTATGTTATTTTAAAAAGTTTTTCTGTATTCTGCTTCTTTGCTGCTATATACGATTCCTCAAGCTTATATTTTAAACTTTTCATGCACTTTACTGTTTCTAGTCTCAAAAAATGTAATATTTTTAATAAATGGGGATTGTTTTCATTATGGGAATGATTTTTTAAAGAGCCTATATTTGTCTCATTCATACACTTTAAAAATTAAAGGAGTAAAACAGTAAAATTAGTTTTAAATCCTGTTGTATAGAATTGTCTCCCTTCCCATTTGCTAGCGATGTATAAAATGACAAAGGAAATTTTGAATCAGGCTAAATAAAATAGGAAATACTCCTCCCCCCTTTTGTTGCAATGGTAGGGATGGGCCAGAGGGGAGCCAGTTGCCACAGGGAAGGCTAAAATTTGTGAAACTCTTTGCATAATGTGTTGAAAATTCAAAATTGAAGTAAACAAGCGGCTGCTGTTGAAAATGGCACCTCCAGATTCAGCTTCATCTCTCTCAAAATGTTTTTCCCCATCTTACCGCCATGTCATTCTGTCTTTCCCCATCCCTTATTCCATTACCATCAGCTTCCTCTGGCATCAAAAAAGAAATGATCAAGAATATTTTAATTAAAAATACTGGGGCAGGAGAAAGAATATGAGATCAAAACATAGACTTGCTGAGTTTCCATTTGAAGAGCAACTCTGTGTTTCTGTCCAAAGCGCAAAACAGTTTAAGAAGCATGATAAGTTTTCTCCATTGGAAGATAACGTTCCCCTTCTGCAGCTGTAATATGGACACAGGTATCTCTCCTTATATACCTCAAAAAGTGTTATCAGTGCCAGGGAAAAGTTGTCTGGGGTGCATCTACACTGCAGAATTAATGCAGATCGACACCACATTAATTGCCATGTCTATGCTTCTGCCAAAGAGTACTGGTGCCTCATCCAAACTGCAACTTTCATGATTTTATAGCATAGAGCAGTGGTGCCCAATCTTTGATCCTCCAAGTGTTTTGGACTTCAGCTCCCACAATTCTTAACAGCTGGTAAATTAGGATTTCTGGAAGCTGCAGTCCAAAACAACTGGAGGACCAAAGGTTGGGAACCACTGCTATGAAATCATGAAAGTTGTAGTTTGGATGAGGCACCAGCACTCTTTAGCAGAAAAGCCAAAGTAAAATTACAACTCTCATTATTCCAATAGCACTGAGCCATGGAAGCTGAAGTGATGTCAAACTGCAATAATTATACAGTGTAGATGCGTGCGTTGGAGTCTGTAGCTCCCAGAATTCCCCATTAGTCATGCTAACTGGGAGATTTTGAGGGTTTTAGTCTGTATTGTAACTATATATCTGACATGGCCGTATATATATATATAAATTGGAAAAGCAATATAGTACTGGAAAGTAGAATAGCATGAAAAACTTTATTTTGTGGACATTCACCGTTTCAGTTCGTTTTTGTGAGGACACACAACCCGCTGGGAGGTTCTCCCGATCCAGCCCCATTGAAATGAATGGGAATTGCCAACTCCTAATTCATGTCATTTGGGCTTGGATAGGAGAATGTACTGCTGGGTTGTGTTCCCCAAGTCATCTACTGTTTCTTCACTTTGGAGGCATTACAAAAAACAACGATCTTTCCTGCTCTGGAGGTAATGCACTAACCATTTTCCTTCCTTCTCTCTCTCTCTCTCTCTCTCTTTCCTATGTGCATGTTAATTAGCAACCTGAGCAATATTTCCTACCATACTTCACTCCCAACTATTTTTTGAGATGTTTGTATAAAATGGAGTTTAAAAAAATTCGCCTGTGATTGTATATGAACTGCAGAGGAGCCGGTTTATTAAATAATACAAAAACACACAATCTTTTGTAATGTTGTGGGGCGGGGAGGGGGAGAAATGAAATAAAAACAAGATTGGGAGATATTGTAAACAGCTTAAGTCCCTTCATTGGTTTGGAGTTGTTGTTAAAGGCTGTGTAAGTAATTGGTGCAGGTCGGAGTCAAGAAAGGCTTCTGCTTCAAAATTCATTTGTACCTTCACACTCGTTTGGTTTTTTTTAATCTGTCTTGAAAAACACCAATTATTCTTTTCTTTGAATAATTGTGGCATTACTTTAAATCCAGACAAGCACAATGAAAATATTGCTGTGATGGTGAACTACAAAATTAAGGAACAGCTTTTGATTCAAAAGTGGACACGTTTCCCCTTTCTGTGTTGAAAGCAAATAGTTATTTCAGTCTATGAACACTTAACGAAATAATGGTAAGTAACTTGAGCTTCTTAAACTTTTTAAATGATACTTTTGTATAGGAACATACAGCTTTAACAATATCTATATCAATTTAATAGCACAGGAAGAAAGAAGGAGAAACTGCTGTGCCAAAAAATCACTATAAATCAGTGGTTCCCAACCTGTGGTCCATGGACCACCAGTGGTCCCCAAGAACTAAAATATGGTCCGCGGCCTCACCGTTACTACACGGTTGCAACGAGAGCAACTGATCTTGCGAAGCCTTCTTATAGTGCCGAGGCAACAGAGATGTCGGAAGGGGAGAGGCCTACTACATAGGAAAGGCATCACAACAAACTCCTGACTAATGTTTCTCCTCCTCTTCCTCCCTCCCACTAAGGAGAGCCATTCCATGTGGCGCTTGGATTTGGGGGAGTCTTGGTGTCCGTGTTTTTAGGCCTGTTCCTGGGTTATTTGAGGTGCTAATTCAGAAAATTGTATTGGATAGACCACATCCGATATAGATTATTAAATATGGTTTTCTGTGGGCGACTACTGTGGCATATGTTCGGTTTCGGAAACTAGAGCTGATGTGGTCTATCCAATACAGTTTTCTGAATCAGGACCCCAAATAAGGAGCCCCCGGTGGGAGGAGCCCCCAGTGGCACAGTGGGTTAAACGCTGTGCCGGCAGGACTGAAGACAGACAGGTCGCAGGTTCGAATCCGTGGAGAGGCGGATGAGCTCCCTCTATCAGCTCCAGCTCCTCATACGGGGACAGAGAAGCCTCCCACAAGGATGATAAAAACATCAAATCATCCAGGCGTCCCCTGGGCAATGTCCTTGCAGACGGCCAGTTCTCTCACACCAAAAGTGACTTGCAGTTTTTCACATCGCTCCTGACACAACAAAAAAAAACCCCAAATAACCAAACCAAATCTAAAGTTGACCAAAAACTGATTTGTAACCCTTTTGGTGCTAATGTTGGAGAGTGGTCCCTGGTCAAAAAATGGTTGGGAACCACTGTTTTTAATTATCCTAAGGAAGTTCAGTTTTTAAAAAAACTGGGACAGAAAAATGTTTGAAATCCATGAAGGAATGGTAAATCAGTTTCAAGGATCCATGTTTCTTACAAGAAGAATTTAAAAAGTTTGCAAATGAATTGCAAAATCTGCACCATGGGACACTAGCACACTGGATTAAATGGTCATTTCTGGCAATTGACTCCTTACGTTCAAAGATTTGAAGTTGACAAATTGGCAGTATTGAAAGCAATCATTTTCCTCTGTTGATGCTATTTAATTAATGTTTAACAACCTCATATCCTTCTCAAAAATTAAACGTAATTCATGTTAGCGAACAGAGAATACAGTGTTCAGTCCATGCACCTCCATTCTTCACAGTTTGTGGTTTTGACCTTTGTGGACTTGGTTATTCACAGATTTAATTCAAACGTTCTCTCTACGAATACCTTTTTCCAATGACATTCTGTGAGCAACTTCCAGCAGAAGTTAAACATATAGTCATGTTGGAAAGTCCCTAGAGAGGTGTTCTCTCAAGATAAAGCCACTTTTGAATATCACAGTTTGATACTTTAATGGTGTTCTGTGGGGGGCACAGTGGCTGAACTGCTGATCTGAAGATTGCCAGTTCAAATCCGTGAAACAGAATGAGCTCCTGTCTGTCAGCACTAGCTTGCGGGGACATAAGAGAAGCCTCCCAGCAGGATGGTAACACATCTGGGCATCCTCTGGGCAACATCTCTGTAGATGGCGAGTTCTCTCACACCAGAAACAACTTGCAGTATGTTCTCAAGTCACTTCTGACATGATTTTAAAAAATGGTGTCCTGTAACCAGAAAAAGCTTAGAGAAGACAATTATGCTGGGGAAAATGGAAGGAAAAAAGAAGAGGGGCCGACCAAGGGCAAGATGGATGGATGGTATCCTTGAAGTGACTGGTTTGACCTTGAAGGAGCTGGGGGTGGTGACGACCGACAGGGAGCTCTGGCGTGGACTGGTCCTTTAAGTCACAAAGTTGGAAACGACTGAACGAATGAACAACAAACTCAGAAAAAAGCTCACTGGACTTAAAATCCTTTCATTTTAGACTAATCTAGATATTTTGCATGCTTATCAATCAATTACTTGAAAACTTGGCTAGAAACTGAATGCGTTCTTAGAGCAAATTTACATTCCTAGTGCTTTACTTTTTTAAAAAAAAAAATATGACCCAGTTGCTGATACCTCCGTTCACTCATCTTCAAAGGACGCTGGTGTTTTAAATTGCTGGGGTTTTTAAATATATATTAGTTTTAATACATCAACAGTCTAATCAATATTCCAGAAAACAAGGAAAAGGAAAAAGAGATACATACATATATATATATATGAAGCTAAAAAAAAATACTAAAATGTGAAACTAAATTTTAAATTGCTAATACAAGACACTGAAACAAAAAAGGAGCTCTGACTCCCTCTCCAAACTGTAATAAAAAAGCCCAAAAGAGAAATATGTTTTCTACCATCCAACCAAATTAACATTACTAGAGTTACTAGTATCCATAACTACAGATTGATTGCATTGATAGATTTCTTATTGATCAAAAAGTCCATGAACGTTTTCCATTCTTTCAGAAAAATCTTTCAATTGGTTTCAGTTTTAAAATCCACATTTATTTGGTCGTTGAGACAAAACCAGCATGCTTAACCATCTTTTCTTCCAGAATAACTATTTCAGTCCGTTTTCAGTGCTCCAGTCCATTTCCAATCATTGGAGTTTTATACTGTAGTTTTGAGTAGAGATACAAAGATGAAGTGGTGATAGTAGGATATGATGATTTCGCCTTCGGACTTCTCATACATTTGGCAGCCTTGAGTAAAGTTCATTTGGAGTCATTTGCTATAATTTGTAAAAGGGAAACATGTTGAACATCATGACATGAGCCAGGATTTCTCTGAAGACTTTCAGAGCAATAAATAGCATAGCCACAAAAGTGATGCAACAGAAGTGCTGGAAAACATGGGATCATAGCTTGGATATGGAGTTACTCATTCATACCATCATAGAACTAACTGTAGAGACGGAAAGTATCTCGGGAGTTTTCTAATCCAATGCAGAAAATCCATAAGTATTCCTAACAGATGGTCAAACGTTTTTAAAACTTCCCATAAAAGAAAGTTCACCACTTTCTAAGGAAGTCTGCTCCATTGTCCAACAGTTCTTAGTATCTAAATGTTCTTGCTAGCTTTTACCTGAAACTCTTTTCTGCCATTCCAATGTGTTTATTTAGTTCGTAGTTATCTAGAGCCGCCAAATATCATTTTTTTTTCCATCTTGAAGATGACCATCTCCTCAAGGCTTTCTTCTCCAGGTTCAATATATCGAAATCATCCACTGCTATTTGCACACCTCCCCACCCCCCAAAAATAATAAATATACCCATGAGATTGCTCAGTGTAGTTGGATACTTTATTTCAGGAACTATAAAATAAGATATGGAAACTGTGTCCCTGCAGATGTTTTGAGACTACAACTCACATCATCCCCGGTCATTGGGATATGACTGATGGAAGCTGAAGTCCCAACTTTGGCTTTCAGCTTTCCAATAAAACAGTATTGGAATCAAAGAACAAACACAGTCCACTTAGAGCAGTGGTTCCCAACCTTTGGTCCGTGGACCACCAGTGGTCCGCAGGAACTAAAATGTAGTCTGTGGGTTCACTGTTACTACTATGGATAATAACACAGCCCAACCCCAGAATGGTTTTTCTTAGTGTCTTTGTTTTTAGGCCTGTTCCTGGGGTTATTTGGGGTGCTGATTCAGAAAATTATTAAATATGGTTTTCTGTGGGCAAGTAGACTGTGACCACTGGATGGCATATGTTCTGTATCAGAAACTAGAATGGATGTGGTCTGTCTAGTGCAATTTTCTGAATTGGCACCCCAAATAAATAAGTAAGTGAGCTTTATTACAGTCGATGACCAGATCATAACAGGGAACCCAGTCCCGTACATCTACATGAAACCCGAAGAGTTATATGCTTCGAACTTCAACAAATTTTAAAATTTAAAGTAGTTATTAAAACCCATCCAATCATCCGAAGGCAGTCTAAAGAGAGGTAGTGAGGATGGCACCGGGGAGGGAGGAATATCCAACACTACAAATATCAGTCTATATCTGATTTCCCATCTATATTCCAGAGGTGAAGCTTAAGTCTTTTAACCCTCAATCATTGTCTGCCCAATGTTAATTGCAGCCGTGAAGAACTTAGCGAAACTGTACATCGCAGCCGAGTTTGTGTCTGAGAGCAGCAGAGCTACATAGAATTGTCCAGAGCATACTGAGTATTTAATTGTCCATGGCAAGAAGAGACAAGATCGAATGTTTCTGTAAAACAGGCACTGCAGAAGCATGTGCTCCGTTGTTTCTGTGTGACCTGAATCACAGGGCCATAGTCTCTCAGAGTATGGGGTCTTCTGGCAACGACTTTCCAGTACAGCAGAAGGAAGCACATGGCATTGTGCCAAGGTGAAGGCTCTCCAATGGGTAGCAACCTCCAACACAGTAACATAGGATTGTTGTTGTGTGCTTTCAAGTTGTTTCAGACTTAGGTTAACCCTGAGCGAGGGCCGAGTAAATGATCTTGGAAGGCCGTATCCGGCCCCTGGGCCTTAGTTTGGGGACCCCTGGTTTAACCCATTTTGACACCCTGGCTGCTCAGCCTGAGGGTAATTTTATATAATATATACCAAGGCAATTTACTGGTCAGCTTACTTCTTATCCAATTAACTGACTTCAGACAGTTGTTTCTGCTTCAACACCGGCTCTTACCTTTATTTACATTTCAATAATGTTGTGTATTTGCATCAGATTTTGTTTACACCTAACCATTAGAAAGCAAAATTAATCGTATGTCAGACACCCATGTGGACGGAGCCCCCGGTGGTGCAGTGGGTTAAACCCCTGTGCCGGCAGGACTGAAGACCGACAAGTTGCAGGTTCGAATCTGGGGGTAGGCGGATGAGCTCCCTCTATTGACTCCAGCTCCTCATGTGGGAACATGAGAGAAGCCTCCCACAAGGAATATAAAAAATATCAAATCATCCGGCCGTCCCCTGGGCAACGTCCTTGCAGACGGCCAATTCTCTCACACCAGAAGCGACTTGCAGTTTCTCAAGTCGCTCCTGACATGAAAAAAACCCCCCCCCCCAAAAAAAAAAAAAACCAACCATGTGGACCATTTTGGATTATTTCAGAATCCCAGGTTAAGGATGCACAACAAATAATTACTAGGTTAAAGTCCCTCCTTTTTCCAAATGCGTATGTCCAAGCCTTACCTCTTCGTCACCTTCTTAAGCAGTTCTTGCACCCAAGGAACACTGGGATTGACACAGACTTTCCATTTATTTTTCAGGGTTAAACTGCAATGAAATTGAGAAGAAATGAGTCTTTTGCTTCACATATTTTTCAGTGGCTGGTTGCTAAATAGGTGTACATGGTCTCCTTACTTACATGATTTCAGTCCTTTGGCACTGCATCCCGTGAGGAATAACCTGAATGGATTTCAGCTGTTTAGGACTGAAAGGTGTCGAAGTTTGTTTCAAACACCTGCACCTTCCCACATGAGTCACGATGGCTTCCATGGCGAGACCTGCATACAATTATCATGGTGGGAAAAATCTATCATTTCCACTTTTCATGCATTATTATTTAAGGGGATCGTGTCCTTCGCTTGAAGAAACCCCCAGTCTTATTTCCCAGCACAGCTAAGGAGCTACGTGTGTGTGTGTGTGTGCTACACAATTATATAAAATTCGACACCTAGAATTCTATACAAGAGACTTCTAACCCACTTCCCTGATAATGGGGTAAGCAAAGAATTCTGTGTGTACTACAAATTCCAGAACTCCAAAGGATGAAGCTATGGCAATTATACAGCTATGAAATAGTTGTTGAATGTTATCACTCTATCACAGTGTTTGTCAACCTTCCTAATGCTGCAACCCCTTAATACAGTTCCTCATGTTGTGGTGACCCCCAACCATAACATTATTTTTGTTGCTACTTCATAACTAATTTTATTTACATTATGATTCATAACATCTGTTATGAATCGTAATGTAAACATCTGCCATGCAGGATGTATTTTCATTCATTGGACCAAATTTGGCACAAATACCCCATACACCCAAATTTGAATAATGGGGGGAGAGATTGATTTTGTCATTTTGGAGTTGTAGTTGCTGGGATTTATAGTTCACATTCAATCAAAGAGCATTCTGAACTCCACCAACAATGGAATTGAATCAAACTTGGCACACAGAACTCCCATGACCAACAGAGAATACCAAAAGGGTTTGGTGGCCATTGACCTTGAGTTTGGGAGTTGTAGTTCACCTACATCCAGAGAGCACGGTGGATTCAAACAATGATGGATCTGGACCAAACTTGGCATGAATACTCAATATGTCCATTGTGAACACTGGCGGAGTTTGGGGGAAATGGACCTTGATATTTGGAAGTTGTAGTTGCTGGGATTTATAGTTCACCTACAATCAAAGAGCCGTCCTGAGTCGCCTTCCGGTTGAAAAGGGCAGAATAACATGTGGTAAATAAATAAAAATAAATAACTTCTGAACTCAGCCCACAGTGAATATGTACCAAACTTGACAAACTATCTACATGGCCAACGTTGAATACTCTTGGTGTTGGGGGGATCTGTTTTTGAATTCTGGGAGTTGTAGTTCGCCGACACCAAAAAGGAAAAGAAGGACAGATGGAAAGATCTTCAGCCTTCTCTACCAAAGGGGTTCCTAAGACCATCAGAAATATGTGTTTTCTGGTGGTCTTTGGTGACCCCCCAGAGGTCCTGACCTCCAGGTTGAGAAATACTGCTCTATCACACAAATGGTAGCAAAACCCAGCCTGCACTTGGTAAACTTATTTTAAAGAATTCCTGAAGTTATAATCCAACAAAAGTAATATTTCCAAACTCTGGCCCTACATCAGATTAATGAAATTGAAATAATACAGGTTCCTTACCATGGACTGTAGTGATATTGGTGGCCACCAGAGCCAAAGTCAGGATCACCACCAGCCCCTTCATTATGACTGTGCCTTGATATTCTCAGTAGCAGTGGTTTCAGAAAGCTCTCTCCTTTATAACCACCCCTAAAATGGGAAGTTGGAGATAATACATCCTGTAGCCAAAAACTCCCCCACAATAAACCAAAGAAATCGAATTAGGCTAGAATATGTGGGTGTTGGTGTTTTAACTTCTCCTCAGAGTTCTTCCTCAGAGCTAAATAAAGCCGCTCAGACCAAAGGGTTCTTCCAGAAGTTATGCAAATATGAAGCAAATAATGAGGTCTTCCACCCCGCTGGGATGACTGAGATTCTCTCACGAAGGACCCATTGAAGGGATCAGTGTGAAATGGGACTCCCTGCTTCTTATAATGGGATAGGCAAAGAAAATGCAACAAGCTATGGAAACATAACACAACTTTCTAGGCAGGTTTTTGTTTTGTTGCTAGACAAAACTACATCTGGATCTTCTATGCCAAAGTTGTTCTATTTAGTTAACAAAGTGACCCATTTAAGGTGGAATCAGGTGTCAAACAGGGATGTGTTATTGCCCCAACTTTATTCTCCATCTTCATTGCTATGATACTTCACCTTGTTGATGGGAAGCTTCCCACCGGAGTGGAAATCATCTATCGGACAGATGGCAAGCTATTTAACCTCAGCAGACTGAAAGCCAAAACCAAGGTTACAACAACATCTGTTATAGAACTCCAGTATGCTGATGATAATGTCATCTGTGCGCATTCAGAAGAAGACCTACAAGCCACTCTAAACACCTTCACAGAAGCATACGAGAAGCTCGGCCTGTCACTGAATATCAAGAAAACCAAAGTGCTCTTCCAGCAGTCACCAGCCAATCCCTCTCCAATGCCAGAGATATAGCTTAATGGTGTAACATTAGAAAATGTTGACCATTTCCGCTACTTTGGCAGCCACCTCTCCACTAAAGTCAACATTGACACCGAAATACAACACCGCCTGAGCTCTGCGAGTGCAGCATTTTTCCGAATGAAGCAGAGAGTGTTTGAGGACCGGGACATCCGTAGGGAGACCAAGGTACTTGTTTATAAAGTTATTGTCCTCCTAACGCTGTTATATGCCTGCAAAACATGGACTGTCTATAGACGTCACACTCAACTCCTGGAACGATTCCATCAGCATTGCCTCCGGAAAATCCCGCAAATGTCTTGGAAAGACAAGTGGACAAATGTCAGCATGCTGGAAGAAGCAAAGACCACCAGCATTGAGGATGCCTGCCATAGATGCATGTGAAATGTCAGGAGAGAATGCTTCTAGAACATGGCCATATAGCCTGAAAAACCTACAACAACCCAGTGCCTACTGAATGTTATGTGTCAGAATAAGGTCTTGTAGTAGAAGTGTGTATGTGTGCACATATGTATACTTCAATAAGCCCTTGGTTTGTGCAATTGAACCCTCCCTCATTCTCGGATCCTCATCCTGATGATTTATATTGTCCTATCTCCCCGTTTTTAAAACTTTTAGCCTTGAATGTGGCTAGTGAAACTCTGTTTTTAAATGCATGTTTTATATAGTTTATGTCATTTAGTGTATTTCTTTGCATTTGATATATTTATGTTCTGGTATTGTTATGTTTTTGTATTACAATGTATGTACTGCACTGATGGGCTTGGCCTCATGTAAGCCGCACCAAGTTCCCCTGGGGAGATAAATAAATATTATTATTATTATTATTATTATTATTATTATTGATCTCTCCCTACCTTGGGGAAAATGTCTTCCCACTCCTAGCATAGGCACACCGGTTGCAAGAAGAGATGACATGGGAGAATTTTGTGGTTCCACATTTTAAACTGATGTAAGCTAATTCTCACTTCTACAACTGATAACTAGGCTTGTGCCTACCGTTGAAGCTTGCAGTTCTTTTCTCCAAATTTGCATGCACAAGAATATATATCAGGGAAAGTTTCCAACAAATATAAACATGGGACTTTTTGATATGTTTCATTTTCCTGTCCCCTCAGACTGCAGACGAGTGTTGAAATTGGATGGAACGGTTATGGTGGAGCTGATGCAATACTTTGATGCAAAGGGAAGAGGCTGTTTCATCTAATTGTGAAGTCATGGTGCTTTAAACATCACAGACTACAAACCACAGGTTTCCAGGAATGTCCATCATGTCTGTTGAACTGACTCAACTGAGCAGTGAGATTTGTCATAACAATTGGTGGTTTGAAATAGTCCTCCTTTTCGAAATTACAAATACTGTCACCCTGGTTACCTGATACATTTGATGGACCACAACTTATATAAGCCTAAAATGGTTATAATCTAATATAGTTGGAGGATGTCAATTTACCCTTTCCCTGTACTGATTGGACCCAAATCTCAGTGTCCAGACTGTCCTGAAACTATGTGATACTCCAGAGGTTCTAGTAAACTCTGTCCAAAGTGGGACAAAGTTGGTTTAAAGACCAAAAAAACCAAGCCCCATGATACTCAGTGGAAATCACTGTATGTTATGGGGATGGACAGCCAGCCTTCAATTCACGACGAATCTGGATTTTTTAATTTTTTGCATAGACAAGCCCTAGGTATGAATTAATTTCATTCAACAGTGCTGTATTGGGGAATTGAGGACATTTTGAGCATTCGTATTTTGGAGCAAAGTCCTCCTTTTGCTCTGCATGCAGCTATGTTTCTGCGATGTCCCAGAGTCACTGAGAGTAACTCCTCGTTAAATGTTGCAGACTAACATCGTTCTGGTATAGCCAGGTAATTCCTACCTTTGGCTTATTTCCTTAACAGTTTACAGGAATTGTATCAAAATCGGATACAATGACCTTATTCAAAATATTTCCTCTTTAGTGTGATTGTCTTTCTTTGAGTGACTGAAACTGAGAAAATAACACACACACACCTCTCTATAGATCATTCATGAGATCAAAGACGTCAGCATGATCAGATCTTGGAAAGTTTACTATTTTGGACTTTAAGTTTCAGAATCCTCCAATCAATATGGCCAGTGGCCCTACCAGCTGGAGCATTCTAGATGTTGTAGTCCCAAAAGGTAACCAGCTAGTATCTGGTAATAGTTTAATTATGGACCCTTGATCCACTATCTCTCTGTCCCTGACATGAACATAACACACACCAAATATGGATGGAATTCGGTATGAGATTTACATGTTCATAAGTGGACTTACATGTGCAAGGTTTAGAACAGAGATTGACATGTTTGCAAGTGGATTTACATGTACAGGGAATAGGAGAGACATTTTGTAATGTCTAGAGCAGTGGTTCTCAACCTGGGGTCCCCAGATGTTTTTGGCCTTCAACTCCCAGAAATCCTAACTGCTTGTAAACTGGATGGGATTTCTGGGAATTGTAGGCCAAAACACCTGGAGACCCACAGGTTGAGAACCACTGGTCTAGAGCTTACTGTGGTATTATTACGTAAGCGCCTCCATCATGCAGTAGTAGCCAGGGGAATGACGATGTGCAATAGCTCGATTCAAAATAGGCAGAGACAGGCCCGTAGCCAGGATTTTGATTCGGGGGGGGGGGGGGGGGGGTGCTGAGTCTGAGTGAAAGAGGGTCTACCCTAGCAAACCTTTTGTATCGTTACCCAAATACTTCAATACCAACCATGTTCAATATATCTCAATATGAGATATATTGAGCATGGTGATCAGATCATGATATGAATAAACATAACAGTTGAAATAATGTACCAGTAAGGCCTTTTTGTGGACCACCATGAGAATTTGGGGGGGGGGGGACTGAAGTCCCTCAAGCCCCCCCCCCCCCAACCCAGCTACATGCCTGGGCAGAGGTACGCATTGGGGATGCTCCCTGATGGGCATCAGGACACCAGATAAGAAGTTTAGAAACACATGAAGATTACCAGATGTGCATCCAAAGTGCCCAATGTGCACTGGAAGAATTTGGCTCAGATGTACATCTTTGCATTTCATTAACAAGGTCTTCTTTACAGTTCTATAATATAGCTAGGGTTTCATATAGTTATGAGAGTATAGAATTTCAACCCATACTTTCCAATGTTTTGCAAAGATAGGGCCTGGCACAATTGGGAGAGTGTGTGATGTGATGTAAAATAAACCACGTGTAGTTCACATTTGATAAGCCCACACACTGCCTTGCCAGAGAAAGAAAATATGCCACTCAGGTGAACAATAAAGAACAAGTAGTGTACTCCATGAGGAAGGCTGAGCGAAGAAGATAGATGCTTTTGAACTGTGGTGTTGGAGGAAAGTTCTGAGAGTGCCTTGGACTGCGAGAAGATCCAACCAGTCCATCCCTTCCAGGAAATAAAGCCCGGCTGCTCATTGGAGGGAAGGATAGTAGAGATAAAGTTGAAGTACTTTGGCCACATCATGAGGAGACAGCAAAGCCTAGAGAAGACAATTGATGCTGGGGAAAATGGAAGGAACAAGGAAGAGGGGCCGACCAAGGGCAAGATGGATGGATGGCATCCTTGAAGTGACTGGATTGACCTTGAAGGAGCTGGGGGTGGTGACGGCCGACAGGGAGCTCTGGCGTGGGCTGGTCCATGAGGTCACGAAGGGTCGGAGACAACTGAACGAATGAACAACAACAACAACAGTGTACTCTTCTTAACACAGAACAACATATGTACAATCATATGATCAGTTGCATCGACTCACATAATATCCTTTTAGAGAGATTTAAAATGGCCTTTCTTTGTCCATCTGGATAAACTTCTTCCAGCAGCATATGAAGGAAGAGTACCCTCCAAACTATCTCTCTCTGCTTCTCTGCAAGCACCTGCACAGCTCGAGCCTGAAAAATATAACAGTATCCAAAAGTCCCAGGCTCAGTCAGCTCCCCGGCATAGCCCGACCAATCAGCTTTGTGCATCTTATTTTACAGTTGGCACACACACACACACTAACTGATTTCTACATGTTCCAACAGAGTGTCCCATTAAAATAGGGTCACCTCAAAAAGTCTTCTCCTCTGTCCCTCTTCATCTGGTTACTCAGGGATGGGTGTGTGAATCAGCCTCAGCAGATGACTTAAAATATGAACAGAGATGCTTTTTCAGACCTGTCCTCTTTCCCAATGCAGAAGCAGGTTATTGGAGGGGGTGGGGAGCAATAAGCTATTTGATTTTCTTTTCTCTGAGACATGGCAATATGAAAAAGAAATGTAACTCAGCTTTGTTATGTTTGACATGACCTCCTGCATTTCTCCCTTTTCAACTTCTGCAACTGCCTGGAAATGAGGAAGAAGACCAACTGGTTTCTTTTCAAGATTGGCAGAGAGCCACAAAGGAAGCAATTGTTCAGTCTTCATCTTTTATTGCAGGGATGCCCAAAGTTTCAAAGCCTGAAGAATTGCAAAACAGCAAAACAAATAAACCTCCAATAGGATGCATTGAAATCCACTGTCCTTTCTTAAATGATCAAGGGTCTGGAGAACAAGCCCTATGAGGAGCGGCTTAGGGAGCTGGGCATGTTTAGCCTGAAGAGGAGAAGGCTGAGAGGAGATATGATAGCCATGTATAAATATGTGAGAGGAAGCCACAGGGAAGAGGGAGCAAGCTTGTTTTCTGCTTCCTTGGAGACTAGGACGCGGAACAATGGCTTCAAACTACAAGAGAGGAGATTCCATCTGAACATGAGGAAGAACTTCCTGACTGTGAGAGCCGTTCAGCAGTGGAACTCTGTGCCCTGGAGTGTGGTGGAGGCTCCTTCTTTGGAAGCTTTTAAACAGAGGCTGGATGGCCATCTGTCAGGGGTGATTTGAATGCAATATTCCTGCTTCTTGGCAGGTGGTTGGACTGGATGGCCCATGAGGTCTCTTCCAACTCTAGGATTCTATGATTCTAGGATTCTACTTTGCCATCAAAAAGATGACACAAAAGTGGTCATAAACTTCCACATGTTGAGTTATGGATCTGGCTTTGGGATCCAGGATATCAATCTTCCACACATTTGGCATGTTATTATATTCATTTTTTTTCTTTAAAATATACCACATATATTGCAAATTCCAGATATTTACTATGTTTATTTCCAATACTTACTGGAGACTTAACAGAGTGGCAGTCATTGACTCCTATATCAGATTCAGTGGGTCCACTTTGTTTTTTAGTCTGAATTAGAAAGGAGCTATCCAAAATGCTGCTGCTATTTTGAGACATTGGTAGATAAGGGGGTGGGGGTTGGCCAGACTCCACCATTAGCTCAGATCCACTTCAGAATTGACTATATAGCTTAGATGCGTTCCAGAATCTGCACAAAACCCAGATCCACCACATTGACTAGATCCACTCCAGAATCAATTACATAGATCAGATACAATCCAGAATCCACTACAAATCAGATCCACTTTAGAATCCACTGCATAGCTGAGATACAAATCTAAATCCACTGCATAGCTCAGATCCACTCCAGAATCCACTACATAGCTTAGGTCCATTCCAGAATCCACTACATGGATCAGATATAATCCAGAATATACATAGCTCAGATCCACTCCAGAATCTATCACAGTTCAGATCCACTCCAGGCTCCACTACTGTTCAGATCCATTCCAGAATCTATCACATAGTTCAAATCCAGTTTGGAATCTACTACTGCTCAAGTTCACTACATAGATAAAATCCACTCCAGAATCCACCACATAGCTCACAATCTACTACAGGATCCCTTACATAGCTTATATCCCCTACAAATTCCACTCCGTAACACAACAGTTTTAAAGATTTTACTGAGAATAGAATTGATGCTTCATTCTTATGGAAGCCACCAACCACTAGTGGTCTTGCACTGTTCTTCCAATTGTCCACTTATTATTTAAATATATACAAACCTCAAACAGTAAATAAGGAGGCACATAGGCAGTACTAGTTCCCCTTTTTAAAAATCCCCTGAACAACCAAATTTCCCAGCAAGGCTTCAAGACTTTGATTTCCTCTTGCCAATTCTGAACCACAGATCTAGGCCATACTTGGAACCATAGCTTCCAAGTGTGATGTGTATTCCATGGGCTTAAAGTAGCCAACAAGCTATCAAATAGCAATGCCAAAAACTTCAAAGGAGGAGAATTTGCAGTTCTGAAGGACTGATTTAGAGGTTTCTATTTCTAGGCAGACACTTTTAAGTTTCGTATTATTTGTAGACTTGAAATAAGAAAAAAGGAGGAAGTAACAAGCAATACAACTCCTTTGTTACGCCAGCTCCACTGGTTGCCGATCAGCTTCCGAGCACAAATCAAAGTGCTGGTTTTAACCTTTACAGCCCTAAAGGATTCTGGCCCAGACTACCTGTCCGAACGTATCTCCTGTTACGAACCATCACGAAGTTTAAGAACTTCAGGATCTGGCTTTGAGATCTAAATGCGGTTAGTGGGGATGAGAGACAGGGCCTTCTTGGCAGTGACCCCCTATCTGTGGAACTCTCTCCCCAGGGACATCAGGTTGGCCACCTCCCTCCTGTCCTTTAGAAGAAAATTGAAGACTTGGCTGTGGGGCCAGGCGTTCGATTAGTGGATAGCAGCAATTGAAAAGAAGACTTGAATACTGCAACATTGATTTAACCCCAGACTTGGATTTGGTGTGACTAATTTACTATTTTAATGAATTGTTTTAATGTATCGTTCGGTGCTTATGTGAGGCCGCCCTGAGTCCCCTCTTGGAGGAAGAAGTGCATGAAATAAATAAATGTAAAAATGCATGAAAAAAATATATACCTTAAATGGAATAAGAAACCAGCAGTTGCAGTGTCTGGAAGATTGTCGCTTAGGCCAAATGTTTGTCTAAGACACTGTAATGCATGAGAGCTCCAGAGATTGTGAAAGTTACTCTTTGGACTACCAATTGCAGTATCCCCATCCAAGGGGGTTCTGCAAATAATTGAGTGTGTCCTTTTGCCAAAAATTTCCTCAAACTCGGGGTCCCTCCAGCAGAAGTATGTCTCACTGTATTTGGCCCACCATATTGGCAAAAGTTAGGACACAAGACCCACCCATAAAAGTGGGGAAATTATGAATACGAAAACACAAATTGTTTTACAATGGAGAACACTTCTCGAGGAGGTCCTCCAGCACAATTGTATGTTCAACTTTTGGCAAATCTTTTTCAAAATTATCCTGTAAACACCAAAAGGCTGTGGATGGTAGGATGAAGCAAAAAGGCATATCTAGTCAACAAGAAATAATCCAACAGACTGGTCCAAAGCCTCAAGCTTTGTCAGAAATTGTACATAGAATCATAGAATCATAGAATCAAAGAGTTGGAAGAGACCTCATGGGCCATCCAGTCCAACCCCCTGCCAAGAAGCAGGAATATTGCATTCAAATCACCCCTGACAAATGGCCATGTATGTATTAAGACTTTTAAAGTATGTTCAGATCTATTATTTGTTAATTTCTTGGTCTACATGTTATTGAAACCCAGAACCACAAAACAGACCCCAATACCCGTGACCCCATGATTGCACAGTTTCACAAGAGCTCCATCCTGAACTTGCCAAGTTACCTAAAGCTCATACCCACATGAGACAAATCTCATCATTTCCTCCATGTAGGAGACACAATCCTCTCACAATGGCTCTGTGAAATTAACAACAGACTCATTCCGAAAGGGTTGTGGAAATTACCCAACACACAGTCGACCCCTCTTCATGGGAACCCATTCATACCATGCCAACACCCTGCCACCCATTGTTAAGCTGGACGAGTCACCATGTCGTACTCCAGACAAGCAGCAATGGAGTACCTATTAAGTCAAACATTCCTCCTTGGATGCAACCATAAGGCTTCAATCTGAACAATGACAAAATTTCCACCAAACCAAAGAACCAATATGTGACAGCGGCAAATGGCGCAGCTTATCCAACCAGTGCGCAGATGCTAGCCAGTCCCAGGCTTAGCCAGGGTTTTGAACTGCTGTCACAACCCTATAAATATTTCTATAAGTTTTCATTGTGGCATGTCAGTTTTGAGAGCTCTAACTCTGCTGGCGTTGTATTGTCGAAGGCTTTCATGGCTAGAATCACTGGGTTGTTGTAGGTTTTTTCGGGCTATATGGCCATGGTCTAGAGGCATTCTCTCCTGACGTTTCGCCTGCATCTATGGCAAGCATCCTCAGTGGTAGTGAGGTCTGTTGGAACTAGGGAAAGGGGTTTATATATCTGTGGAATGACCAGGGTGAGACAAAGGACTCTTGTCTGTTGGAGCTAGGTGTGAATGATTCAACTGACACCTTGATTAGCATATAATGGCCTAACAGTGCCTAGAGCACTGATGATTAGATGTCCTTGTTTGTTTCCTCTCTGTTGTAGTGCTGTTGTAATTTTAGAGTTTTTTAATACTGGTAGCCAGATTTTGTTCATTTTCATGGTTTCCTCCTTTCTGTTGAAATTGTCCACGTGCTTGTGGATTTCAATGGCTTCTCTGTGTCGTCTGACATGGTGGTTGTGAGAGTGGTCCAGCTGCTGGCATTGACTTTGGTCAAAGTGAATAAAAGCATCTGTTCCTTTGCCTTCATCTCGTCTTGTCTCATTCAGTCTTTGGAGTTTGGCACGCTGGACCCTTGAGTTAGCTGAAATTATATATCAGAAGAAGTAAGATGTTGAAACCTAATCCAGATGAGTTTTTTTCTTCTGTTCAACATAAGTGAAAGTAAATTCCCATAGTCTTGGGGTGGATCAACACTGTAGCATTAATACAGTTTGACACCACTTTAATCACCATAGTTCAATGCGGTGAAATCCTGGGATTTGTAGTTTAGTGATGCACCAGCACTCTTTGGCTCAGAAGATGAAACACCTTGTAAAACTACAAATCTTTTGCTTCCATAGCATTGACCCATAGCAGTTAAAATATTGTTAGGCTGCATTCTTTCTACAATGTGGGTGTACTGAGCAGTCTCATTCATGATGTGTTGAATGATGATTTTAACTTTGTCACCTGAACCTCCTTCCCTACATGCATTTCCTCTAAATTCTTCCTTCACCACTTCCTTTAATTTAAAGATATAGTGATAAAAAATAAATGTGTGAGAAAAAGAACATGGATACCTGGGGAAAGAGAGAAGGGAAGGAGGTGTTCATGGAGAATGAACCCAAATCATTGAAAGAGTGGACGTGGGAATAAGAAAAAATGTGACAAGATTGTTGTGACTCCCAAGAGCAGAATAGCTTGACTATTGATGGAAGTATTAGCCCACCTGGAGAAGATCTGGGATTTTAAAGATTGGGGCCACAAAATTATTCATCAGCTGACTTGTAAACATCTCATTGTCATCTAGAGGGCAGCAGATCTCCATTTATGAAAGAAAATTTCATATTCATGGAGTTAAGGAATAACAGAGTTGGAAAAGACCACCAGGGCCATCTAGTCTCATCCTCTCAACTGGAAGTTGGCCATAGAATTACACTGAAAGACCTAGAGATGCCTAGAGAAGTGTTCTCTTGGGTAAAGAATAGTTTTTGCCATTTTTATTTATATAGCGATACATGAGTATCCATGAATAATCATATTCACAAATGTGGAGGGACAATTGTACATAGGGAAAATGCTCTCTCGTTCCTTTTCTTTCATGCTATTAGAATATGTGGACACTCATTAAATGGTAAAAGACTCTGGACAGATGTATTTATTACTTATTTATTTACAGCTTTTATATTCCACCCTTCTCACCCCGCAGGGGACTCAGGGCGGATTACAGTGTACACACATATGGCAAACATTCAATGCCAATTTTTGGCATACAAACATATACAGACATACACAGAGGTTATTTAACTTTTTCTGGTCGCCAGGGGAGCTGTCGCTTTCCTCGTCCATCTGTGACGCTGATGAAGCACTTCCGCATTCCCCGCATGCTTCCCCGCTGGAATGCTTTGCTGGATTCTTCTTTATGGCCTCATAAATCAGTTAATTTAGCCTCCCCACACTTTAAGGTGGTACCTAATTTTCCTACTTGACAGATGCAACTGTCTTTCGGGTTGCAAAGGTCGACAACAGGCTACAGAATTGGTTGGAAACCCACTCCAACCCGGGCTGGCTTCGAACTCATGACCTTTTGGTCAGAGTGATCTTAATGCAGCTGACACTCAGCCAGCTGCGCCACAATCCTGGTGGAAGTACCTTTTCACTCAGCTTCTGCCAACCTGGCAGTTCAAAAACATGCAAATGTGAGTAGATCAATACGTACTTCTCCAGCAGGAAGGTAACAGCGCTCCATGCAGTCATGCTGGCCACATGACCTTGGAGGTGTCTACGGACAATGCCGGCTCTTCGGCTTAGAAATGGAGATGAGCAGCAACCCCCAGAGTCGGACACAATTGGACTTAATGTCAGGGGAAAACCTTTACTTTTACCTTTCACTCAGTACATTGTGTACATCCACCTAACATTAGGAAGGATGTCTTCATTGTGAGAACTGTGGAATAGACTACCTTGGAGAGAAGTGGACTTCCTTGAAGGTCCACCTGGATGGTTCTTTTCCAGGAATTTGGCTTTGCGTATTCCTGCCATTGCATGGGGTTGGTACTAGATAGCCTTTGAGACCCTTATCCAACTCTTAGGACCTCATCACAAGAGGTAGATGAATCACAATAACATTAGGATTTATCACATGGTTTCATTCCTTTTCTGTTGTTTTCCTGGTAGGAAGCGATTGGAAGGTGCTTCTTTTACAAAAGAAGGTCATTATGCGATTTTCCTGCTTCTTGGCACAGGGTTGGACTGGATGGCCTACGAGGTCTCTTCCAGATCTATGATGCTATGACTAATGGATGATTTGGGTTTGTAAAAGAAATGCTTTCTAAGCTGTCTCCTATTGGAAAAGCAGATGGAGAGGAGCAACATTATGTGATACATCCCAACCAGAGGGACTATTGTCTTGCTATAATTGCAATTTGTCTACCTTGTGTGATAAGCTTCTAAGATCTATGATTCTACTACTCAATAACTATTTCCATTGTACCTTGGTACAGTCAGCCTTTCGTATCCATGGATTCTTCATCCATAGATTCAAACATCCATGTTTTCCCACAAAACAAATCTTTTTACTACTTTATATTATAGACACCATTTTACTATGCCAATTAGACTTCAGCCATCCATGTATTTTGGTATCTATGGTGGTGGTCCTAGAAATGAACCGCAGCAGACACACTGTATATATTTTGCCTTGTAGTGCAGAATGGAGGGTCTCAATGCAATTGCATCCTGTTGATGGGCTTATCTTTTGGGCAACTGTGTGGAGAACATGTTTGGACTAGATAGAGCACATTTCTGAAACTCAAGATTGGTGGGGCAAATCTGGCCCTCCATGTCATTTTATGTGGCCCTCCAGATGCTATATTCCCTATTATTAAACATTATGACTAGAGCTGATGGGAGGTGTGATACACTAGCATCTGGAAGGCTGCAGTTTGTTCTGTTTAGTCAGGATAGTGATAATTGGATTTAGATACAAGGCTGACGGCTAGGATGTCTGACTTCAAAATATTATTTAACCTTTTCCCAACCTCACAGTCACAAGAGTCATTGGACTGCAATTCCCATTATCCCCAGTCTGTATGGCAGCTAATCAAAAGTGATGGGAATTGCCATTCAGTAACATCTGGGGACCCCGATTGGGTAAAAACTAAAGAGCACTGCGTATGATAGAAAAACATTATAATAGACCCTTTGGATCCATGGATTCTCCATCCATGGATTCAATAGTCCTTTGAAGGCAACCATAAGGCTGATGTGGTCCTCGATGAAAATGAATTTGACACCCCTGAGATAGACATTTGGTCTGACCCAGCATGGTTCTTCTTGTGTTTTTCAGTAACTAGAAAGTTACACAAATTGTAGCATATTGAACTTTTGAATGAGACAACACGGAGGGGAACTCATGATATGAGGAATAGGTGTGTTCCAGAAACTGAGAGTGTATGAAAGAGAAAGTGAAGCAAGGGGACAATTCTCCTTTTCTCCTTGGTTACAGTCTGGAAGGCGCATGAACTTGCAAAGCAATAAACTTGATATGAAATGCATATGGGGTTTTTCCTTAACAGTTGGCCAGGGTATGTTACTTTCAAATTTCATTTGCAAATTTCAAATTTCATTTGCAGAGCTTGCAACTTGAACCGAAGTGACTTCCTTCTAGTCACAAGGGAAAGGATAACATGTCTTGTGTGTGTGCTTTTCTCATACAGCTTAATGAAAATGTATTACTTCTGGGAGATAAACAAGGCAGCAGTGGTGGGTAGATGTGATTAGAAGTTGGACGTTTCTGCTCACGGATCTCTTCCTGCTCTATTTACAGGTAGAGTCTATGCCAGGCATGGGCAAACTTTGGCCCTCCAGGTGTTTTGGACTCCAACTCCCACAATACCTAACAGCCAACCAGTATGACACTATGGTTAACTTCCACTCATTTCTGGGGGTCTAGAAATTCCTAAGAAAACACCTCTCAAGATCCTCCAGTGATATCCTTTTGTTAACTTCTGGAATAATGTGATTATATAGAGCAGCGTCTCTGGGGTTCGGGATCCCTGAAGGGGAGGTGATGAGGAGGGTGTCAAAGAGGTCTCCAAAGAAAACACAGTATTTTCTGTTTCTCATGCGGGTTCTGTCTGGGAAGTTTGGCCCAATTATCTTATTGGTGGGTTTCAGAATGCACTTTGATTGTAGGTGAATTATAAATCCCAGAAACTACAACTCCCAAATGTCAAGGTCTATTTTCTCCAAACTCCACCAGTGTTCACATTTGGGCATATTGAGTATTCGTGCCAAGTTTGGTCCAGATCATCATTGTTTGAGTCCACAGTGCTCTCTGGATGTAGGTGAACTACAACTCCAAAACTCAAGGTCAATGCCCATCAAACCTTTCCAGTACTTTCTGTTGGTCAGGGGAGTTTTGTGTGCCAGGATTGGTTCAATTCCATTATTGGTGGAGTTTAGAATGCTCTTTGATTGTAGGTGAACTATAAATCCCAGCAACTACAACTCCCAAATGACAAAATCAACCCCACCAGTATTCAAATTTGGGCGTATCAGGTATTTGTGCCAAATTTGGTCCAGTGAATGAAAATACATCCTGCATATCAGATATTTACATTACAATTCATAACAGTAGCAAAATTACAGTTATGAAGTAGCAACAAAAATAATTTTATGGTTGGGGGTCACCACAACATGAAGAACTGTATTAAGGGGTCGCGGCATTAGGAAAGCTGAGAAACACTGATTCCTAGAGAAATATTATCTCAGATTAACAAAACTGCAATTTTATTAATTAATGGGGGGGGGGGGTTGACAACTAAATCATGATTTCATGGGTATTTTGTGATCCAATGGCACCGATGTCTATGCAGTAGGCATTATTTAGAAACCAGAATTCAATAAAGACCATTGTTAAGGAGGATGGCTTAAGTTTGGTCAGATATTTGGTCAGATAAATGTTCTGCTTTCAAAAAAGAGAACCATGTAAATTGTGAGATCTGAATGCAATTGAGCAAAACAAAAGAGGAATCGAGCAAAGCACATGGATGCAGGCCTTGTCCATCATCCCGTGCCAGCAGATGTATTGCAAAATCTAACTATAGTGGAACTACAAAATGTCTCCCTGCTCCATTTAGGACTCACGTTCCCAGTCAAATAGAGGCAAGTGGAAAACAGAGGATGGAGGGAAAGCATTTGGCTTTGTGACTATATCCAGGTACAAAGCAAGGACGTTGATCACAATGCTACATCACAGTTGACATTGTGTAAACTTTACACAGGAGCTAAGTAAGAGAGGTACTGAGGACCCTTTCAATAAACTGCAAAGACATGTGTCATGTGCTATGTGTGAAAAAATGAATGGGTGGGTGTTTTGAGAAGAAAATGGCAATGTTTCTGCACAGAAAATGCTGTGCCAAATGCGTGTGTGGCTTTTGCAACTAAATGCTGAACTGCAATATACCTCCTAATAACTCTTTTAAAAATATATTTATACACATACACATTTACAATTCCCACCACCACCATGAGGATTATTTTCTTTTACATATTAATCTTTTTTAAGACAATCCTTCTAGACTTACATACTGTATAACATTTGTATCCTGATTTCTGGACTTATTCATAATATAATTCTTGACCCAGTTCCATCTTTCTTCAACTTCCGCATTCTATTTTCATTACCTTATGCATCATTTAATTTTACATCCATAATTTCAAATTCCTTTTGGTCCACCATATACTGGTACCATTTACTTACTGTCCACTTTGATTTGTCTTTCCATCCCAATACTATCACAGCTTGTGTGTACTCAGTTGTTGTATTGTCGAAGGCTTTCATGGCCGGAATCACTGGGTTATTGTAGGTTTTTCCGGGCTATATGGCCATGTTCTAGAGGGAGAAAATGCCTCTAGAACATGTCCATATAGCCCGGAAAAACCTAAAACAACCCACTCGGTTGTTGTTTCCTTTCTTTCCCTGTAATTTCCCATTCCCCCTCTTTGTACTAAGACCGCAATTTCTTTTGTTTTAATTCCTAATATTTGGTTTGACACATTTTGTATTGTCTGCCAGAAGTATTGTACCTGTTTGCATTTCCACATCATGTGCATAAACCGTCCTTTCTGTTGACATCCATACCAGGACTGACTGCTCCCTTTTTTATAATAGCACGTGAATTTACAGGGTGTACGACACCACTTATATGGGACTTGAAAAGTATGTAGGAAATGGAATTATAAATGTATTGTTGAAGGCTTTCATGGCCGGAATCACTGGGTTGTTGTAAGTTTTTCGGGCTGTATGGCCACGTTCCAGAAGCATTCTCAATTCTCACAACCTCTGAGGATGCCTGCCATAGATGCAGGCGAAACGTCAGGAGAGAATGCTTCTGGAACATGGCCATACAGCCCAAAAAACTCATAACAACCCAGAGTTACAAATTACAGAACAAGATATGAGAGATATTAGGGACAACAAGGAATACCTCCAAATAACTCTATAGTAAAAAATAGTTACATTGCTCATTATTGCTTAAGACACATTGCTTGTTATTGCCCCTGAGTAGGAAATTGGTGAGAATGTACATCTCTCCAATTACCAAAATAAATCCAGAAAAGCACATATTTAAATGAAAAAAGATCATTTTATTGTTCAATTCTATAGCAAAAAAACTTACAAAAAGAAACAATCTTGTATCACATTTGGTTCATTCACATTTCAAAAGGTTTCCCAGCAAGAATTTAAGAGCCAGCTAAAGCACACATTTTTAAAAAGCTGCCAGTTATTAAATATATTATTCTTCACTGATTTATATATTTTCAATCCTGTATTTGCAATAGATTTTTAATATTTCTTCTATAAAGCAACTGTTTGTCTCATTCAAGTGAATGCAAAACAGTTTCCCCGAGCACAACCAGTAGGAATTCTGGGAAGGGAAATTGAAGATCTATGTTTATTTACTGTCATATTTTGGAAGTATCATGAGACACATGGTTCACTAGAAAGTTCCTAGTAGCATATGTGAGAAGAGCAGGCTGCGAGTTGAGGAAACTCTTTGCAATACTAATTCCACAATTTCAGGTGGCGCAGTGGGTTAAACCCCTGTGCCGGCAGGACTGAAGACCGACAGGTCGCAGGTTCGAATCCGGGGAGAGGCGGATGAGCTCCCTCTATCAGCTCCAGCTCCTCATGCGGGGACATGAGAGAAGCCTCCCACCAGGATGATAAAACATCAAATCATCCGGGCGTCCCCTGGGCAACGTCCTTGCAGACGGCCAATTCTCTCACACTAGAAGCAACTTGCAGTTTCTCAAGTCGCTCCTGACACACACACACACAAAAGAGGCAGGCAGATGCTTTTGCAGCCCTACTATGGGAAACTGTTTCATGATTGAGCCTAGGATGAGAAATGTCTTGGACACGGACTTACAAGAATATGCTACAGGAATTGAAGAATTTCAACAGGGCTAACACAACCCAACTGGATTTTAATGCATGCTGAGTTAATTACAAAAACATTAGCATTGGTCTTTCTGGAGGCAGAATGAATGCAGAAAGCAGGAAGCTAGAAAGAAATTGCATCTAGGATTTGTGCGTTATCTGTTCTTCTCTCTCCTGGAACATTTCAGACTTTGGTACATTTCAAGGGGAAGTTTCATTCCTGTAAGAAAAATAAAAAGCAAGATAAACTATAGCAAAGGTTTCCCCTTGACATTAAGTTTAGTGTCATGTCTGACTCTGGGGGGTGGTGCTCATCTCCATTTCTAAGCCGAAGAGCTGGCATTGTCCATAGACACCTCCAGGGTCATGTGGCCAGCATGACTGCATGGAGTGCCGTTACCTTCCACAGAGTAGTACCTATTGATCTACTCACATTTGCATGTTTTTGAACTGCTAGGTTGGCAGAAGCTGGGACTAACAACAGGAACTCACCCTGTCCCACAGATTTGAACCACCAATCTTCTGGTCAGCAAGTTCTATAGCTTAGCAGTTTAACCTATTGCGCTATAGTGACACATAAGAGAGACCTCAGAGATCTATCTTCCCTTAACCCACAGTCAGCTGTTATGAACTTAACCCAATTTGTGATTGCAAGAAGAGACTATTGTAGAATCCATACACTATCTGCTTTGGACTGGGATCAGAGGTCCAGCCACACTGTAGAATTATAATGCTATGATATTTCAAATGGTTCTTATTAATCATGTCTCCTTCTAGTAGCTGACAGAAAGCTTTAAAAGTAGTAGTCAAGCAGAGGCAGCTGTTGGCTTGTAAGTTGTTCTCCAAAGTGCTGAATTCTATCTGGAAAGCCAATTTTTTTTGTGCCTTGGAAAGGTCCTTTAAGGCAAAAGTGGGCAATTGTGGGACAGCAGGGGCTGCATTAACTGCCAGGTGAGTTTGGAGAGCTGCATCACCCACTGTATTTCCCAAAAAAGCAAAATAGAATAATTTCCCCACCATGAGAAGGGGATATGGGAGGACATTTTAGGCTTTGTTCTTATTTGTTTGTTTGTTTAAGCTTTTAATCATAGTATTTACAATTGAGTTCATCTGGTGCATATACACATTAAAAATAAAGCCTTATCTTGGTTATAAAATATCCAAGGTTGAGGAAAATGCTACACATACATTTAGGGAATTAATTTCTGGACCCTAGGTGCCCAAGAAGCCTACAAAACTAATCCTGGGGGACTTTGTGTGTATTGTAGTACAACCTGAGGCTGGTGAGTTCACTGATGGTTTAGAGAGAATTGTGGGATTTCCTGGGGCACAAAGTGATGAAAATTCAAATCAAAGAAATGATGGCTCTCTCTGGGGAAAAAAGAACCTGATTCAGAAAGTGCAAGGCTCCAAGGTCAGGAAGAGGAGCGAGAAACTGCAACATTAGATAAGGAGTTGAGCAAAGAGCTAAGTTTATCAAAATCTGGGTTGTTGTAGGTTTTTTCGGGGCTATATGGCCATGTTCTAGAGGCATTCTCTCCTGACGTTTCACCTGCATCTATGGCAAGCATCCTCAGAGGTAGTGAGATCTGTTGGAACTAGGAAAAAGGGTTTATATATCTGTGGAATGACCAGGGTGGGACAAAGGACTCTTGTCTGCTGGAGCTAGGTGTGAATGTTTCACACAGAGAATTCTAGTAGAGTAGGGGTCCACAAACGTTTTAAACAGAGGGCCAGGTCACAGTCCCTCAAACTGTTGGAGGGCCGGATTATAATTTGGAAAAAAACATGAATGAATTCCTATGCACACTGCACATATCTTATTTGTAGTGCAAACACTTAAAAATACAATAATTAAAATGAAGAACAATTTTAACAAATATAAACTTATTAGTATTTCAATGGGAAGTGTAGGCCTGCTTTTGGCTGATGAGATAGGATTGTTGTTGTTGTTGTGCTTTCAAGTCATTTCAGACTTAGGTTGACCCTGAGCGAGGGCCGGGTAAATGACCTTGGAGGGCCGTATCCGGCCCCTGGGCCTTAGTTTGAGGACCCCTGCTCTAGAACATGGCCATATAGCCCGAAAAAACCTACAACAACCCAATCCATAGCTCTAGATGGTTTTCCCCAGGATCCTTAGCTCTTCGCTCAACTTCTTATCTAATGTTACAGTTTCTGGCTCCTCTTTCTGACCTTGGAGCCTTGCATTTTCTGAATCAGGTTCTTTTTTCCCCAGAGAGAGTCATCATTTCTTTGATTCAGTGATTCCGGCCATGAAAGCCTTCGACAAGACATTTGGATTACTTTCTGGTTATCACCTATTGCTAACTCATTTTTGATTATATATCTTCTTTCCTTATTCCTGCTTTTTCATCTATTTTATGTGTTTTTGCAATAAACGGTTTGCTTATAAGCTGGACTCTTGTGTAGTGCTGTGGTCATAGGGGTTTCCAAACCTGGGGTGCAACAGTGTGGTCCATACTTTGCCCACTCCTGCTTTGCACTTTGGACTAAAACCCAAAGCGGATTCATTGTCCTCTTGATATGGAAGTCACAAGCCATCATCTCAACAAGCTGGACTTTGGTTGGAGAAACTTTTGGACTAAAATTCAAGGAATATCTTAGCATTGGCTGTACTGGTAAATAAAGGCAAAACATCTGGAGAGACAAGAATCCCTCACTCCTCCTAAATTGGATAATATTGATTGGGCAGGCTAGATGGACCAGAAGTGGGGAACAGACATTATGTCAGGACTTACGTGTTTTGCATCAGCTTCACTAAAACCTGTACCCATTTAGATTCAGGATTGATGCACACTTTTCTATTTCCTTTCTTCAGTGTGATTCTGTGAAACAAGAAGATTTGAAAGGATCACTTTGCCCACATCAAAAGCAGGAAAACTCAGGTTCAACAAGAAATACAAGAAGGAGAATTCTGATTGGATGGGATGGATAATCTGCTGTTTTTTTCCTAATTGGAAATGCAGAGTTTAGCAGTGCTTTTAAAATTATAGTTATTGTTGATCATTTTTCTAAATCATAAATTATAACCCCAAGATCTTTGGATATAGGGTAGGATATATAGGTGGCTTAGCCAAGTTGCTATTACAGTGGTTTCCCATCTATTCTTGGGCAAAATATCTTAACCCTAATTTGAATATTTGTGAATCAAATGGAGCCACTTTCCAACTCTTCCTCCAAAGGAAGCCACAAAACAAAAATAGTGAGGATTGGGGTGGCACTTACATTATTTCCATCCTTGGGCAGATGATTCCAGCAGGAAGGATTTCAACTCTTGCAAATTTTGCAGGATTGATTAATTCGGACCTCACTCTTAAACACTTGCAGGATTCATTCACTGTTGAGTCAAAGATACCTGCAGGAGCCAGAAATTGATGAGACACTTCAAGCCCTTCACATTTGCAGATCTGACATTTGTGAATATGATTAATAGGGTCACTCTACGAATCTCTAGGTCCTCCAGTGCATTTTTATGGACAAACTCCAGTGGAGTTTCTCCACTGGAGGACCTAGAGATTCCAGAGAGGTATTCTCTCAGATTTTTGTTTATTCGTGGCTTTTGCACCCCTAACACAACCAAATGCAGAGGACTAATTTTATAATTCAGTGTCATGATAAAAATGATTATGCAGCTACTGCAAAGTGCCTTTTTTGCTGTTCAGCCCTGGTAATTCCAAGGGACAAATGCAATTTATTCATCTGCAGGAGACTTATAGTTACTATATATACAGGTAGTCCCAAAGTTTTGAACTGGATAGCTTCTGTAGGTTTCTCTTATTCTGTATGTAAGTCGGAACAGGTCCATTAGGAAGTGTAACTCCAGATTAGATAGATGGATGGATGGATGGATGGATGGATGGATAGATAGATAGATAGATAGATAGATAGATAGATAGATAGATAGATAGATAGATAGATAGATAGATAATCACGCTTTGGATAGCATAGGGAAGGGTTAACATCCCTGTGGTGTTTTGTTGTCTGTGCCCCTATTCAGAAGATTCACCTCACTTTCTGTCCCTCTGATCCTTGCATTTCAAAAAATGTGACGTCTTGTGGAAACAAGGATTGGTGAGGAAGCTTCAGGAGTGAATTTCCCTTCTGAGGGGTAGATCTCTCTTACTTCCTGTTGTCCCACCTCTGTTCTTAAATATGAGTTGTTTGTAAGTCAGATATTTGTAACCCGGGGACTACCTGTTCTTCTTTCAGTATTAGAAACTGACCTAAAAAAACCTTGGGTTGACTTATCCACAAGGTCAGTATTAGTACTATACCTTAACTCTTATCAAAGAAAGACTTTTATCTAGTAGAGCAGTGGTTCTCAACCTTCTTTTTGCCATGACCCCTTAATACAGTTTCTTATGTTGTGGTGACCCCCAACCATAAAATTATTTTCCTTGCTACTTTCATAACTAATTTTCGTACTGCTATGAATTGTAATGTAAATATCTGATATGCAGGATGTATTTTCATTCACTGGACCAAATTTGGCACAAATACCCGATATGCCCAAATTTGAATACTGGTGGGGTTGGGGGGTGATAATTATTTTGTTATTTGGGAGTTGTAGTTGCTGGGATTTATAGTTCACCTACAATCAAAAGAGCATTTTGAACTCCATCAACAATGGAATTGAACCAAACTTGGCACACAGAACTCCCACTACCAACAGAAAATACTAGAAGGCTTTGTGGGCATTGTCCTTGAGTTTTGGAGTTGTAGTTCACTTACATCCAGAGAGCACTGTGGACTCAAACAATGATGGATCTGGACCAAACTTGGCACAGACACTCAATATGCCCAAATGTGAACCCTGGTGGAGTTTGGGGAAAATAGACCTTGACATTTGGGAGTTGTAGTTGCTGGGATTTATAGTTTACCTACAATCAAAGAGCATTCTGAACCCCACCAATGATAGAATTGGGCCAAACTTCCCACACAGAACCCCCATGACCAACAGAAAATACTGGAGGGATTTGGGATGAATTGACAGTGATTTAGGGGAAATGTAGTTCACCTACATCCACAAAGCACTGTGCACCCAAATGATTATGCCAAAGGGATTTCTAACACCATCAGAAATGTGTTTTCTGATGGTCTTTGGTGACCCCTCTGAAACCCCATTGCGACCCCCCCCCCGGGTCCCGACCCCAGGTTGAGAAACACTGTAGTAGTGCTTAGTCTGCCCCGGGATCTCCCTGTCGGCCGTCACCACCCCCAGCTCCTTCAAGGTCAGTCCAGTCACTTCAAGGATGCCATCCATCCATCTTGCCCTTGGTCGGCCCCTCTTCCTTTTGCCTTCCACTTTCCCCAGCATAATTTCCACTTGTAACTTGCCACTAAGAGTGCAGAATTAGAATGTGGAAATTCCATCTCAGGCTTGAGATTTATTAAAATATATATCCGGATGTTTTTTCCACCCACAATGAACTGACCCACTTTGGGGAAGTTCATGTGTTTCTACCAGGCTGCTAATCTGAATGCAGGCAGTAGGTCACATTCAGCCAAACAGGACGCCAAATGGAGACGTTGCATCATCACATGGAGGAAGAAGCTCAGAGACATCAACATCCAGATGACACTGCCAACTTCTCAAAATTCATTGATATAAAGAAGAGACTGACTCACTATCCTCTCCTCAGCCATTAACTCTGATATCCTGTAGAATGAGACTTCACCAAGACAACAGCTGCAACACACTACTCAGAGAAGCAGATGGTTCCTTATTTGAGAAGAGTTAAGGTATAGTACATCACCACCACCACCATCATATTTAGTATATCTAGGGACTTTGAGACTTATGTATGAGTATATCTAGGGACATTGTCAATCAACCTACGGTAAGGAACAGGGTGAGGAACTTCAGATGATGATAGGTTGAGATTTCTAGGATTTTTTACCTGGTTTATGCTCCCATGGCTAGTTGGTGTTGGCCAATACCTTCCACCTTAGTGCAAGAGTAAAGGCCCTTTCACACTACCTAGTTATAGAATCATAGAGTTGGAAGAGACCTCATGGGCCATCCAGTCCAACCCCCTGCCAAGAAGCAGGAAAATTGCATTCAAAGCACCCCTGACAGATGGCCATCCAGCCTCTGTTTAGAAGCTTCCAAAGAAGGAGCCTCCACCACACTCCGGGGCAGAGAGTTCCACTGCTAAACTGCTCTCACAATTCTTCCTAATGTTCAGATGGAATCTCCTTTCTTGTAGTTTGAAGCCATTGTTCCGTGTCCTAGTCTCCAGGGCAGCAGAAAACAAGCTTGCTCCCTCCTCCCTGTGACTTCATCTCACATATTTATACATGGCTATCATGTCCCTTCTCAGCCTTCTCTTCTTCAGGCTAAACATGCCCAGCTCTTTAAGCTGCTCCTCATAGGGTTTGTTCTCCAGACCCTTGATCATTTTAGTCACCCTCCTCTGGACATTTTCCAGCTTGTCAATATCTCTCTTCAGTTGTGGTGCCCACAATTATTACCCCAATCGGGGTAGCAAAGTTTATTTTGTAATGAATGATTGTTGGGCATGTAAATGTTTTAATTTGTTTACTGATAACTTTGTGTATTTAAAGATACATTTCTTGTCAAGGGTTAAAAACTTCTGTAACATTTCAGAGAGTTTGTATCTTGTAACAGTTTCTTCATAAACTATGTTGCTTTATACAGCTCCTTTAATAAGAGTTTGCTTTCAAATAAAACACAAGCCTCAACAGTTTCTAACATGAGCTTCTGCACTATGACGGACTTCTACACTCAAGCTCAGTCAAGGCTCAACACTGGCTACTCTAACAGTCATTCCTCAACTAACATTCCCCAGCTATCACCCTGTTTAAAATTGGACATCTTGACTGTCACTGGGTTAGTCACTTGACCTGCAGCCCCTCCCACTGCTTTAGGTATATAGAGATAAGGAAACTTCAAATAAAATAAGACATATACTCCAGGTTATAAAACAGCACATTATAAAACAGCACATTATAAAACAAGAGGAGGCTTAAGAAGGTTACTTCCTCCAAAAATGCAATGGCAACATAATATTGAATCCTAGAATGGGTAGTATAGGAGAAGGCATTTACCGTAGTGTTCTAAACCAGATTGCATTATAGCCTTCCAAAACTACAAACTCCAGAATTCTAGAGAATGGTGCCATGGACAGTTAAGGTGGAGTAAGAGCGCTATTATTATTATTATTATTAATTGTACCCCGCTAGCACCTCCCGAAGGACTCGATGTGGCTTACAAAGGCCAAGGCCTCAATACACAACATAACAATACACTTAAAGTAAATTAAAACAATTAAAGCAATATAAACAACAAGCAATAAACAATACACTGAGACACAATAAAACTGGGCCGGGCCAGAGTAATGGGTACAGGATTAAAAGTGCTGATGTGACAGGTGGTATATAAGGCTTATAGGGCAAGTGCAGTGTGCGGTGTGCAGCAATCTTAGTTCTAATAAAGTGCTTATGGAACTTGGTATTGGAGATTTCCTATTCTGGGAAGGCACATCGGAACAGCCAGGTCTTCAAGTTCTTTCTGAAGACTGCCAATGTAGGGGCCTGTCTAAGATCTTTGGGGAGGGTGTTCCAGAGTTGGGGGGCCACCACGGAAAAGGCCCTGTCTCGTGTCCCCACCAAATGCGCTTGCAACGCAGGTGGGATCACGAGCAGGGCCTCTCCAGATGAACGAAGAGAGTTCGTAGACGGAGATGCGATCACACAGGTAGGCTGGTCCCAAACCGTAGGCCCTATGATTCCACTTTAATTGCCATAGGCACATCCTAAGGAATCTTGGATTTATTTTTGTTTTGTTTATTGAAACAATAGATCCCTCAACACTATGTGTTGTAGTATGTTATGTGTTGGATTAGGACACTGGGGCCCCATCTACACTGCTGTTATAATGCAGATTGAACTACATTATATAGTCAGTGTAGACTCATATAATGCAGTTTAACTGTATTGAACTGAATTGTATGACCATATAATGCAGTTCAATCTGCTTTATAATGGCAGTTTAGATGGGGCCTGGGAGACTAGGATTTGAAGCCCACCCATTAATGGAAAGTCACTCTTTCCTAACAAATTCAGCCAAGAAATCCCTGTGATAGCTTTGCCTTAAGGTTGCTATAAGTTGGAAATGAATTGAAGGCTTCTGAACATTGAATCAGACCATATGATTGTTGTAATGGAAAAGGCTTTATGATTGTTTAACTAATGTTGTTTTAATTTATTGTATTGTATGTTTTTATCTTATTATTATAATTGTAATTATTGCAGCATCGAATCGTTGCCATTGTTAGCCACTCTGAGTCCCCCTGCGGGGGTGAGAAGAGCGGGGTAAAAATGTTGTAAATAAATAAATAAGAAATTGCCATAAGTTGGAAATGAATTGAAGGCACACAATAATGTTGTGAGATCCCAGGATTCCGTAAAATTGAAACCGTGACAGTTAAAAGTGGAATTATCACGCTATAATTCTGTAATATGAACAGACCTTTACTAGGCCAGATGTTTTTTCCTTCTTTGCTAACTCAGCAAATTATTTGAAATTCCCAAGCTGCATTCTGTCCCTATGGAATTGCCTTGGAAAGTAGGAATGAGTTGAGATTTTTGCCAACCTAAGGAGAGCAAAAGGTGGCTTTGGGCAAGTTACCATCTCTTCCTGTTTTCTTCTTATTATAATAATAATTATTATGGGTTGTTGTAGGTTTTTCCAGGCTATATGGCCATGTTCTGGAGGCAATTTTTCTCCTGACGTTTCGCCTGCATCTATGGCAAGCATCCTCAGAGGTAATGAGGTCTGTTGGAACTAGGAAAAATGGGTTTATATATCTGTGGAATGACCAGGGTGAGACAAAGGACTTTTGTTTGCTGGGGCTAGCTGTGAATGTTTCAGCTGATCACCTTGATTTGCATTCAATGGCTTGGAAGCGCCTGGGGGGAATCTTTTGTTGAGAGTGATTTCATGTGCCTGTTTGTTTCCCCTCTGTTGTTTTGCTGCTGTAATTTTTGAGTTTTTTAATACTGGTAGCCAGATTTTGTTCATTTTCATGGTCATTCCACAGATATATAAACCCATTTTTCCTACTTCCAACAGACCTCATTACCTCTGAGGATGCTTGCCATAGATGCAGGCAAAACGTCAGGAGAAAAATTGCCTCCAGAACATGGCCATATAGCCCGGAAAAACCTACAACAACCCATGGATTCCAGCCATAAAAGCCTTCGACAATACAATAATTATTATGTTTATTATGTATATTTATACCCTCAAAGCGGCTCTTACAGGGTTGCTGTTAATCTCAGATGTTATGAGTTGGCTGAAGAGAAGGTGAAAGACAAATAAAATTAAACCCAAAAATGGTACAGATGCCATTCAAAGTTAATGAGAAAGGGCCACTAAAGGACAAACCCAAGATGGTACTTACTTGCAACTGTGATGTGAAAGACAAGAAGCAGCACCCCGAGGATAAGATGGCAAGACCCCATTTCAGCTTTAGTGGTCAGCTCCTCTCTTCAGGAAGGAAATCAGCCTTGGATTCTTGTCGAATGGACTTTTGGTGGGCAAGAGGCTTCTATTTATTTCAGAGAGCCCCACTTTACGTCAACAAGCCAAGGCTATTTTAAGTCCCATGTATGCAAAGTTACATCATGGCCAATTTCCCATTAAGCTTCCCGTAGAATTTGCAGTGCTGAGTTTGCAATTTGGTAACAGAACCAGAAGAGAAAACTTACGAGCACACAGTTGAGTATTTCACTAATAACAAGAGTTATGCATGTAGGAAATCAAGTTGATTTTTAAAATAATCTAATTTTCTTTTAACAAGTTACATTTTTTGTTCTTTATTCGAACTAGGTTTAAGTAAGTAAATTAAGTAATTACCAGTAATTAAAACTGGCAGAAAAAAACATGAATATCAGAACATTCAAATATAGAAGAAGGCACTACTATTAGATTTATCTGTTTGTATGCAAAACTTTAGACTTCAGACACAAGTCCTTTCTGGTGTGAGAGAATTGGCCGTCTGCAAGGACATTGCCCAGGGGACGTCCGGATGTTTTGATGTTTTATCATCCTTGTGGGAGGCTTCTCATATCCCCACATTGGGGAGCTGGAGCTGACAGAGGGAGCTCATCCGTGCTCTCTCCGGATTCGAACCTCTGACCTGTTTGTCTTCACTCCTGCTGGCACAAGGGTTTAACCCACTGTGCCACCTGGGGCGCCTATATAAAACTGGATAACTAACAAGTGGGCATTGCTAACAGTCTCTAAGATTGAGCTGGACAACTGCAGAGCAAGCAGGGGTACTTTTCCACCCCTTCAAGTCCTAGTGAGGTGCACTGGGATGCCTTGAAGTATTGCCACATCACCATTGGTTTTGGGAGCCCCCGGTGGCGCAGTGGGTTCGAATCTGGGGAGAGGCGGATGAGCTCCCTCTATCAGCTCCAGCTCCTCATGTGGGGACATGAGAGAAGCCTCCCACAAGGATGATAAAACATCAAATCATCTGGGTGTCCCCTGGGCAACGTCCTTGCAGACGGCCAATTCTCTCACACCAGAAGTGACTTGCAGTTTCTCAGGTCGCTCCTGACACGACAAAAAAAACAAACACATTGGTTTTGTTTTGTGCTGATTATAGGGCATTTTTAGCAGGATTGAGCAGTTATAAGGATCAAACAAAACTTTTAAGGTACGGTATATGTGAAACGTAAGACCAACTAAAATTTTAGATTGAAGTGCAGAGAGACTTCAGGACCCACAAATAATGGCCTTGCAGGCCCCAGGGTAGCCTTTCCCCCAAGTTTATTCTAGAGTCCACCTTCTTATGATGTCTGATTTACAGTTCTTGCAAAGAGAATTTTATTTTAACAAATGCAATGTTTTGTTGTTATGTACCTAACATGTGGATAATTTCAACAGAAAGGAAGAAACCATGAAAATGAACAAAATCTGGCTACCGGTAATTAAAAACTCTAAAATCAGGACAGTAAATAAAGAGCAACACCCAACACCACGGCTGCCAGAATTTGTTTCGCGAAAAGATGGAAACAAGAAGAAATAACAGAGGAAGAAGAATGGCTGACAAAAATACTAGAGATCAAAAACATGGATAGACTTGCTTTCCTCATGTCGAAGAATAAAGTACTAAAAATGGAAGAAATGGATTGGAGAAAAGTTCCTGAATATCTGAAACAAAAAAAGAAGATGATTTTGATCTAATAATTGGAGAAAATAAGGAGAAAGATAAAAAAAAGAGGGGGAAAAGAAGGAAGGAAGAAGATGGGAAAGAAATGGGAAGGAAGGAGAAGGAGAGGAGGAGAAGGAGGGAAAAAGTAAGAAGACCCTCAGAAGATACCAGGAAGTCAAAATATCTATTTTTTTTAAAAAAATCTTTCTTTTCTTTTCTTTTTCTTGCCTTTATCTTTGAATCTTGGGTACTTTCTATACACAGGTCTGGGTCTCTGTTTTTCTCTCTCTTCTTCTCATTTTGTTATTTTACCCAATTGGTACACTATCACTATTATTATTTTCGTTTCTATTGCTTTTTAATGAAAATCTCAAATAAAGATTATTTTAAAAAATAAAGAGCAACACCCAAAAAGCAGGGGAATGCCAGACAAGAATCTTTCAGGGCCAGCTAACACCTCCTAACAAAGGATTCCCCCAGGCATCAACCAGCCAAGCATTGAAGCTGCAAGACCATTAAATGCGAATCAAGGTGGCCATTTGCAACATTCACACCTGCCTCAAGCAGGCAAGAGTTCTTTCTCCCACCCTGAATATTCCACAGATATATAAACCCCGCTTGCCTAGTTTCCAACAGACCCCAATACCTCTGCCTGCCAGATTTGGGTGGAATGTCAGGAGGGAATGTTTCTGAAACATGGCCATACAGCCCCGAAAACTCACAGCCTACAAGTCATTTCTCACTTATGTTGACCCTATTAGAGGGCTTTCTAGGGCTGAGAGAATGTGACTTGCTCAAGGTCACCCAATTGGGAATTTGAACTCTGGTCTACAGACTCATCATCCAGCACTGAAACCATTATGAGAAGCACTGAATGCTAAAACTACTGCAAATCATTGTTTGAGCTGAGCCAGAAGTGGACAAGATTTTTTCACTTTTGAAATAGCTGATTAGCAAAGGCAGAAGGAAGGGGCAGTAATCTCCACCCCAACAGCTGTCCACATCTTTCACAATTGGGTCCCCACCTAATATTCATGCAGATTCTTCATGACTAACTCTTCTTAGCAATCTGTGTTATACTTGAGAGGTCAACTCATCTCCACTATTATGACTTGCAACAGTCCACAGTGGACATTTCTCAGTCATTTTGCTATCTCTGTAATATTTGCATTCAGACATATTGCTGCAACAATTCTACTAGATGTTATTATTATTATTATTATTATTATTATTATTATTAACAACAACAACAACATTTTATTTGTATTCTGCCTGTTATTTCCAAGGGGACTCAGGGCAGATCACAGTACACATACACAGCAAACATTCAATGCAATTTTGGATAGACAATACAGAGACAGATAGAACAGAAAGGAGGTGGGTTGTGTCGACATCCAACTTTTTGGAGGGCACCTTGGAAGGTTTTTGCTCGAATCCAGTCACAGTGGGGTACTGTTGCTCCATCCTCTATGACGAAGAGCCATCAGGACTTCCTCCTTCTTTTGGTCACCAGACATTTTCTGATCTTTTTTCTTTATGATGTCATAAAATATCTCCACCGCTTGTTTTAGCAGTGCCTAATTTTTCTAATTATAGCTCAAGCTGTTTTTGAACTGCTTAGGTCAACAGTAAGCTGGGCTGACAGTTGGCAGCTCACACCAACCCGGGGCTTTGAACTGGCAACCTTTCAGCTGGTAGATATTATCATTTCTGGTGATTTACCAGCTGTGCTAAAGCCCTAAAGAACAGGGTATAGGTTATTAAAGAGTTAAGGTATGGTGCTTACATTGATCAGTGAATAAATTAACTCAGAATTCTGTTCCAGGTTCTGCATGTTCTTTTGTTTGTAACTGAACTTTGCTCTCTATTTATTCTATTTTTGCTGCAATTTAGCAGTCAGAGATAGCCCAGAAAGTCCTAAAGTCGAGGTGAAATGCTTGCAGGGCAGCTTGTCCAGAAGAGATCTGCAAACCTCCATCAGCATGACTTGTGATGGTCCACACTAGACATTTTTAATTCATTTTACTGTAATGTTTGCATTCAGTTGCATTGCTTTATTCATGTATATTGATACATATTTTCATGGGGTAGTCTAACATGTCTCTGGCTGTTCACGTCTCCACTAGTCTGCACTATTTCAGTATCGCAACACTCCAGTACCGGATCGCTTCGCCAAGGCATATGCCATTGCCTTTGACCCATAAAGTGCTGTGATCACAACCATATTCACGTTTGTCCCACCATTGCAGGCAAATTTGCCTTCCCTCTGAACAGTGCTCATTGCTTTTGCACATTGCCAATGTACATTAGGAGATCAGCCTTGAGCATTGATCATTTATCCACATCCATTGTGCTACTTTGGTATTCAACGTTTGAGCAATGAAAGCATAACATTACAAGATTGGCAGCATATTTCTGCCAAACACCATGAAAATGCATCAGTTTTTTTATTTATTTAAAACATTTATATTCCACCCTTCTCACCCCAAAGAGGACTCAGGGCGGAGCATGGTATATATACGGCAAACATTCAATGCCGGACACAAATTCTTATATACATACATTAAAACATTAAAAACATTTATCAAAATATTAAAATACACCATTTAAAACTGTCCTAGTTATCCACATCAAATCTAATTGGCCTGGTAATCTTTCCTATTGCCTCTTTATTGCCCTGTCCTGAAAGCATGGTCCCACAGCCAAGGCTTTACTATCCTTCTAAAGGACAGGAGAGAATGGGCCGACCTGATCTCACCAGGAAAGGAGTTCCATAGCCAGGGAGCAATCAAAGAGAAGGCCCTGTCTCTTGTCCCCACCAATCGTGCCTGTGAGAATGGCGGGATGAAAAGCAGGGCCTCCCCAGAGGATCTTACTCGCTGTGATGGTTCATAGGGAGAGATGCATTCGGACAGGTAATTTGGGCAGGGGCCATATAGGGCTTTAAAGGCCAAAGCCAGCACTTTGAATTGTGCTCGGTAGCAAATAGGCAGCCAGTGGAGCTGGCGTAACATGGGAGCTGTATCCTCCCTGTATGCCGCCCCAATTATTAACCTGGCTGCCTCTTGTTGGACTATCTGAATCTTCCGAACAGTCTTCAAAGACAACCCCATGTAGAGTGCTTTGCAGTAGTCTATCCTAGATGTAATGAGAGCATGGACCACCGTGGCCAAGTATGACTTTCCAAGGTACAGGCGCAGCTGGTGCACAAGTTTTAATTGTGCGAATGCTCCCTTGGCCACCGCTGCAACCTGGGATTCCAGGCTCAATGATGAATCCAGGAGAACTCCCAAGCTACGGACCTGTGCCTTCAAGGGGAGTGTGACCCCATCCAGAACAGGTTGTGACCCTATACCCTGTTCGGCCTTGCGACTGACCAGGAGGACCTCTGTCTTGTCTGGATTCAACTTCAATTTGCTCACCCTCATCTAGACCGTCACAGCAGCCAGGTACCGGTTCAGGACTTGGACAGCCTCCTTAGCATCTGGTGGAAATGAGTGGTAGATTTGGACATCATCTACGTACAGATGGCATTGAACTCCGTGGCTTCATGTAGATCAGTGCTTCTCAACCTGGGGGTCGGGACCCCTGAGGGGGTCGTGAAGGAGTGTCAGAGGGGTCGCCAAAGACCATCAGAAAACACAGTATTTTCTGATGGTCATGGGGATTCCATGTGGGAAGTTTGAGCCAATTCTATCATTGGTGGAGATCAGAATGTTCTTTGATTATAGTGAACTATAAATCCCAGCAATTACATTTCCCAAAAGTCAAAGTCTATTTTCCCCAGACTCCACCAGTGTTCACATTTGCGCATATTGAATATTTGTGCCAAGTTTGGTCCAGATCCACCGTTTCGTGAGTCCACAGTGCTCGCTGAATACAGGTGAACTACAACTCCCAAACTCAAGGTCAATGCCCACCAAACCCTTCCAGTGTTTTTCGTTGGTCATGGCAGTTCTGTGTGGCAAATTAGGTTCAAAATCATCGCTGGTGGAGTTCGGAATGCTCTTTGATTGTAGGTGAACTATAAATCCCAGCAACTACAACTCCCAAATTACAAAATCAATCCTCCCCCAACCCCACTAGCATTTACACGTGGGTGCATTGGGTATTTGTGCCCAGTTTGGTCCAGTGAATGAAAATACATCTTGCATATCTGATATTTATATTATGATTTATAACAGTAGGAAAATGACTGTTATGAAGTAGCAACAAAAACAATGTTATGGTTGGGGGTCACCACAACATGAGGGACTGTATTAAGGGGTTACGGCATTAGGTAGGTTGAGAACCACTGATGTAGATGTTAAACAACATGGGGGACAATACTGACTGTTTGGCTCTAAGGAATGCTTGGCTTATGCAACTGAAAGCCCATTCTTTCCCTTTCATTTGACAAGGCTGGTACCCATTGCAAAAGAAATTAACACAAAAGTTGATTTCAGCAAAAAGGCCACCATCCACACAGGGCATGCACCGGACGTTATGCCTTAGCTGAATATGATACGAGGACACCAGAGTTTGCAATTCTGGAAATATACCTTGTCCCCTATCCTTCTTGGAGAAAGTGGTCTGTTGCAGAAGTGCTCCATTTTCTGGTTGAGAATATAATCTCCAGAATTTCTCAAGAATACTGAGGAAAGCTTCAGAAACTCGCTCCTTCCAAAAATACCTCCTTTGCTGATTCGAATCCAGGGTTCGAATCCGGGGAGAGCGCGGATGAGCTCCCTCTATCAGCTCCAGCTCTTCATGCGGGGACATGAGAGAAGCCTCCAGCAAGGATGATAAAACATCAAAAGATCCGGTCATCCCCTGGGCAATGTCTTTGCAGACAGCCAATTCTCTCACACCAGAAGCGACTTGCAGTTTCTCAACAACCAATTTTTTTTTTTACAAAAATGTGAGTCACGCACTGAAAGCAAAACCTGCAGTTCAATACAAGCTTAGCTTAATTGTCTTAGTCTGAGAGAGTTCTCAGTGGGAGAAAGTTTCACTGGGAGATAGGCCTCAGTGTGAGGTAGGCTTCAGTGTTAGTAGGCCTCAGTATGAGAAGGTCTGGTGTGAGAAGCTTCTGTGAGGGAAGCCCCTGGTTGAAGGCTATTGCGTGTAAAGCTAGCTACTGTGTAAAGCTCCTGTGTAACTTCGGTGTGAAAAGTGGCGCTGTTAAAGCAAAGCTTTTTATCTGCACGAGAAAGAAGCCCAGCATGGATGCAAATAAGGAAGTATAAAGAACTTTATTCATGTTATAGAAACCTTGTTCTTGTAAATAGTGAAACCATATTATTTTGCTATAAAGAAAAGCCTCCTATGGAAGATATAACATCGGTCTGTGTGTTTTTGTACTTTTTATCACTTTGGCTACTAGTGCTGGGTCACACTGCTGCTAATAAGTTACTCTGTTGTACATTTATGAGAAGGGTCTTTTGTTATTAAACCCGCCCTACAGAACCCACTCTAGCATTTGATCCAAACTTAAACTACGCAAAGTGCTGAATGATATCCCCAAATAAGGTCAGCACCTTGGATAGTTCCTTGAAAGTCCCTACACTGCCCCCACAAGACTTACAGTAGCCAAGCCGATGTCTTCAGAAATGTTCCTGGTACATAGATTTATACAGTAGACTAATTTTTTTGCAGTACCTTATACCAATGGGACCGGTAGCCATGGTTTAGTTAATTAATTAAATTAATTAAATTAAGAGTGAAAAGAGGGGCCAGGAAGGCAGTTCCATCTTGTCTCCTGCACTGTGCTTATAATATAATATAATGTAATATAATGTAATATAATATATTGCATATACATATAATATTGACAATATTATAATGTAATACAATATACTAATAATAATAATAATAATGCCCCCCCCCCCCCGGTGGCACAGTGGGTTAAAGCACTGAGCTGCTGAGCTTGTTGACCAAAAGGTCACAGGTTCAATTCCAGGGAGCGGCGTGAGCTTCTGCTTTCAGGCCTAGCTTCTGCCAACCTAGCAGTTCGAAAACATGCAAATGTGAGTAGATCAATAGGTACCGCTCCGGCGGGAACGTAACGGCGCTCCATGCGGTCATGCTGGCCACATGACCTTGGAGGTGTCTATGGACAATGCTGGCTCTTCGGCTTAGACATGGAGATGAGCACCATACCCCAGAGTCAGACATGACTGGACTTAATCTCAGGGGACAACCTTTACCTTTTAATAATAATAATAATAATATGATATTATAATTATATATTGTATATTAAATTTAATATTACTAATAATGTGTTGTTGAAGGCTTTCATGGCCGGAATCACTGGGTTGTTGTAGGTTTTGTCGGGCTATATGGCAGACATCAGAAGAGCTGCAAGACCAAGAACAAGCCACGAGAATAAAGACGAAGATCCACCCAGAGGAAAAGTGTTCTTGCCATACATCAAGGGAACCACTGACCGCATAGGGAAGCTGATGAGGAAACACAACATACAAACTATCTACAGACCCACCAAGAAAATCCAACAAATGCTACGTTCAGCAAAGGACAAGAGGGATCCTCTCACTTCTGCAGGAGTCTACCGTATACCATGCAGCTGTGGACAAGTCTACATAGGGACCACCAAACGCAGCATTGCCCAAACACGAATCAAGGAACATGAAAGGCACTGCAGACTACTTCAACCAGAGAGGTCAGCCATAGCAGAGCACCTGATGAACCAACCTGGACACAGCATATTATTTGAGAACACAGAAATGCTGGACCACTCTCACAACCACCATGTCAGACTACACAGAGAAGCCATTGAAATCCACAAGCATGTGGACAATTTCAACAGAAAGGAGGAAACCATGAAAATGAACAAAATCTGGCTACCAGTATTAAAAAAAACTCTAAAATTACAACAGCACAACAACAGAGAGGAAACAAAGAAGGACATCTAATCACCTCTCAACAAAAGATAGCTGTAGGCACTGTCAGGCCATTATATGCTAATCAAGGTGGTCAGTTGAAACATTCACACCTAGCTCCAGCAGACAAGAGTCCTTTGTCTCACGTCATTCCACAGATATATAAACCCATTTTCCTAGTTCCAACAGACCTCACTACCTCTGAGGATGCTTGTCATAGATGCAAGCGAAACGTCAGGAGAGAATGCCTCTAGAACATGGCCATATAGCCTGAAAAAACCTACAACAACCTAGTTCCATCTTGTCTCCTGCACTGTGCTTATAATATAATATAATGTAATATAATATACTGTATATCCATATAATATTGATAATATTACAATGTAATACAATATACTAATAATAATAATAATAATAATAATATGATATTATAATTAAATATTTTATATTAAATGTAATATTACTAATAATATTACAGGATAATGTTATAGTACAATGTAATGTATAATATTAATATTGTGCTATGATAACAATGTAATATATTGTATTTACTTTTTACTTGTAAGCCTCTCTGAGTCCCCTTCGGGGTGAGAAGGGCGGCATATAAATGTCGTATATAAATAAATAAATAAATATTTAAAACTTTTATATCCCGATCTTCTCTACCTCGGTAGAGGGACTCACACTGGTTTAATTTATCCATGTCCAACAAAAGATGTTCTGGGTTGTTGTAGGTTTTTTCAGGCTATATGGCCATGGTCTAGAGGCATTCTTTCCTGACGTTTCGCCTGCATCTATGGCAAGCATCCTCAGAGGTAGTGAGGTCTGTTGGAACTAGGGAAAAGGGTTTATATATCTGTGGAATGACCAGGGTGGGACAAAGGACTCTTGTCTGCTGGAGCTAGGTGTGAATGTTTCAACTGACCACCTTGATTAGCATTAAATACTGGTAGCCAGGTAAAAAACTCTAAAATTACAACAGCACAACAACAGAGAGGAAACAAGAAAGGACATCTAATCACCTCTCAACAAAAGTTTGCTCTAGGGGCACTGTCAGGCCATTATGTGCTAATCAAGGTGGTCAGTTGAAACATTCACACCTAGCTCCAGCAGACAAGAGTCCTTTCTCTCACATTTGTCATTTCACAGATATATAAACCCCTTTTCCTAGTTCCAACAGACTACCTCTGAGGATGCTTGCCATAGATGCAGGCGAAACATCAGGAGAGAATGCCTCTAGACCATGGCCATATAGCCTGAAAAAGCCTACAACAACCCATTACTAATAATATTACAGGATAATGTTATAGTACAATGTAATGTATAATATTAATATTGTGCTATGATAACAATATAATATATTGTATTTACTTTTTACTGGGGAAAGGCCGCTCTGAGTCCCCTTTGGGGTGAAAAGGGCGGCATATAAATGTCATAAATAAATAATTAAAAGTTTTATATCCCGATCTTCCCTACCTCTATAGAGGGACTCAGACCGGTTTAATTTATCCATGCCCAACAAAAGATGTTCTCTCAGTGCATTTTCCAGGTATTTTTGGGTCAGAAGGTGAATATGGATCGCTTCTTGGTTTGCAGTCATACTCTAATCTGGAAGCCCAGTCCTGCTGATAAATCCCCTTTCTTGCAACTATGGAGTCCCAAGTTCATTATTATCTGCAATTTCACACAAAGCCTGAAAATATCTCCCATGTGGCTATGGGGAGGTCCTACTATATACCAGAGAATGCAAAGCCTGTTTGATTAGAAACATCTGGGGGGAAACAAATAATATGCATATACACACATACTTATGCTTCTCTACATTAATTACTTTCAGCCTTCTCTTCAAAGTCAGCAGAAAGGCAATGCTTTAGGGAAGGTTGCAAGCCATGTTTTTGATCTCCCCAAGATCTGCAAGCAAAGCAAATTTTCCTCCTTCCTTGTTTTGAAGAAGGGATGGAATGGGTGAAAAAGTCCCTAAAGCCTGTTATCAGTATGTTTAGGGGTACAATCAGTAAACTGAGCCAGCATTTCTCTCCCATTTCCCTTTCTCTTGGCCTATCTATCCAAACCCATCTGTTTCCTCTTCATCTATGGCTTTCTTGGGAATGTCCCTCCCTCCAAAGACTGCTGCCTCTAAAAATGTGAGAGGGGATTTACAGCAACCACCAAGGGGGGAGAAACCAGTAACAAAGCTAAGGATAGAGTATTTGATGATTTGTTTTTGCTTCTTTCAGAGTTTATTTGGTCACAATGCAATGTTTTTTATTCTATCTATTTGCATCAGGGTAACTCATTCTATCTGATACTGCTTTTCGTAAAGTATCTGGAAATTTCTGTGGGTCCAAGATGTTCTGTCCAGACTGCTGACTGGAGCTGCTTATATGGAGATCGGAATCTCCCTGTTACAAAAACTGATATTGATAACCCAATGGCTTCTCCACTACATTCAAAGTGCTGGTTATAACTTCTAAAAAGCATAGGGTTCAGACTTCCTGAAAGAATCCATCTCAAAATAGGAAACTGCTTTACTTTTGAGATTTTCTAAGGGAGACTTTCTCTCAGTCCCACCACCTTCATGACAACCTTCAATGATGACACCGGGGATGGCTTTTTTGTGGCTGCTCCTAAGGTGAGCAACTCTATTCCATAGGAGCTAAGTTGGTCTCTTTCCTGTGGTCTGTTCTTCTAGGAGCAAAAGACCTTTTCATTTGGATCAGTATTTCTCAGCCATCCTAATGCTGCAACCCCTTAATAGACTTCATCATGTTGTGGTGTCTTCCAACCATAAAAATTATTTTCATTGCTATTTCATAGCTGTCATTTTGCTACTGTTATGAATCGTAATGTAAATATCTGATATGCAGGATGTATTTTCATTCACTGGATCAAATTTGGCACAAATACCCAATATGCCCACATTTGAATACTGGTGGGGTTGGGCGGATTGATTTTGTCATTTGGGAGTTGCAGTTGCTGGGATTTATAGTTCATCTACAATCAAAGAGTATTCTAAACTCCACCAATGATGGAATTGAACCAAACTTGGCACACAGAACTCCCATGAACAACAGGAAATACTGGAAGGATTTGGTGGGCATTGATCTTGAGTTTTGGAGTTGTAGTACACCTACATCCAGAGAGCACAGTGGACTCAAACAATGATGGATCTGGACCAAACTTGGCATGAATACTCAATATGCCCATTGTGAACACTGGTGGAGTTTGGGGAAAATAGACTTGACATTTTTGAGTTGTAGTTTCTGGGATTTATAGTTCACCTACAATCAAAGAGCATTCTGAAGCTCACCAACGATAGAATTAGCCCGAACTTCCCACACAGAACCCCCATGCCTTGAAGGGACTTGCTGGTGTGAGCCTCCCTTGCACACACTCTCTCGCCCACACACGTCCACCATGCTGCCATGCGCCGAGCACACCTGTTCTCCCCTCCCTGCTTGCAGTCTCAAAAACAGCCCTCCTCTTCGCTAAGAGGCTGGTCAATCACAGCAGAGGGGGGATATTGATGAGAGCTTTCACTGTCTGTTTCCAAAAAAGAAGAGAAGGACAGGCAGACAGATCTTCAGCCTTTTCTGCCAAAGGAATTCCTAAGACCATTAGAAACCCCCTCACGACCTCTCTGAAACCCCCTTGCGACCCCACCCCCAGGAGTCCCAACCCCCCAGGTTGAGAGACACTGGTTTGGATGGATTCAACTAGCAACAGTTTGAAAACTTCTCACCCCCAAAAAGCAAATGTTGATTTCCCCATACTAAAACGGGGATGCCGTTTTAGTATGCTGTTGCATGTAATAATGGGACTTGAAAACATTCACAGATTTTGGCATCCAAAACAGCCCTCCCCTGCTGTATTTGGAAGATATTAATTAGATAGACAACTCTCCAACATCCATCATGATTTCTTATATCCATTTTAGTTTGGCTTTTTTTTTGTTTTGTTTTGTTTGTCGTGTCAGGAGTGACTCCTGGTGCGAGATAATTGGCCGTCTGCAAGGACGTTGCCCAGGGGACGCCCGGATGATTTGATGTTTTTATCATCCTTGTGGGAGGCTTCTCTCATGTCCCCGCAAGAGGAGCTGGAGCTGATAGAGGGAGCTCATCCGCCTCTCCCTGGATTTGAACCTGCGACCTGTCGGTCTTCACTCCTGCCGGCACAGGGGTTTAACCCACTTGTGTCACCAGGGGCTTTAGTTTATGTGACGGCCAGGTATTACTGATAGCAAGGGTCCATTTTATTTAAAAATATCTCAGTGAAGTAAACTTGAGTCATCTTGTCATAAATTAGAGACAGTTATGGATTATATTTATACATACTTGGCTTCTTTTAATATTGTGTCTTATCTGGTTATGACTCATCAAAAGCAGCTGGAATTCCATTCAGATTTATATTTTTGTGTTGTTTGTTATTTTTTGAGGCATATATAGGAACCATATAATATATTATTAAAATGCCAACAATGGTTACTGTTACTTTTCTGGGAAGAGATGGCCTCAGATCCACCTGGGTGGGCCATATTAACTTCCATAATGCAAATGGGAGAAGTGGATGTGTGGATGCATGCATGCATGCATGCAAAAACACAAACAAACAAAACAAAACAAAACAAAACAACAAACCACCAAATATGAATATTCATAAAGACATGCATGTGCACATCCGCAATTAATGTTTAGAGAATGTAGACCAGAGCTTTCCAGACATTTCATGTTGGTGCCCCACTTTTTAGACATGCATCATTTCACAACACAGTAATTCAACTTTACTAGCAAACTGAAGGCTAAATCAACTCCTTGTAAGACACATACATAAATTATAATAACGAAACGTATGGGGACACAACATATATCTGAAAACTTTTCATTTATGTTCCTAAAATATATGGTTTGTAAGATGATAATGTAAATTTTCAAGATTTTTTTGTCATCTTGACACTTACATACTCCAACCAACACACTGATGTGTTGTAACACAATTTGGAAACTCTGGTGTAGACAATATGTTAAATTTACAGAAAAACGTATATCCATGTTAACTGAAATCAATGTGGCGCAGTGGGTCAAACCCTTCTGCCAGCAGGACTGCTGACCAAAAGTTCAGCAGTTCACATCCAGAGATAGGGGTGAGTTCCCGTCTGTCAGCTCCAGCCTTTCACCTTAAGAACAGACAAGCATCCCAAGCTCTGAGGATCACCTGGGAAGGAATCCCACTGGAGCATTGCAGCACACCCAAATACCTGGGAGTCACTCTGGACTGTGCTCTGACCTACAAGAAGTACTGTCTGAATATCAAGCAAAAAGTGGGTGTTAGAAACAATATCATATGAAAGCTGACTGGCACAACCCGGGGATCACAACCGGACACAGTGAAGACATCTGCCCTTGCCCTATGCTACTCTGCTGCTGAGTATGCATGCCCAGTGTGGAACACANGATTTTCCAAAAGAAAGCATCTCATGCCTTTTAGGTCATCTCTTGCAATGCTAGGGCTAAACTGGAATCAATTAATCAATCATGTCTCCATCTGTTTATGTCGTATAATAATAATAATAATAATAATAATAATAATAATTATTATTATTATTATTTTCAGCAGCTTTGATTTTCCAAAAGAAAGCATCTCATGCCTTTTAGGTCATCTCTTGCAATGCTAGGGCTAAACTGGAATCAATCATGTCTCCATCTGTTTATGTCGTATAATAATAATAATAATAATAATAATAATAATAATAATAATAATAGTCAGCAACTTTGATTTTCCAAAAAAAAGCATCTCTTTAAAAAAGAACAGTTACAAGTGGTTGTAAAAATTGAATGAAGAAGTTCCAAGGGCCAAGATATAACAAATGTAAGATGACTAATACAAGTGAGATAGAACATGGAGGAAAGGAATATATTAAACCACGTAAGCGATCTGGAAGTGATGGGGGAAATGTTTATATGTGTATGTGCAGGGAAAGAGATTCGACTGAAAAGATTAGGAAGAACTTCCTGAGAGTAAGAGCTGTTGGAGAGTGGCCTAGGCTGCCTGGGAGTGTGGTGGAGTCTTCTTCTCTGGAGGCTTTTCCGCAGAGGCTGTCTATCAGGAGTGCTTTGATTGTGCCTTCCTGCATGGCAGGGGGTTGGACTAGATGACCCTTGGGGGTCTCTTCCAGCTCTAGGATTCTATATCAGCAGTAGGCAATACGGGGTCTCATGGATAGACTTTTTCTCTCCCGTCCACCATCTTGTTCTAACCAAGGCCAACCTTTTTGGGATCCACACATTTCCTGTCCTTCCTTCACTTTCTGCCTCTGAAAGAGAAGAGGAAGGGGAGGAAAGGGCAAGGAGGGGACTGTGGAGAACCCCCTCCCTCCTGGCCCACCCACCCCACTCTGGCTGGCCATGTGGCCCCCAAGTTAGAAAGTTTCCCCATGCCAGGCATAGATACACCCATTGTCTTCATCACAGAGCTGGCATTGGAAGTATATAGGAATCTCATTTTGGGGGTACACCAGCAGGGGGTGCCCCAATCCAAGATAAACTCAAATCTATTTGTTTGTTTGTTTGTTTAAAGCATTTATATTCCACACTTCTCACCCCGAAGGGGACTCAGGGTGGAGCACAACATACATACTGCAAACATTCAATTCCGGAACATAAATTAAACTTACATCACAACAGAGAGGAAACAAACAAGGACATCTAATCACCTCTCATCAAAAGTGTGCTCCAGGCTCTGTCAGACCATTATATGCTAATCAAGGCGGTCAGTTGAAACATTCACACCTAGCTCCAGCAGACAAAAGTCCTTTGTCCCACCCTGGTCATTCCACAGATATATAAACCAATTTTCCTACTTCCAACAGACCTCACTACCTCTGAGGATGCTTGCCACAGATGCAGGTGAAACGTCAGGAGAGAATGCCTCTAGACCATGGCCATATAGCCCGAAAAAACCTACAACAACCCAGTGATTCCGGCCATGAAAGCCTTTGACAATACATAAATTAAGCTATTTTGTTGTTCGTTCGTTCAGTCGTTTCCAACTCTTCATGACCTCATTGACAAGTCCATGCCAGAGCTCCCTGTCGGCTGTCACCACCCCCAGCTCCTTCAAGGTCAAGCCAATCACTTCAAGGATGCTATCCATGCATCTTGCCCTTGGTTGGCCCCTCTTCCTTTTTCCTTCCATTTTCCCCACATCATTGTCTTCTCTAAGCTTTCCTTTCTTCTCATGATGCGGCCAAAACACTTCATCTTGGCCTCTACTATCCTTCCCTCCAGTGAGCAGTTGGGCTTTATTTCCTGGAGGATGGACTGGTTGGATCTTCTCGCAGTCCAAGGCACTCACAGAACTTTCCTCCAACACCACAGCTCAAAAGCATCTCTCTTCCTTCACTCAGCCTTCCCTAAGGTCCAGCTCTCACATCCGTAGGTTACTACAGGGAATACCATGGCTTTGACTATGCGGATCTTTGTTGCCAGTCTGATGTCTCTACTCTTTACTATTTTATCGAGACTGGACATTGCTCTCCTCCCAAGAAGTAAGCGTCTTCTGATTTCTTGGCCACAGTCTGCATCTGCAGTAACCTTTGCGTCTAGAAATACAAAGTCTGTCACGGCCTCCACATCTTCTCCCTCTATTTCCCAGTTGTCAATCATTCTTGTTGCCATAATCTTGGTTTTTTTGACGTTTAGCTGCAACCCGGCTTTTGCGCTTTCTTCTTTCACCTTGATTAGAAGGCTCCTCAGCTCCTCCTCGCTTTCGGCCATCAGAGTGGTGTCATCTGCATATCTGAGGTTGTTAATGTTTCTTCCAGCAATTTTCACCCCAGCTTTGCATTCATCCAGCCCCGCACATCGCATGATGTGTTCTGCATACAAGTTAAAAAGGTTGGGTGAGAGGATGCAGCCTTGCCGTACACCTTTCCCAATCTTGAACCAGTCTGTTGTTCCGTGGTCAGTTCTGACTGTTGCGACTTGGTCCTTGTACAGATTCCTCAGGAGAGAGACAAGGTGGCTTGGGATGCCCATCCCACCCAGAACTTGCCACAATTTATTATGATCTACACAGTCAAAGGCTTTAGAATAGTCAATTCAAGCAGAAATAGATGTTTTTCTGAAACTTCCTGCCTTTCTCCATTATCCAGCGGATATTGGCAATCTGGTCTNAAAAACTTGATATTCTATTAAATGTCCTTTGACTAGTAGCTGGCCACTTGAAGTGCCTCTGGTGATGCTATAAGAAGGTCCTCCATTGTGCATGTGGCAGGGCTCAGGGTGCATTGCAGCCGGTGGTCTATGGCTTGCTCTTCTCTACACTCGCATGTCGTGGACTCCACTTTGTGGCCCCATTTCTTAAGATTGGCTCTCCATCTTGAGCACAATCTGTTCAGCACCTTCCAAGTTGCCCAGTCTTCTGTGTGCCCAGGAGGGAATCTCCAAATCAGCCTCACAAAGGCTGATTTGGCCGGGGTGGTCCATGCCTTGGTCACCTCTAGATTGGATTACTGTAATGCGCTCTACGTGGGGCTGCCCTTGAAAACGGCTCGGAAATTCCAACTGGTTCAACGGGCGGCGGCCAGGATGTTAACTGGCGCTCCTTACAGAGAGAGGTCAACCCTCCTGTTTAAGGAGCTCCATTGGCTGCCGTTTACCTACCGAACACAATTCAAGGTGCAGGTGCTTAGGTAAGCAAAGCCCTAAACGGTTTGGGACCTGCCTACCTGCGTGACCGCATCTCCATCTATGAACCCTCACACTCCCTTCGGTCATCTGGAGAGGCCCTTCTCGCGATCCCACCTGCGTCGCAGGCACGTTTGGTGGGGACGAGGGATAGGGCCTTCTCGGTGGTTGCTCCCAGACTTTGGAACTCCCTCCCCAAAGACATTAGACTAGCACCCACGTTGGCAGTCTTTAGAAAGAACTTGAAGACCTGGCTATTCCGATCTGCCTTTCCGGAATAGGATAACCTCCAGCACTATGTCCCAGAAGCACTTTTTTGGAGTTAAGGCTCTGTGCACATTGCACTGCCCAGAAACCTAATATACCTCCTGTCACACCCAGCACTTTTAACTTGTACCCATCACTAGCCCGGCCCTGGTTTTATTGCATATTAGTGTAATGTTTTTGTTATTGCTTATGTTTTTAATTTGCTTGTATTGTATTGTTATTGCTTGATGTTGTTGTGTTGAGGCCTTGGCCTTTGTAAGCCGCATCAAGTCCCTCGGGAGATGCTAGCGGGGTACAAATAAAGTTTAATAATAATAATATCAGCCATGACTTGAAGTTCTGGGTTTGAGCCTGCCACATTTGGACTCTTGCTTGCTGAGGTGTTCCTGCGAGTGTCTCTGTAGATCTTGGAAAACTACTTATTGATTTAAGGCATTGGCATGATAGCTGATATCCAAACAGGGGATGGGTCGGAGATGTCACCAGAAGTGACTTGCAACATTAATTCAATAATAATAATAATAATAATAATAATAAACATTATTTATACCCCGCTACCATCTCCCCAAGGGACTCGGTGTGGCTTACATGAGGCCGAGCCCACAATACATCAATACAAGCAATAACAACAACAGTAAAACAAATTAAATAAAACTCATAAACAAAAAAGCAATATACAATGACAATAATAAAACACACAATTAAAATCTATGGTTGGGCCAAATGTAATTGAAGTCAAAAATAATGCTAGGCATGAATAAGGCAGGAGAGATGGGGCGTTAGTGGGAGCGTATAACAATCCTAAAGATGTTTGAATGTTCTCCTCCAGATTCCCCCCCCCCCCCCCCCGTGAATTCTGGTTTAACATTAACATAAATAATCACTAAAATAACCAAATCGTATGCACTGAATTTCAGTGACCAGTTTTGAAAATAAGTAAGCCCTGGTCAATGACAATTAATCTCCCAACTAATGCTTTAAACCTCACAACCTCTGAGGATGCTTGCCATAGATGCAGGTGAAACGTCAGGAGAGAATGTTTCTAGAACATGGTCATACAGCCCAAAAAACCTACAACAACCCAGTGGTTCCGGCCATGAAAGTCTCCCACAATGCTTTACATTTTCTATTTTTGTGACAAAAATTAAAACACGTGCCTCAGTGACTCAATTGTACGCTTTCTGAATTTATAGTGTTTGAGTACAAATTTGGTGTGATTATGTAACACAGGGAGTTATATCATTATATTACAATGGAAGGAACATTGAAAACTGGGCAATTAAGTTCCAGGAACATTGTTTTGATTTTTGTCAGAGAATCCGGAAACAATCTAACATTACTTCAGTTTCTGCATTGCTAAATTCAAAAACAGTGTTAGGTTGTAATGGGGCTGCATTTCAAAGCAGGACAAGTAAAAGTTAATTATAGCTCTTAAGGTTCACCATAATGTATTGAGCTCTGTGGCTATCAATTTAAGACAGCGTTTCTCAACCTGGGAGTTGGGACCCCTGGGGGGATCGCAAAGGGATGTCAGAGGGGTCACCAAAGACCATCAGAAAACACAGCATTTTCTGTTGGTCACGGGGGTTCTGTGTGGGAAATTTGGCCCAATTCTATCGTTGGTGGGGTTAATTCAGAATGCTCTTTGATTGTAGGTGAACTATAAAGCCCAACAACCACAACTCCCAAATGTCAAGGTCTATTCCCCCAAACTCCACCAGTATTCACATTTGGGCATATTGAGTATCCATGCGAAGTGTGGTCCAGATCCATCAGTGTTTGAGTCCACAGTGGTCTCTGAATGTAGGTGAACTACAACTCCAAAACTCAAGATCAATGCCCACCAAACCCTTGTAGTATTATCTGTTGGTCATGGAAGTTCTGTGTGCCAAGTTTGGTTCAATTCCATCATTGGTGGAGTTCACAATGCTCTTTGATTGTAGTTGAGCTATAAATCCCAGCAACTGCAACTCCCCAATGACATAATCAATAATCCCCACCCAAACCCACCAGTATTCACATTTGGGCATTTCAGGTGTTTGTGCCAAATTTGGTCCAGTGAATGAAAATGCATCCTGCATATCAGATATTTACATTGTGATTCATAACAGTAGCAGAATTACAGTTATGAAGTAGCAACGAAAATAATTTTATGGTGGGGGGGGGGGTCACCACAACATTAATGGGTCAGAGCATTAGGAAGGTTGAGAACCACTGATTTAAGGCTATTCATTTGGGCATAGCTAGCCCAAATCTTTATGTTAAGGCACTACTTCCTATCCAAAGCATTCAACATAATGCATAAGATAAATTATTTTATTATGATGCATGCATGAATTGCTTAGTGGTCTTTAAATGCAGTTTTCCCATACTGCAAGTTATTATTATTATTATTTACAGCTTTATATTCCGAATCAAAACCCAACAGGGGGACGAGTGGATACAGGTACTTAATAAATCATTACTTAATTAATTAATTATATAAAGGATCCTCGTTGGCGAGTAAGAAGTATACTGTATGACATTCGTGGGGTAGGTGGCTGTGAGGACCTATCTTGACCGTCTCTCCCCAAGTGAAGGCATTGGTTTTACAGGGGAAATGTCAGCACGGTCCGGGGTTTTGAGCGCCCTCATCATGGCAAGTCATCTTTCAACCACAATGGCCTCTGATTCGCCCCTTAGCTGGCACAGTGCACTCCAGGGATGGTCAAGTTAATGTCTCCAGTTAAGGTACCATATTACAGTACAAATGCAAACATCTAATCCAATTTTACAACAATACTACATATACAGTATCATTTTTTTATGGCCACATAGTATCTCTCCACATCTTAATCTTCTACATGATAATCAACCGCAATCACATCTTTTTTTGTATTTTTTTATTCTTTTCTTTTCATAAATTAGTTAATTAGCTCACACTTTAATTTGTTACCTAATTTCCTACTACCGATACTCGTTCTCACACTCTACAACTTCTATATTTTTTTCCCCACAACCATCTTCTCTCTCTTTTTCTCTTTATTAATCTCTTCTCCCATTTTTCCCCCCCCCCCATACTACCACTTCTCAATCCTCCCTTTCCTCTTTCTCCTTCCTTCCCCTTCCTTTCCTTTTCTCCCTCCCCCCCTCCCCCCCCCCCCCCTTCCTTCCCTCTTCCTCCCCTTCCTTTTTCTTCTCCCCCTCTTTTTCCCCCCTCTTCTTTTTTCCCCCTCCTTCTCTCCCTTTCCTTTTTCCTCTTCCTTCTCCTCCTTTCAATGCCAATTTTTGACATACAACATATACAGACATACACAGAGGCTATTTAACTTTTTCTGGCCGCCAGGGGAGCTGTCGCTTTCATCGTCCATCTGCGACACTGCTGAAGTACTTCTGCATTCCCCGCATGCCTTTTTGTTGGAGTGCTTGCTGGAGTCTTTTTTAATGGCCCCATAAATTAGTTAATTTAGCCTCCCCACACTTTAAGGTGGTACCTTATTTTCCTACTTGACAGATGCAACTGTCTTTCGGGTTGCAAAGGTCGACAACAGGCTACACAATGGTTGGAAACCCACTCCAACCCAGGCTGGCTTCGAACTCATGACCTTTTGGTCAGAGTGATCTTAATGCAGCTGACACTCAGCCAGCTGCGCCACAATCCCGGTGCTGGTCAAAACTCCCCTTAAACATTTCAAGAAGAACCATAAGGTGCATCTATACTATAGAATTAATGCATTCTGACACCACTCTAGCTGCATAGGTTCAGTGCTATGGAACACTTCACTTCACTTCACTTCACTTTATTTCTTAATTAGTCCCTCTCCACCAAGGTGTTCCGAGCGACTTACAATCTAAAATAGCATTTACACAATATAAAAACATTCAACATAAAAACATTCAACAGTGACTATTTGGCAAATTAGATCTGATTACTTAAATGCACAATTGAGTTAGTGGCGTGACTTTTGCACTTTGGAGCAAATGCCCTGAGGTTGCAGTTTCGTAAAGTACCAGCACTCTTTGAAAAAGAAGGCTAAAGACCTTGTAAAACTACACCTCCCATATTTGCATAGCATTGACCCATGGCAGTGGTGTCAAACTATTAATTCTGTTGCTAACATCCTAACTTGCCTTCACTGACTGCTTTCTGCATTTCAGAAGGCAGTGACAGTCTAAGAGAAAGGCATCACTTCCCATCCCAAACATCCTCATTTCTTAGCTGGATTGGTTTTGCAGACGCGTGTTCCTAGAAAAGCTGTTTTATTTTTAATCCGAGGCTAATGTTGTGTAGAAGAAGCAACATCTTACCGTCAGTTCTTCATTTGTCACACTTTGGTTTACATCAACACTATAGAATTAATGCAGTTTGAACGCACTTTAACTGCCATGGCTCACCACTACAAAATCCAAAAGTTGTAGGTTTGGAAGGTCTTTGGCCTTCTCTGACCAAGAGTGCTGATGCCTCACAATTTCCAGGACTCCACAGCATTGATCCATGGCAGTTAAAGTAGTATCGAACTGCATTATTTCTACAGTGTAGATGCACCTCCTTCCTCAACTTTCCTTTCTGCTGAGTTAGTGGAGTGACTTTTGCACTTTGGAGCAATTGAAGTATCTTGAGGACAAAAGGGGAACTGTATTGTCGAAGGCTTTCATGGCCAGAATCACTGGGTTGTAGGTTTTTTCGGGCTATATGGCCATGGTCTAGAGGCATTCTCTCCTGATGTTTCGCCTGCATCTATGGCAAGCATCCTCAGAGGTAGTGAGGTCTGTTGGAACTAGGAAAATCTGTTGAATGACCAGAGTAGGACAAAGAACTCTTGTCTGCTGGAGCTAGGTGTGAATGTTTCAACTGACCACCTTGATTAGCATTTGATAGCCTGGAAGTGCCTGGAGCAATCTTTTGTTGAGAGGTGATTAGATGTCCCTGATTGTTTCCCCTCTGCTGTTTTGCTGTTTTAATTTTAGAGTTTTTAAATACTGGTAGCCAGATTTTGTTCATTTTCATGGTTTCCTCCTTTCTGTTGAAATTGTCCACATGCTTGTGGATTTCAATGGCTTCTCTGTGTAGTCTGACATGGTGGTTGTTAGAGTGGTCCAGCATTTCTGTGTTCTCAAATAATATGCTGTGTCCAGGTTGATATCACCTCTCAACAAAAGATTGCCCCAGGCACTTCCAGGCCATCAGATGTTAATCAAGATGCTCTGTTGAAACATTCACACCTAGCTCCAACAGACAAGAGTTCTTTGTCCCACCCTGGTCATTCCACAGATATATAAACCCATTTTCCTAGTTCCAACAGACCTCACTACCTCTGAGTATGCTTGCCATAGATGCAGGCAAAACGTCAGGAGAGAATGCCTCTAGAACATCGCCATATAGCCCGAAAAACCTACAACAACCCAAAAGGGGAAAGTAGGAGGAAAAAAGAGAAAAACTGGGACATTTTCAAAGCAGCTGAAAAAAGTGGGATGATGGAAGATTAATTATAATTGCCCCTATAAAACTGGATTAGTTGAAGGGTAGGGACTTCCTCAGATTTTAATAGAAGCAGCTCATCAGTTGTTGCTGCTGAATTTTGTTTCTTTCTCGTTCTTCATTTGCAATATTTTTTTGCTGATGTCTTGTTTGTTGCCTTGTAAATTTATTTATTTATTTATTTACCTTACTTATATACCGCTGTTCTCAGCCCAAAGGCGACTCACAGCGGTTCACAACAAATACGAACAGCAAAAATTCAGTGCTACAGTATAAAAACAGTTAACAACCTAACACATTACACAATTAATAAACAGTTACTACAATACCCATTCACTGTCGTCTCATCATCAAAAACATGTTCCAGATTCGTCATCTGTTGTTCCATTCCAGTGTTCATTAACCAATCATTGCACTAATTATTCGAACGCCTGCTCAAACAGCCAGGTCTTCACTTTTTTGCGGAATACCATTAGAGATGGTGCTAGTCTAATGTCCGTGGGAAGGGCAATGCAGATAAGGACAATCCCACTTAGCAGAACATCTGGAAATCAATGGTCTCTTACTTCTTCTGCCTAAGCCATCCACATATATATATGTGTGTGTGTGTGCTCTGTGCATAATGAGTACCTTAAAAACAAAAAAACCAATGAACAAAATTACACCAAATCTGGCAACAAAACGTCTCACAACACAAGGAGTGACTATCACTCAAAAAATCATGGTTTTGTCATTTCGGAATTGTAGTTGCTGGGATTTATAGTTCACCTACAATCAAAGAGGACTCTGAACTCCATCAATGATGGAATTGAACCAAACTTGGCACACAGAACTCCCATGACCAACAGAAAATACTGGAAGAGTTTGGTGGGCATTGACCTTGAGTTTGGGAGTTGTAGTTCACCTACATCCAGAGACTACCATGGACTCAAACAATGATGGATCTGGACCAAACTTGGCACAAGCACTCAGTATGCCCAAATATTAACACAGATGGAGTTTGGGGGAAATAGACCTTGACATTTGGGAGTTGTAGCTACTGGGATTCATAGTTCACCTACAATCAAAGAGCATTCTGAACTCACGAACGACAGGTTTATGGTTTGCTCTCTCATTTGAATGAAGATGAAGAAGCCTTATTCTGTGTTACTTACAAGGACTATGTAAGTTTGTTGCACTGTTTGATTTTGTAGGCTACACTGCAAGTTTATGCCTCTGCTGGTAAGAATAAAGTTTTTTTTCTGTTCCTTTTTCCTCTTGCCTGTGTGCCCTTTGCATGGGACTTGGCTAAAATCCGCTTCTGCGCAACAGAGCCAACCTGGAGAAGGCTGAGGCTGGCTTTACACTGTAAAAGGAATGCAGTTTGACACCACTTTAACTGCCATAGTTCAATACTATGGATTCCTGATAGTTGCTGTTTGGTGAGCATCAGCACTCTTGGGCAGAGAAGGCTAAAGACCTTGCAGAGCGACAAGTGCCATGATTCCTTAGCACTGAATCATAATGGCTAAACTGCAGTAATTTCGCAGTGCAGATGCATCCTTGGAAGAGGAAATTTGCTTCCCAATATGTCTAACAGACAAAAAGGACAGAGTTATTATGCTATTGTTCTGGTCAACAGTGTTGTGTAGTCCCAGTAGCATAGAAATGGCACCCTCTAGAGTCCAATAATAGAGCAATTTAAAAACTTTATAGGTATTTATTTATTGTGTCAGCGGCAACCAAACCATTGTATTACATTTCTAACAGAACAAAACAAACAGACAGACAAAACACAAAGTTTGCAAGCTCGGTAGTTGATTAAATGTCCTTTGACTAGTATCTGGCCACTTGGAGTGCTTCTGGTGTTGCTGCAATGAAGGTCCTCCATTGTGCATGTGGCAGGGCTCAGGTTGCATTGCAGCAGGTGGTCAGTGGTTTGCTCTTCTCCACACTCGCATGTCGTGGATTCCACTTTGTGGCCCCATTTCTTAAGGTTGGCTCTGCATCTCGTGGTGCCAGAGCGCAGTCTGTTCAGCGCCTTCCAAGTCACCCAGTTTTCTGTGTGCCCGGGGGGGGAGTCTCTCATTTGGTATCAGCCATTGGTTGAGGTTCTGGGTTTGAGCCTGCCACTTTTGGACTCTCGCTTGCTGAGGTGTTTCAGCGAGTGTCTCTGTAGATCTTAGAAAACTATTTCTTGATTTAAGTCATTGACATGCTGGCTGATACCCAAACAAGGGATGAGCTGGAGATGTCTCTGCCTTGGTCCTTTCACTATTGGCTGCTACTTCCTGGCAGATGTCTGGTGGTGCAATGCCGGCTAAACAGTGTAATTTCTCCAGTGGTGTAGAGCTACGGCCTTCCAGTCTTAAATTATCACCTGTCTCTTGCACTTTGCCATCAGCCCTGTCCTTGCAGTTGTATTGCACAAGCCTTTGCCTTGCCCCTTAGTTTGGAAATGTCCACTATGCTCAGCTAATGGCTGTTGTATGATGAATTGTTTTTATGATCTTTGTATATGTATTTTTATTATGTTTTATATTTTAACTCTGACTGGGCTTGGTCCCCATGTAAACCGCCACAAGTCCCTTCGGGGAGATGGTGATGGGACACAAAAATAAAGTTATTATTATTTACGTAATTTTTATAGTGTTCTTAAAAATAGTAAATTATATTTGCAGCACTACATATGAACTCTTTTAAGTACTATATTAAAGTTGGAGTTTAAAACCCATTACAATCCCTTTTCTCAGTTGTTGTTCATTCGTTCAGTCGTCTCCGACTCTTCGTGACCTCATGGACCAGCCCACGCCAGAGCTCCCTGTCGGCCTTCACCACCCCCAGTTCCTTCAAGGTCAGTCCAGTCACTTCAAGGATGCCATCCATCCATCTTGCCCTTGGTCGGCCCCTCTTCCTTTTGCCTTCCACTTTCCCCAGCATAATTGTCTTCTCTAGGCTTTGCTGTCTCCTCATGATGTGGCCAAAGTACTTCAACTTTGTCTCTAGTATCCTTTCCTCCAGTGAGCAGCCGGGCTTTATTTCCTGGATGATGGACTGGTTGGATCTTCTCGCAGTCCAAGGCACTCTCAGAACTTTCCTCCAACACCACAGCTCAAAAGCATCGATCTTCCTTCGCTCAGCCTTCCCTAAGGTCCAGCTCTCACATCCGTAGGTGACTACAGGGAATACCATGGATTTGACTAGGCGGATCTTTGTTGCCAGTCTGATGTCTCTACTCTTTACTATTTTGTTGAGACTGGACATTGCTCTCCTCCCAAGAAGGAAGGGTCTTCTGATTTCCTGGCCACAGTCTGCATCTGCAGTAATCTTTGCACCTAGAAATACAAAGTCTGTCACGGCCTCCACATTTTCTCCCTCTATTTTCCAGTTGTCAATCATTCTTGTTGCCATAATCTTGGTTTTTTTGATGTTTAGCTGCAACCCAGCTTTTGCGCTTTCTTCTTTCACCTTGATTAGAAGGCTCCTCAGCTCCTCCTCGCTTTCGGCCACCAGAGTGGTGTCATCTGCATATCTGAGGTTGTTAATGTTTCTTCCAGCAATTTTCACCCCAGCTTTGCATTCATCAAGCCCCGCACATCGCATGATGTGTTCTGCATACAAGTTAAAAAGGTTGGGTGAGAGGATGCAGCCTTGCCGTACGCCTTTCCCAATCTTGAACCAGTCTGTTGTTCCGGGTCAGTTCTGACTGTTGCTACTTGGTCCTTGTACAGATTCCTCAGGAGAGAGACAAGGTGGCTTGGGATGCCCATCCCACCAAGAACTTGCCACAATTTATTATGATCCACAGTCAAAGGCTTTAGAATAGTCAATGAAGCAGAAATAGATGTTTTTCTGAAACTCCCTGCCTTTCTCCATTATCCAGCGGATATTGGCAATCTGGTCTCTCGTTCCTCTGCCTTTTCTAAACCCAGCTTGAACATCTGGCAACTCTCGCTCCATGTATTGCTGGAGTCTTCCTTGCAGGATCTTGAGCATTACCTTACTGGCATGAGAAATAAGGGCCACTGTACGGAAGTTGGAGCAGTCTTTCGCATTTCCCTTTTTTGGTATGGGGATATAAGTTGATTTTTTCCAGTCTGATGGCCATTCTTGTGTTTTCCATATTTGCTGGCATATGGCATGCATCACCTTGACAGCATCATCTTTTAAGATTTTAAACAGTTCAGCTGGGATCCCGTCGTCTCCTGCTGCCTTGTTGTTAGCAATGCTTCTTAAGGCCCGTTCAACCTCACTCCTCAGGATGTCTGGTTCTAATTCATTCACCACACCGTCAAAGCTATCCTCGATATTGTTATCCTTCCTATACAGATCTTCTGTATAGTCAATACTCAGTAGTCAATGCTAAAAATCCTTGACCATATGGAACATAGGTAAAGGTTTCCACTGTCATTCAGTCTAGTTGTGTCCAACTATGGGGGATGGTGCTCATCTCCATTTCTAAGGTGAAGAGCTGGAGTTGTCCGTAGACACCTCCAAGGTCATGTGGCCAGCATGACTGCATGGAGTGCTGTTACCTTCCCGTAATGGATTATTGTATGGATATGGAACATACATAGTACAATAATCCATACTGATGAAAAAAAATCAAGCCTTAAATGCACAATAACATGTAAAGGATACAATAAGTGTGTGTCAGATAATGACCCCATGAATTACACAGTGCATTCCTAGACAAGTTTTCTATGAATTTCATACGGTTTCCTGGCATGATTTTGCCAGTATCTTTCTTTGAAATGTAGCCCAAGGTACCTGGCACTTTTTTTTTTGTCGTGTCAGGAGTGACTTGAGAAACTGCAAAGTTGCTTCTGGTGTGAGAGAATTGGCCGTCTGCAAGGATGTTGCCCAGGGGACGCCCAGATTTTTTATCATCCTTCTAGGTCAACAGCAAGCTAGACTATTAATGGTCGGGAGCTTACTCCGATCCAGACTGGCTTCAAATTCCTGACTTCTCAGTCCCCGCATGGGGAGCTGGAGCTGATAGAGGGAGCTCATCCCTGGATTTGAACCTGTGACCTGTCAGTCTTCAGTCCTGCCGGCACAGGGGTTTAATCTCCCATCTTAAATGCACTGATAATCTCCCATCCAAGTACCAACCAGCACTGATCATGCTTAGCTTCCAAGATGAGACATATTTCAGCCCTATGCATCATTGCCCTCTTTGCCAAAATCACATCAGACCGATATAGGAAATGCATTTGGTTTTATTGAACAGAAGCAGAGATCATCTGAGTCATCTTTTGAGAGAAAATAGCTTTCAGAAAACGTCTTGACACTCAGGCATGTAGTACCAAAAAGGCAAGCCTTCAATGTACAGTATGTATATCATGTACAGGATACAATAAATTAATATCTACATGCAACATACATATAAGAAAGTTACATACACACTGTAAAAATACAATATTTTTCAGCTTATTTTGTTTTTAAATTTTTTTATACAGGTTTTAATTTACATTTTTTACAAATTTTTGTAAACATTTTTTTTGCTTATAAAAAAAAAAATCAGAGCACACCACACATCACCACCATTCACATCTCCACTTCAAGATGGCTACACAATGCTACGAATCCTAAGTTTTGTTGCCCCTTCATTTCTACCAAGACCTTGCTTTCACATCATTGGACTATAAATCTCTTCTTTTGATCACTTTGCATATATGTCAAGATACTAAGTAACGCAACTATATAAGTCTGAGCTTTAAAAGAAAAAAAATGGCAAGCAATTAAGTGTCATTAACAACCATTTTATCAACTTCACATTTTACCACCTTTCTGCTAACAGCTTTCACTTAAGCATGCAAACATATTATGATTATGGATTTACTTATGACAATTTAAAAAAGATTGAAATGAACTGAGGGAGTTAGTAGGTAAAGGGAAGGTGGAACTTTACAGTTCTAATTTAAGTAATATGTCCTATTTTTTTACATTAACACTAAACTTTGTGAATACAATTTATCCCTAATTTGAGGATATGAAAGCTGGCCTAGAGATCTTTTAACACCAACGATGCCTAGAACATATTTTAAATGAGCGGCTTATTCCTCCCTAAATAATCTCAGCTTATGCCTGATTAAATTTGAATGAAATTCCTGAAAGTGAACAGTTTTAAAGCAACGAGGCTGCTTTTTCTTGGAAAGTGTGCACAATGAAAGTTTTGGTTAAAGTACTTTAGTCAAAAAAGAAAAGGAAAAAAAAGCATATACTTCTTTGCAACCGAGCCTGTCCCCAAAATACTTCACCGTTAAGCCTAGTCTCTAATTTCAGCAGAGCATTCAAGTGCATATCAAGCACTCCAGCTATCGCATCGCCTGAAGGCAGGCGGCATGCACTCGTTAATGCTTGCCGATGAAGACGGCCCCTAAATGCTACTTTGCTACAATCTGATTTATCGCACTAAGGAGGAAAGCACAGTACATGTTTTGAGTACTCAATGAGGCCTTGTGCCAAGGTACAGAGGGTGCTCAGATACGTATTGCCTAAGTACTGTAATGCACTAAGAGCCCGACCTAGGAGTCAAAGGAGAGAGCCGGCCACTTTGACTTCGGTTTGAGGTCAAAGAAGAAGGAGCCTTCCAGGTCGCTTGGAGGAGAGCTGCTCAGGCTTTCTTCTCCGCAGCTCATGTCTTCACAAGAATCCTCACTGCAAAAGGTGAAGGGATACAAAAACATCAGTCAAGGAAGTAACTCTGAAATGTCAAGCATTTTTTTCACAAATCAAGCAAAACCACCATTACATTGCCATCAGAAATCTTCTGATAAGAGTTGGAAGAGACCGCACAGGCCATTCAGTCCAACCTCACTCTGCCATGCAAGAAAAGCACAAAGCACTCCTGACAAATGGTCATTCAGCCTCTGTTTAAAAGCCTCCAAGGCAGAGAATTTCAATGTTGGGCAGCTCTTACAGTCAGGAAGTTCTTCCTAAAGTTCAACGGAATCTGCTTTCTTGTAATCTGAACCACTGCTTTGAGTCCTAGTCTTAATCATGAACTATCTTGATTCGTTCACCATATTAGCATCACAGTATTAACCTTCTTATTTCTATCCTCACACCAGCATAGTAGCATGTATTAAAAACTAAAATCAAGATGTTTAATTTATAGGAGTTTACTTCAAGAAAGCCCTAACACAGGCACGAGCAAACTTCAGCCTTCCAGGTGTTTTGGACTTCAGCACCCACAATTTTTGACAGCCTACCAGCTGTTAGGAATTGTAGGAGTTTATTTATTTATTTACAGTATTTATATTCCGCCCTTCTCACCCTGCAGGGGACTCAGGGTGGATTACAGTGTACAAACATTCAATGCCAATTTTGACATACAACGTATACAGACATACACAGAGGCTATTTAACTTTTTCTGGCCACCAGGGGAGCTGTTGCTTTCATCATCCATCTGCGACACTGATGAAGTACTTCCTCATTCCCCGCATGCTTTTTGCTGGAGTCTTTTTTATGGCCTCATAAATTAGTTAATTTAACCTCCCCACACAAGGTGGTACCTAATTTTCCTACTTGACAGATGCAACTGTCTTTCGGGTTGCAAAGGTCGACAACAGGCTATACAATTGGTTGGAAGCCCACTCCAACCCGGGCTGGCTTCGAACTCATGACCTTTTTGGTCAGAGTGATCTTAATACAGCTGACACTCAGCCAGCTGCACCACAATCCCGGAGTTGAAATTCAAAACACCTGGAGGGCTGAAATTTGCCCATGGCTGCATGAACACATTAAAGAAAATGCCAAGTTGAACTGCACCAGTAATTGCCATAAATAAGGTCTCCTGTTCCATTTATACAGCTTTGAGGTTAACTATTTTTCTCATCACCATAGAGGTCCATGCAAGTAAGCGTGTTGGTGTGTGAATGTTTGTTTCCTGTATTGGGACTTTGAAATGTCAACAAGAGCCTAGTTCACACAGAACTTATCAACTCAGGATCAACGCGCTCCTGCTTCCATTCCCTGAACCCATTTCCCTTACACAGAAAATTAGAAAAGAGTAACTAGAGAAGCTCCTCCATGAAAGCAAGGGGCAGAGAGACAGTTGCTTATGGGGATACTCTCTACACAAACATTAACTTCTTATATTCAGATTAATATAAGAATAAAAGAATATATTAATAAAAGAATCCCATGCCTTGTGTGACTGTGGAGCAGAACAGACAACTCCGCATCTGTATGCCTGTCAACTATGCCCTGCCTCATGCACAGAGGAAGAATTGTTGGGAGGCTACAGACAATGACATTGCTGTTGTCCATTTTTGGTCAAAAGATATTTAGCTGCCGCGCTCCTTCTATTTTTATCAATTTTATACTAATTTATGCAATGCTTTTGATACAAAATAATAAATAAATATTCAGATTTATTGCTATCCATGGTAGGAAGGTAACAATGGAAGGGAGCAAGATTTGTCAGTTCCCTCTTTGCATGTTGCCTGCATAAGGCTCTAGTTAACTCCAAGTGTAAATCTCTCTCTCTCTCTCTCTCTCAGTTGCTTTTGAAAATTTAAAACAAAGTATGTGAATCTAATTGCATCAGTTGATCTACTGATACAATCTCAATCTGTGATTGGCCAAGATGTATGCTTCCCTAGAGAGAAGTTTTCCAAGCAAATGACTCCAAGAGTAAAACAGACACACATGAATGCAGTAAGTGAGAAACACAAATTTTAAAGTCTAATATGTAAATGTTATCTTAGCATCTTAAAAACTACCATCTCAGTAACAGAAAAAGTCAGTAGCTTGAGTTGCTATTAGTTAATAAAAGCCAGCGGCTTAGAGAAAACTTTGTGTGGTTCTACCTACCTCTCACTTCCATCAAAGCATCCAGCCTCAGGAATTGTGGGCAACTCAGGAACACTATAGTAGCTATTTTGAAGATTTTGGGCAGTGCGTCTGGAAACAATCCATACTAATTTTTTATGGTCTGGTTTGCAGCAGGCAGGAGAAGAGTAATCTGCTAAGCATTTCGAGACCAGTTCTCTCCAATACAGTAAGTCACTGTCACTTATCTGAAAAACACCACACATTTACGTACATTAGAATTTCAAGAACGAGCACAATGGCATAAATGGCTGCAAACTAATCTACAGTGACTTCAGCACACACTTCTCAACAATATTACACTCATTATCAAATAAACATACATAGATAATAGTCTCTTGTATAGGATCGCTATCCATTTCTGTTTGTTTAATTCGTATGGCCCCATTTTTGTTTTCGAGCACCGCTTCCAAAAACGGCATCTTTCTGAATGAGCTTTTTTGCCCTACACCCGATAAAAACTGAATATTTTGTCCCATTGGTGGCAATGGGTGGGTGATCCTATACAAATGCTCCCCTTCCCCATAGTTTTAGGGCTGCTGTTTCCCACTTCAATTGGGAAACCTACCTTATGCCACTGCTGCTGAGGTCTCTTCACTGGAGATCCTTGGCGTGAGGCTGGAAGCTTGCCCTACACAAACTTGGCAATCATGCAAGCTGTGCGCTTTGGGCCTATGCATGCAGGCCTGCCAGGGCCTGCAGCTGGGTGCGGAGTAAGCAGTGTTCCTTACTTCACACTAAGCTGCAGACCCTGGTAGGCCCACATGCGTAGGCCCAAAGTGGACAGTCCTGCCAGGGCCTTTTTGGGCCTGCATGGTTGCCGAGCGGTGGAAGCAACCCCAGCAACTGGCAAGCCACCAGCCCCGTGCCAAGGATCTCTGATTAAAAGACCTCAGTGCAATACCTCTTCTCTCTAGAACTATGACGGCGAAAAGCAGGCTTGGAGCCACCTGCCTTTCATATCGAGGGGTTTTTTTTTTGTTTTGTTTTGTTCCAGGAGGGGGTATTTTGTATCATGCCATCCAAATGGACAGAATGAAATAGAAACACAATAGTGCAGGAATATCAACTGTCACACATATCTCAATGACATTTGTTAAAAACAGATATACTGGTTTCTGTGATACCTTTGACTGTGAATAAATCTGAATGATGCACTCTTTAATATTTGAATGAAAATATGTTATGAGCCCATACTCATGCTATTTTTCATTTATTTGTATAAGTGATGGATTGAAAAGAGGATCAGCTGTTGTCGTTACTAATTTTATTGCTGCCCTGCCATTCAGTCCAATACCTTCTCTTGTCCCTACATGAAACTATGAATCTAGCTCTAATTATCCATTAGACCCAGTAATGTCTATTTTAAGAAGCCTTTCTAGGTGTCAGGCAGAGAAATCTTTTTTTTTTAATTTAAAATAAAACTGTTTATTTTGGTTATGGTACATAACAGAAAAGCAAATCGTGGCAGATATAATCAGGTAACAATATTTTTGATGTGTACATGCCTATCTACCTTAGTCAATCAACCAGTTAATTTTGACAATGAGTACCAATTATTATCATTTGCATAACTTAATACACATAGACTTGCTATTTCTGCCTGTTTTCCACTACTTTCAGTCAAAGCTTTCTATTCAATTTTTTCCATAACATTCAGAAAATCAGCACATAGCATATTACACACAATGGACCATACACTCATCCCAAAACCCCTATCCCACACAAAATAAAACCTTTTCCTCACACCCGTGCACCCTTCACCATGACTTCCAACACCAAAACACTATGAAGCCTTTAAGCCTATTTATCTCTCCTTATTCATGGTAACCCTACATTCCTAATGGAGCTCCTCTATATTACTGACTCAGGATTGTCTGCTAGGTCTACATAGAGGATGCAACAAACAAAAGGACCAAGAAATATATCAATATAGCTTTGCAGCGGCAAGACTGACCATAGCCAAAGACTGGAAAGGGGGAAAAGGTTTAACCAATAAGGATTGGAGGGAAAGAATGCGAGAATATATGTTAATAGCTAGACTAACTTATAACAGGAGGAATAAAAGCAATGAGGACTTTTTAGAAAAATGGAAATTGGCCATGGCATATCTGAATAAAAAAAAATAAGGCAGAGAAATCTTTCCATTAAATGCTGATACAAAATGGGCAAAATTTCATTTCTTCCACTTTGCAAATTTTTAAAGGAAGTGTCCAAACAAGTTGATTTGAAGTTTTCCAATTATTACCCTTCAGGTATTTTCATTTTCAATTCCACCCAAAAATGTGAAAGTCTTTCTTGAAGGGCTCTTTTATAGAAAACCATTTATTAACCTGTTAGAATTGCTGGGTCTAAGAGAAATAAGTTTATATAAGTTGAATCCCTTACCTTTGAATACTTCTGAACACACAGAACAATCTCAAACAACTCAATGGACTTTAGAGTCTGCACTTCCAGAGAGAGAAGGCACAGGGCCAAGACCGATGGCTGAAAGTACAAAGAAACACATCAGGCTCAGTAATGCTTCACTGGATTCCAACTTTCAACCTCCTGAGCAGCCCATCCTCCCCACAATACTTACTTTTGCTTTTGAGAAGACTAGTCGGCAGTTACAAGCTTTAAGTTGTGCTTCCAGTTTGTCGAGATTCAACAATTCTTTCCTGTAATGAAAAAAGTGTGAGTTTTTTAAAAAATGTTTTATCCTATCAAGGCAAGCAACATATTTTAGTTAACTAATGATGCTGTAAGGGTGTTACTCAATTACAGAATAGTCCAACTTGGCCCTGACATTCTGTAAGCGTCACATCTTTTCTGTTCCTCTTAAGATGGACTACTGGGCTGTATTCAACAAGCTTGCTCCGCTGGTAGAATGAACCTGCAAGCAAACCATATTCCGTTCTCTGCCTTCTATGCTTGTTTTTTGTAGAGCAAGGCGATGCTGGGTGAGGAAGCAGAGAAGGGAACTTCTGGCAGTTTGAGTATCACAGATCATGCATAAATATTGGGTTGTCAACTGATTCCCAAATCTCAAACACATTTTCTTATTCTAATATGAAACACTGTATATCAAGTATAATTAAATCAAATAGCTTTATTCTAATATGAAACAGTGTATATCAAGTATAATTAAATCAAATAGCTTTGGAAAACATGCCACGAGAAAAGTAGTTTATACACAAACATAAACAATGAAAAATACAGAAAGCAAAATATCTAGAGCAGCGTTTCTCAACCTGAAGGTCAGGACCCGGGGGGGGGGGGGGGGGGGGGGGGGGGGTATGTGGAGGGTGTCAGAGGGTTGGCCAAACACAATCAGAAAACACAGTATTTTCTGTTGATCATTACCGTTCTGTATAGGAAGTCTGGCCCAATTTTATTGTTTGTGGGGTTCAGAATGCTCTTTGATTGTAGGTGAACTATAAATCCCAGCAACTACATCTCCCAAATATCAAGATCGATTTTCCCCAAACTCCACCAGTGTTCATACTTGGGCATATTGAGGATTTGTGCCAAGTTTGGTCAAGATCCATCATTGTTTGAGTCCACAGTGCTCTTTGGATGTAGGTGAACTCCAACTCCAAAACTCAAGGTCAATGCCCAACAAACCCTTCCAGTATTTTCTGTTGGTCATGGGAGTTCTGTGTGCCAAGTATGGTTCAATTACATCATTGGTGGAGTTCAGAATGTGCTTTGATTCTGGGTGAACTATAAATTCCAGCAACTACAACTCCCAAATGACAAAGTCAACCCCTCCCCCCCAATCCCACCAGTATTCAAATCTGACCACATTGGGTATTTGTGCCAAATTTCCTTCAGTGAATGAAAATACACCCTGCACATCAGATATTTACATTATGATTAATAACAGTAGCAAAATGAGAGTTATAAGTAGCAACAAAATAATTTTATGATTGGGGGTCACCACAACATGAGGAACAGTATTAAAGGGTTGCAGCATTAGGAAGGTTGAGAACCACTGATCTAGAGACACTGCATGAAGCAGTAAGATGTAAGTGAAGATGAGACTGGGGGCAGTAAAAAGGCTAAGAGGCTTCAGCTACTGATGGAAAAAAAGAGAATTGGACTTATTCAAGACTTACCTTTCTGAGGTATGACAGAGTACTATAGTATGGTACAAGTGCAAAAAGGTTAAGGCAGTAGTAGCTTTGAAGTCAAAGTGCAGTTTTTCTGAGATTATTTTCTCCATCCGCTTCAGATCAGATGCTGTGCATTTGCACTGGCTAATTCGGATGACATCATGGAGGGAGGGAATGTTGCATTGCTCTTCAACCACTTGAGCAGCCAATTGAAAACAACAGACGCCAATGCAGGACAAATGCTTAGGTTTCACCTAAGGAGAAAACCATCATGAAATGGGGTGGCAAGTTACCAAAATGCAATGTGTAAGATAAAGATTAGAACACACTTCAGTTACCACAAATACAGTGTGTTGTCTTGAAAACTAAAGCCCTCTATCAGAAAGCTAGTCTCAACTGCAACTACAGGTTACATCAAGCCTAGTTACAATTCTAAACCCCCAAATCAGTATCAAAAACAGTAAATCCCAATACAGATTTAACAGAATATTGCACAATTCTACTTCTTGGTACCTTCATAAGTGCCAAAAATCTATCTAGAATGTTGACAGCCAGGACAAATGTTTCAGTGGCAAATCCAAAGAAGTTTGTCAGACTCCAGAGATCTTCCACCTTTGCATTTCGCAGTCTGGGGCATATGGTGTTTTCATTCTGTATTAGAAAAAACAGTACCCTTATGGTTAATTATAGAATTGGGTTCTATTACATATTTGAAGATTAGCTATGTTTAATGCTGTTTTAATATTTGTATATTTTAAATTGTATGCTGATATTTTATGTTGAGCCTCCTGCAGGAGAGAAAAAGTGGGTATAAATAATTATTATTATATTAATAATGTTAATAGTAATAATATGTTTGGTCACAGCAACAAAATTGAAAGCAAAACATTTTCTTTGGAAACAGTTTAAGGAGAAGACATTTTTCCAGTTCAGAAGTAGTCCTGGTTTTGTACTGCCATTTGTAGACCACAATTTAACTTGGGCTCCATCTACACAGACCAATTAATACACTTTGAAGCCAACTTAAAACTGCAGTGACCAGACAACAATCTCTCAAAAAAACACACAAAAGAAAACCCTCAACGTGCATCAGTGTGCTGTAGTTTGTGTAATCATCATCCGGATCTCAAACTGGCCCCAGGATTTCCTATGTAATAATCTGCACAGTGAAATCACTTTCTTTAATATCAGTTTGAAATGGCATTCAATGATCCAAATACATGAGGCCAGTTTCCAAGTTTGGATAGAGCACTGAAAGTGCATGGAACAAACAACTTCAGACAGAGATATTAAGGCACTCAATCTAGGACAGCTTTTCCTAATCTAATGCTGGCTAAGGTATTTTGGATTACAATGAACATAATAACTGCACAGGTTGATCAATGCTTATGCCAACTGTATTCTAAAATATCTGGAGAACAACAGGAAGAAGAAACTTATTCTAAATCAAATAAAGCATGATTAGGCTGAATTTCCTGTATAAGAACAGGCCTGCTACATCTAAAAGTTTGAATGTCCAATACACTACTTGCAAAACTACTGCTACTAAGTACATAAGAAAATATATCAGTTTTGACTATTCCCTCCATGAGTATGTTACTATGGTAGATGTTCAATTACATCACTGATTTATTTCAACTTCTAGGAACAAGCATCTCCTCACCTCAGCAGTACACTCAATCAAGCTCAGCCCCTTTTCCCGTGGTTGATACTTCCATTCCTGTTCCAAGTGGATTTTCAGCTGCTTGAAGAGCCAGCTACTCATCTGGGCTTCAACTCCAATATCCTTCATCTGAAAGGGGATGGGGAAGAAAAGAATAGACATTCTCAGAAGGAAAAAGAATCATATACACTGCCATTTTAAAAGCTAAAAGGGTGTGTGTTATAACAACATCCACTTAAACGCCAATCACAAAATGGAAAAATTCCTAGCCTGGAGCAATAAGCTGCTTTACAGTTAAAGATTTGGCTGAATTACTAATGTGAACCACTGTCAAGATAGTACAAAATCATCCCATGGGAAAGAAAGCAAGGGGCTCAACAAAGAGAAATTCTCTCTTCAACTGCAAGGGTGGGGGAGAGATTTATTCCCCTCCCTTTTCAGGACCTGATTGACAGAAAGGCTGTTGCAGTGGGAGGGAGAAGTGGGGAACATAAATGAGTAATGTCACGTACGCACCAATAGCAATGACTTCCAAATGACAGAAGGGGGCAGTAGGACAACATATACAGATTCATTGGCAGAGTAAAGGTATTGTGTATGTTTACTTGGAACTAAGAGGCACAAAAATAAAGTCGGTGGTGCAATTCAAGCTGCTCAAATAATAAGATATTTTGAAAAGGAAGGCCTTCACATATAGTCCATTCTGCCAAATTTCAGAGTCCACCTACCTGGCTTAATTATGAACTCAACAAACAGGATCTTCACAATAGCCTGCCTAAGCTTCCTTATTGATCACATCTGTATCTCTTCCTCCTCCTCCTCCCACTTTAACACACACAATTAGTGTGGTAGGTACAAACTTGTCTCAATTCCCATCTCTATTATTCACATCTAACAATGGGATGTGGTTAGTTCAGCCTTGAATTACAAAACACTTGAAGTGCAGAGGTGTACATCAAGACAAATGAGGATCAAGCCTTTGTTCTGAGATGTACCTCATCTCTTTCAGTCCTCAGTACAAAAATTGTAAAAAAACAAAAATGATACCACACAAAACTAGAGGCTATTTAATCATAAAAACATAATTCTATAGACAACAATGACATAAAGGTATACTAAAAGGGCCTCAAAAACTCCTCTCTGATGGCTGAGATCTGCCTAATATTTCACTCTTGAGGAACTCTGCCCCAATCACCTCCTAAACTCAATGTAAACATCTGCCCTACACTACCTTGAAGAATACCTACTTCTCTCCACACAGTGAGCATCCCACCCCAATTGTGCTTATGCCAAATCACAGAAACATGGAAGGAACCATAAGCCTTGCCATATAGAATCACACATTTGAAGCCTTCCCAACAGATGACTACCTGGCCTCTGTTAAAAAAAAAAAAAACCCAGAGGAGGAGATTCCACCACCTTCTCAGACATTATATTCTCCTCAGTTCATCCACAATTCTTTGAGTCACTTCCACATCCTTACATGGATTCTTCTTCTCCAACCTCTCTGAACACCAGAATCTTATTCACTCCTAAACTAGATCAGTTTGAACATTTCCCCGATTACACTCTACATATGCATACACAATGCTACAAAAGGGTTTTGTTCACAAGCCTACACCCACCTCCATATACACTGATTCACTCCAACCTCACAGGCCCCTTCAAAGGCTCTGTGACGCCATGTTTTTGTTTGTGTGCTTAACTATTGTTAATATATTTTTTATAAATAACTTTTACATTTTTGCATGTTGGGAATGTTTAACTGGTTTTTTTTAATCCCAGGCTGGGGGAAAGGCAAGGCATACATAAATATTATAATAACAATGAATATAACTGGCTCTCTAACTCTTAAGGCAATCTTATCTGCTCTTCCATAGTCCATATTTGGAATATGTTTTTCCAAATAAAACTTATCTCTATACAAGATCTTCAGAGGGGTTCACTCCCCACTAATGCTGCAGGTTGCTTGGCATCTTTACAATGAACAGCCTCTTAGCCCTTCCTTTCCACCTATAGAGTGTCCAATAAATGACTGCTAATAGTGGCTATGTGGATTTTTCAAAATAAAGTGTTCAAATGGTTGTCCCTGCACAATGATTTATTGCTTGAATTGTCGGAAGCAGAGAATTGCTAACCTCACTAAAAGTTTCTCTTTCCTGCTATTCTGTTAAAGGTATATTTAAAACATGCAAAAGAACTATTCCAGAATAAATAGCGGTTAAGGGTTACACATTTTGGGAGAACAGCCTGTATGAAATAACGCAGTGAGAAATATTGGCTTGTTTTTGTTTCCAAATTTCCAAGAACAAGCCTTTGTTATTTGGCTGTAAAGAGACAGAGGCACTGGGGGGAGAGATGCCTGTGACATCATTGTGATTTCTGCAATTGCTGTCACTTCCCTTCCAAAATAAAAAGACACATTTAGACTTAGGTTCCATTGCCAGGATCATATATGTACATGCAAATTCAGATATTCTAAAACATTGGGGGAGGGGAGAGAGACCAGAAATCCAAAACACTTCTGTTCCTAAGAATTTTGGATGAGGGATATTCAAGCTGTATAATAATATAATACACATCTTACACAATGCAGCAGAAATATTGCCAGTTGTTTTGGTAGTGTATGTGTTTTTTCTAATGATGCATGTTTAAAACTAGTTTGAATTTTCTGATCTTTCAACACTCCTTAAACTTTTATGTGTTGTTAAAAAGGGGTATATCCACAATGTACAATTACTGCAGTCTGACAACTCTTTAATGATATGGGATTCTGGGAGTTCTAATTTTGTGAGGCACCAGTCGTCTTTGTCAGAGAAGGCGCAAGACCACATAAAACTGCAACTCCCACGATTCCACAATACTGAACAATGGCAGACAAAGTGGTATCAAACTGCACTCATTCTACAATATCGATGAATCCAAAGTGTTTTTTGTAATTATTGTAAGCCGCTCTGAGTTCCAATTTGGGGAAAAGGCAGAACAAGCAGTTGCAGCAGAAGTAGCAGTTATTCACCCCTCCCTTTCTGTCCCTTGTTTTCTCCTCTGTCTCAATAAATAATTATATAACAAATAGCATGCCCATCCACTTTTCATTCTCTCTCTTTCTTTTCTCAATGATAATAGTAATATAATAACAAATAGAAGCTTATCCACCCCCTTCCTTCTTCTCTCAATAATAAAATAGCTTACCTGCCCATATACAGTTGTTATTATTGTTATCATTATTATTACTCCCCCAAAATAATAGCATACTCACTCTCTCCTTTCTCTCCCCGATAATAAAACAAAAATTACAATAATAAAGACAATAACAGTAACGTACCTGCTCCTCCCTTTCCTCTTCCCTCCCCTTCTTCTATCCCTAACAATTACAATAGTCTACCCACCCCCCTTCCCTTATTTTCTCCCAATAACAATGACAGTTCACACAACCCTTCATTTCCCCTTCTTTTACCAATTATATATTTTTAAAAAACAGCTCAACTGACCCTCCCTTTCTATTCTCAGTAATAATTTACCTGACCCTCCCTTTCTATTCTCAACAATAGCAGCAGTTCACCCACTCCTCCTGTTCTCAATAATAATAATAGCTAAAGCAGATTATCCCCCTTGTTTTCAATACTAAGTCTAACCTCCACTCCTATTCTCAATAAGAATAGCAGTTTACTCGATCATTCTGCAATCGATAACAACAGTTTACCCTTCTGTATTCAATAATAATAGTGTTTACTCGACCCTCCTCTTGTTTTCTTTCTTTTTTTAAAATAATTTTTATTAAGGGTTTTCAGGATGGGGGCTACATCCATATTCTAAGAATCGATCAAATTAACAATTACATAAAAAAGACAAATATAGGAGGATGGGTATGGGGAGGGGTCTGGTAGGAAGGGGGGAGTGTAGGGATGGGGATGTGTGAGAGAAATGTGGGGGTTGGGGAATGGGTTGGGGGAGAGTCCTTCTTGTCTCTGTTTTGCTGTTGTATATAGAGAGGAAACAAACAAGGACATCTAATCACCTCTCAACAAAAGAATGCCCCAGGCGCTGCCAGGCCATCAAATTTATTTATTTACTTATTTCGGACATTTCTACCCTGCTCTTCTCACCCCCTAGGGGGGACTCAGGGCGGCTTACATCCGGCACAATTCGATGCCAACAGTTACAATAAAAAGCAGTAACAATAACAATAACACAATAGTTAAAAACGTACAATTAATACAAAATCAACTAAAACCGCTCTATAGCCCGCGTTCATCGAGTTCTAAAATCCGTCAATCCATTTAGCATTACCATAGTCCTTTCCAACTCTACTCATCATTACCTTTTTGATCTGCCAGATTACCCAAATGCCTGGTCCCATATCCATGTCTTCAGCTTCCTTCTAAAGGAGAGGAGGGATGCTGATGACCTGATTTCCCCGGGGAGTGAATTCCACAGGCGAGGGGCCACCACTGAGAAGGCCCTATCCCTTGTCCCCACCAGTCTCACTTGTGCAAAGACAGAGGGAAGCAGAAGACATTTCCATCTTGTCTTTACTAATAATATAATATAGTATATTGCATCCTTGAAGTGACTGGACTGACCTTGAAGGAGCTGGGGGTGGTGACGGCCGACAGGGAGCTCTGGCGTGGGCTGGTCCATGCGGTCACGAAGAGTCGGAGACGACTGAACGAATGAACACACACAGTATATTGTATATACATATAATATTTATAATATTATAATGTAGTACAATATAATACTAGTAATAATAATTCAATATTATAATTATATACTTACATTACATGTAATATTACTAATAATATTACAATATAATGGTATAGTGCAATATAGTAATATATACCGATATTGTACTATGCTAATAATATAATATATTGTATGAAAATATATATTGTAAGTTGCTCTGAGTCCCCTTTGGGGTGAGAAGGGCGGCATATAAATGCCGTAAGTAAATAAATAAATAAATGTGATAAAGGTGGGGCCGAGAGCAGGGCCTCCTCCAAAAGATCTTAAACTCCAAGGTGGGACATAGAAGGAGATACGTTCGGACAGGTATGCTGGGCCGGTGCCGTATAGGGTTTTATAGGTCAAAACCAGCACTTTGAATTGTGCTCGGAACTGGATCGGCAGCTAATGCTAATCAGGGTGGTCAGTTGAAACATTCACACCTAGCTCCAACAGACAAGAGGGTAAACTGCTACTATTGGGTTGTAGGTTTTTTCGGGCTATATGGCCATGGTCTAGAGGCATTTTCTCCAGACCTTTCGCCTGCATCTATGGCAAGCATCCTCAGAGGTAGTGAGGTCTGTTGGAACTAGGAAAATGGGTTTATATATCTGTGGAAAGACCAGGGTGGGACAAAGGACTCTTGTCTGTGGAGCTAGGTGTGATTCTCAATTGGAACATCCACACCTAGCTCCAGCAGACAAGAGTCCTTTGTCTCACCTGGTCATTCCACAGATATATAAACCCTTTTTCTAGTTCCAACAGACCTCACTACCTCTGAGGATGCTTGCCATAGATGCAGGCGAAACCTCAGGAGAGAATGCCTCTAGAACATGGCCATATAGCCCGAAAAAACCTACAACAACCCAATAGTAGCAGTTTACCCTCCCCTCCCATTCTGTTCCCAATAATAACAACAGTTTACCCATCTGTAATCAAGAACAATAATAGACTTAACCCGCCCCTCCGACTGGGACTGACCTCTCCTCAGGAGCGAGGCTCTGCCTTGTTGTTCCCGGGCGGAGGAGAGGCGGAGGGAGGGAGACAGGCCGGGGTCTGGGCGAGAGGAGCCAAGGAGAAGGATGACAACAACGGCGGCGAGGGCTCCCGCATTCATAAGTCCCCCCTCTCTGTCTCTCAACCCCGGCCTTCCCCGCCGCTTCAGCGTCCAAGCAGCAGCGCCATGGCCGCCGCCGCCGCCTCCTCCTCCTCCGCCTCTGCCCGCTTCCCCTCAGCCGGGGCCACAGCACCACCTCCTCACTCGCCTTGGAGCAACATCAAAATGGCGCCTGGGTGGAGAGGGGAGAGTTAAGCATCGCTAAGCCCCGCCCCCTTCGGCAAACTAACCAACCACCTTTCCTTCTTTTGGCAAGCCACGCCCCTTCTATCACATGACCAACGGCCTTTGTTTTGTTTCTTTCCCCCGCCTCCTCCTCCTCCCTTCTGCTTTATTTTTGAGCGGAAGGTTTCCCCTCAGAGTGAGACGGATCAAATAATCCGCCCTTTCTCTCCGGGTTTATTGCCCCAGGGCGTACTTCAAATCGACTAAAAACGATGGATAAACGTTCTCATATAAAATAAACATGTATCCATCCGCCGTTTGGATTTCTCTCTCTAATACAAGGAAATCGAAAGAGGCGGAAGGACATTGTAGTCGAATCACTCCTTTAAAGGGCTTAGGAAGAGGAGGGAAAAAAAGAGCTGGTTTTGAAAAGTCCGCCCAAAATGTTTGCGCGGGGATTGGCTAGCGAGACGCGAACGCTGATTGGACAGAGCTGTTCTGTGTTTACAGAGGGAGGGTGACGGCAATCCCCCGGCGCTGGCCAATCAGAAAAGAGAGTTACCACACTCACTGATTTTTTTTAAAAGGGGCGGGGCATCAACAGCTGTCCCAACTGTCAATTCTCAACTGAAAACAAAATGGAGACTCTCAGGCCCTTTCAAATATAGGCACTAAATGAAGATGTTAGTCCCAATTCACACACTGCCAACCCTAAATCATAATTTCATAGATTTCATAGAATCAAAGAGTTGGAAGAGACCTCATGGGCCATCCAGTCCAACCCCCTGCTAAGAAGCAGGAATATTGCATTCAAATCACCCCTGACAGATGGCCATCCAGCCTCTGCTTAAAAGCTTCCAAAGAAGGAGCCTCCACCACACTCCGGGGCAGAGAGTTCCACTGCTGAACGGCTCTCACAGTCAGGAAGTTCTTCCTAATGTTCAGATGGAATCTCCTTTCTTGTAGTTTGAAGCAATTGTTCCGTGTCCTAGTCTCCAGGGAAGCAGAAAACAAGCTTGCTCCCTCCTCTCTGTGGCTTCCTCTCATATTTTTACATGGCTATCATGTCTCCTCTCAGCCTTCTCTTCTTCAGGCTAAACATGCCCAGCTCCTTAAGCCGCTCCTCATAGGGCTTGTTCTCCAGACCCTTGATCATTTTAGTCGCCTCCTCTGGACACATTCCAGCTTGTCAATATCTCTCTTGAATTGTGGTGCCCAGAATTGGACACAATATTCCAGGTGTGGTCTAACCAAAGCAGAATAGAGGGGTAGCTGGATGGCCATCTGTCAGGGGTGCTTTGAATGCAATATTCCTGCTTCTTGGCAGGGGGTTGGACTGGATGGCCCATGAGGGCTCTTCCAACTCTTTGATTCTATGATTCTTGCTGTTTCTTTGTCAGTGTTGATGTGGAGAGTGTCTGGTTTGCCTCCCCTGGAACATGCAACATATCATTGTCCTTCTTTAGGGGTCCCTTTCAAATCTATGATACTATATCTGTGTGTGTGAATCATATTTATCTATAACTATGGCAGGATGGCTCTTTGTCAGGAGGGCTTTGATTATGTTGACTTGCCCTGGTGAAGGGAGTTGAACTGGATGGCCTTAAGTATTTTATGTTGATCATGGGGGTTCTGTGTGGGAAGTTTGGTCCAATTCTGTCATTGGTGGGGTTCAGAAAGCTCTTTGATTGTAGGTGAACTATGAATCCCAGTAATTACAACTCCCAAATGTCAAGGTCTATTTCCCCCAAGCTCTATCTGTGTTCATATTTGGGTGTATTGAGTACTTGTGCCAAGTTTGGGCCAGATCCATCATTGTTTGAGTCCACAGTGCTCTCTGGATGTAGGTGAACTACAACTCCCAAACTCAAGGTCAATGCCCACCAAACCCTTCTAGTGTTTTCTGTTGGTCATGGGAGTCCTTTATGCCCCGGTTGGTTCAATTCTATCATACTATTTGATTGTAGGTGAACTATAAATCCCAGCAACTACAACTCCCTATCTCTCTCTCTCTCTCTCTCTCTCTCTCTCTCTCTCTATCTATGGCTGGATGGCTCTTTGTCAGGAGGACTTTGATTACGTTTTCTTGCCCTGATGAAGGGAGTTGGATTGGATGGCCTTAAGTATTTTCTGTTGGTCATGGGGGTTCTGTGTGGGAAGTTTGCCCCGATTCTGTCATTCGTGGGGTTCAGAATGCTCTTTGATTGTAGGTGAACTGTAAATCCCAGTGACTACAACTCCCAAATGTCAAGGTCTATTTCCCCCAAACTCCATCTGTGTTTATATTTGGGCATATTGAGTATTCGTGCCAAGTTTGGTCCAGATCCATCACTGTTTGAGTCCACAGTGCTCTCTAGATGTAGGTGAACTACAACTCCAAAACTCAAGGTCAATGCCCACCAAACCCTTCTAGTGTTTTTTGTTGGTCAGGGGAGTTCTGTGTGCCAAGTTTGGTTCAATTCCATCGTTATTATTATTATTATTATTATTATTATTAACTTTATTTGTACCCCGCGAGCATCTCCCGAAGGACTCGATGCAGCTTACACAGGCCGAAGCCACAAACACAATATAAGAAAACATAACATAGCAATAACAAAGCAAATCAACAGTTAAGCAAAACAACAATAACAATACATCAAGACATAATTAAAACTGGTTCGGCCGGCGTAAAGGGGTACAGGGTTAAAAGTGCTGAGATGGCAGGAGGGGCGTAGGGAATCAAAAGTGTGGTGTGCAGCAATGTTAATTGTACTAAAGTGCTACTAGGACTTGGGATGGGGATTCCTAATCCGAGAAGGCACAACGGAACAACCAAGTTTTCAAATTCCTTCTGAAAACTGCTAATGTAGGGGCCTGTCGGAGATCTTTTGGAAGGGCGTTCCAGAGTCGGGGGGCCACCACGGAGAAGGCCCTATCCCGTGTCCCCACCAAGCGCGCTTGTGACGTAGGTGGGATCACGAGTAGGGCCTCCCCAGATGATCGAAGCGAGCGTGTGGGTTCGTAGATGGAGATGCGGTCACGCAGGTAGGGTGGTCCCAAACCGTTTAGGGCTTTGTAGGTGAGCACCTGGACCTTGAATTGGGCTCGGAAAATAAATGGCAGCCAGTGGAGCTCCTTAAACAGAGGGGTAGACCTCTCTTGATAATGAGCTCCAGTTAGCATCCTGGCTGCTGCCCGCTGGACCAATTGCAGTTTCCGAGCCGTCTTCAAGGGCAGCCCCACGTAGAGCGCATTGCAGTAATCCATTCTAGAGGTGACCAAGGCGTGGACCACCCCGGCGGAGTGGAGTCACCCTGGTGGAGTCCCGAATGCTCTTTGATTATAAGTGAACTATAAATCCCAGCAACTACAACTCCCAAATAACAAAATCATAATTTTTTAGGGTACTCATTATGCACAGAGCGCATTTATATATATATAGATTATTACAAAACATAAAACATATAAACATTATCTGAAGAAGCACTATTGCTCTCTGGCAGAAAAATCTAAATGCCAAAGAAAACTATAAATTCAAGATACTATAGGATGGAACTATATATTTAATTTAATTATATTTAATTCTGTTATGATGTTTGTATATTTGTATATTTTAAATTGTCTACTAATACTTTTATGTCAAGCCCCTTTGAGGTTTTGTGTGTGTGTCAGGAGCAACTTGAGAAACTGCAAGTTGCTTCTGGTGTGAGAGAATTGGCCGTCTGCAAAGACGTTGCCCAGGGGATGATTTGATGTTTTTATCATCCTTGTGGGAAGCTTCTCTCATGTCCCCGCATGAAGAGCTGGAGCTGATAGAGGGAGCTCATCCGCCTCTCCCCGGATTCGAACCTGCGACCTGTCGGTCTTCAGTCCTGCCGGCACAGGGGTTTAACCCACTGCGCCACCGGGGCCACTTTGAGTGCACTTTGGGGAAATAAAGCAGAGTATAAATAATAATATTTATTTATTTCTAACCACATCAACCCCTGACATTACAATTCAAATAAGAAATTGTCTTACATAGACTGAAATTTAGCCCAAGACGTCTGTTTCGCATATTTCCAATTTATGGCAACCCTAAGGTGAGCATAAATTAATGTCTGAGTCTGAGAAAGCTTAAATCCAAGTTCAATCACGGATCCAGGACTGAACAATGAAACTTAAAGCTGTGCAGGACCGAACAATGAAACTTAAAGCTGTTCTAATAATCTTCAAGCCTATGATCAATGCAAGTAAACTTGCCCAGGCAAGCCAGCTCTTGTGTGGATTGCGAATCCTTAGTCTGGTTAATAACTACCTGTCAATCTGGGTGTGATATTATCAAGAACATTCATAGAGATGTGAAGAGCTTTCGGTTTGAAAAAAAGTGATTATAAATTCATATATGCTTCAGATCTCAACACAACCTGTCTAAGTGTGTATGCTACAGATTGCAACGTAAAGATGTCTAGGAATAAGCAACTTCTTCCTGTAGGTAAAGTAAGCCACTGTCTTAATACACTAGCAATCCTATGCATATGTGTTGATTATTCTTTACTTTATTTTATACATGCCTTGTATGTCTCACTGATGTGTGTTCTTTTTCTGTAAACACCAGTGCAATCCAGCTAAGATTATGCACTTTTTAAACTCATGTAAATGGCCGTTTCACTGTTTACTTTAATTAGTGGAACTTAAAATTATGTTATCGAGTTCTAAACTAGTTTTAATCATGAAGCTTAAACTCACATCTTGTGTTTTTAATCTTTGTTCTGTGTATTTTAATATGTATTATATAGAAATACATTTCAATATGTGTATTTTGTAGAATGCTTAAGATTATGGTGTTTTTTGACCTATGCTGTAACCCGCCACAATGAGAGGTGGGTAAGAAATATAATAATAATAATAATAATAATAATAATAATAATAATAATAATACAAAGTATGGATTGTCAATGTTGCAATCCCAGGTGACATCAGGATTGAAGGGAAACAACTGGAAAAGCTGACACGATACAAGGATTTAAATATCAAACTGCAAAGACTCTGGCACAAGCCAATAAAGGTGGTCCCAGTGGTGATCGACACACTGGGTGCAGTGCCTAAAAACCTTGGCCTGCACTTAAACTCAACATTACCATCTGCCAGGTGCAGAAGGCCACCTTACTGGGATCTGCACACATCATTTGCCGATACATCACACAGTCCTAGACACTTGGGAAGTGTCCACGTGTGATCCAATACAACAGCCAGCAGAGTGATCTTGTCTGCTGTGGACTCTTCTTGTTGTGTTTCAAATAATAATAATAATCCTCAGCTGTTGCAAGAAGATCACGCAGACAGACGACAAACAGAGGCACAACACCGTTGCACAGATGATTCATTGGAACTTGTGCCACAAATACCCTCTGCCTGCGACAAAGAACTGGTGGGATCACAAGCCAGAAAAAGTTACAGAGAATGAACACATCAAGCTACTCTGGGACTTCCGGATTCAGACAGAAAGAGTTTTGGAGCACAATACTCCTGACCTCATGATCGTGTTAAAAAACAAAGTATGTTGTAGGTTTTTTCGGGCTATATGGCCATGTTCTGGAGTCATTCTCTCCTGACATTTCGCCTGCATCTATGGCAAGCATCCTCAGAGGTTGTGAGGTTGTCCGATATGTGATCCAATACAACAGCCAGTAGAGTGATCTTGTCTGCTGTGGACTCTTCTTGTTGTGTTTCAAATAATAATAATAATAATAATAATAATAATAATAATAATAATAATAATAATATACCCTAAAGCGCATGTGTCAAACTCAAGGCCTGCGGCCCAAATGCTACACATAATGCCATTTTATGTGAACTTCAGGATGCTGGAGTACAACTCCTGTATTCCCCGTTATTAAATATCATAATGGTATTCCACGTATTAACCTATGGATTGGTGAGCATGACCATAAGGAAGGCTGAGCGAAGGAAGATAGACACTTTTGAATTGTGGTGTTGGAGGAAAATTCTGAGAGTGCCTTGGACTGCGAGAAGATCCAACCAGTTCATCCTGCAGGAAATAAACCTGACTGCTCACTGGAGGGAAGGAAAGATATTAGAGGCAAAGATGAAGTACTTTGACCACAGCATGAGAAGACAGGAAAACTTGGAGAAGATAATGATGCTGGGCAAAATGGAAAGAAAAAGGAAGAGGGGCCAACCAAGGACAAGATGGATGGATGGTATCCTTGAAGTTACTGGCTTGACCATGAAGGAGCTGGGGGTGGCCATGGCCGACAAGGAGCTCTGATGTGGGCCGGTCCATGAGGTTGTAGGGTATATTTTTGGAGGAAGGAAGCAGCAAACCACGTTTGAATATAGGTGCATCTTCAACACTGTTGATTTAATGCAGTCTGACACCACTTTAACTCAATGCTATGGAATCATGGAAGTTGTAGTTTTACAAGGCCTTTAACCTTCTCTGCCAGAGAGCTGGTGCTTTACCAAACTAAAACTTCCCCATGACTGAAAAGATAGTAAATTCAGTTTCCACTGACTTTAGATTCAGTCCATTCTGGGGCAATACAATACACTATTTTAAATCTTATATTAGCCTCTGTTAGATAAAAAGCAATTTTAATTTGGATAGGACATCTGAGTGCATCATAATGAAAACCTTTGAGCAAAAGGTTCTCTCTGGAAAATTTTACATCTAAATGGAAAATGTTTTGGAAACAGATGATTAATGGAAAATGTTTAGCAAATAAGAGCTTTTGCAAGTTTTTCTGGGCTGTGACATGTTTTAAGGCGACACAGTATTTATTTGTACAATGCTTCACAGTATTTACTTTGAATATTGCGGCTTTGGGCTGTTCTAATTCTTTGCTGTTTCCACCCACTGCCAGTTTTTCAGTTGCTAAAAGTTCAGGCAGATTATTATTTGGATTATAATAAATCCCCACACAACAGTATAATCTTCCAAATGGTCAGCGGGCGGGATTTGTTCAGCCTACCAAAACCAGCAATACTTATAAAATGTGATAACTTTACATTGTCAAAAAAACCAGTTCAGGGATTTCAGGACACCTTAAAGACCTAATCAAATAACCTCCCTTCTTTTTGTTTCCTCCTCCTCCCCCCCCCCCCCCCCCCCCCCCCCCGCCAGTGGCAATTCAAGACAAAACAAAGAAGGTTTGGGCTTTGGAAATAATCATTGTAGAATTTAGAAACAAAGTTTCATGCTCAAAGGTGTTGAAGTGTTAGAATTTCACATCAAATAGAGTTGGGGTATATTATTTATGCAATGTAAGCCTTATATAAAAATTCAGTAAATGAGTTCATAGCCAGATGCCTCTTCCATAGACTTTTATATAATAATTAAATAATAATAATAATAATAATAATAATAAATCAGATGATTCATTGGAACTTGTGCCACAAATACCATCTGCCTGCGACAAAGAACTAGTGGGATCACAAGCCTGAAAAAGCTACAGAAAATGATCACGTCAAACTACTCTGGGACTTCCGAATTCAGACTGACAGGGTTTTGGAGCACAATACTCCTGACCTGACGATCGTGTTAAAAAACCAAGTATGGATTGTGGATGTTGCAATACCAGGCGACAGCAGGATTGAAGAGAAACAACTGGAAAAGTTAACACAATACGAGGATTTAAAGATCAAACTGCAAAGACTCTGGCACAAGCCAGTCAAGATGGTCCCAGTGGTGATCGGCACATTGGGTGCAGTGCCTAAAGACCTTGGCCTGCACTTAAACACAATCGGCGCTGACAAAATTACTATCTCTCAGCTGCAAAAGGCCACTCTACTGGGATCTGCATGCATTATTCGCTGATACATCACATAGTCCTAGACACTTGGGAAGTGTCCGACGTGTAATCCAATACAACAACCAGCATAATGGTCTTGTTTGCTGTGTACTAATATTTATTTATTTATTTATTTACTTTGCTTATATACCGCTGTATCTCAAGCCCGAAGGCAACTCACAGCGGTTCACAAACAGTAGAAACAGTAGAAACAGCAGTGGTTCCATACAACATATAACAATTGACTTAACACATTATCCATAAATTACCAATAAGCAATTACAATGCACAATTATTACAAAAAACAACCGTACCCAATCTTCTCATCATCCAAGCGTAGTCCAGTTCGTCGTCCATTGTTCCATTACCAGATTGTACTAAATTACTCAAACGCCTGCACAAACATCCAGGTCTTCACCTTTTTGCGGAAGACCATTAGAGATGGTGCTAGTCTAATGTCCGTAGGAAGGGCGTTCCACAGCCGAGGAGCCACCACCGAGAAGGCCCTATCTCTCGTCCCCGCCAACCGAGCTTGAGAAGCAGGCGGGATCGAGAGCAGGGTCTCCCCGGAAGATCTCAAAGTCCTGGTGGGTTCATAGGCAGAGATGCGGTCAGATAGGTAGCTTGGGCCGGAACCGTTTAGGGCTTTAAAGGCCAACGCCAGCACTTTGAATTCAGCCCGGTAGCAGATCGGTAGCCAGTGGAGTTGGCGCAACAGGGGGGTTGTATGCTCCCTGCGCTCGCTCCTGTTAAAATCATGGCTGCCGAGCGTTGGACTAGTTGGAGCTTCCGAGCTGTCTTCAAAGGCAACCCCACGTAGAGAGCGTTGCAGTAGTTTAAACGGGATGTAACCAGAGCGTGGACTACCGTGGCCAAGTCATATTGTTGTGTTTCAAATAATAATGATACTTTATTTATACCCCGCCACCATCACCCAAAAGGACTTGGGGCGGCTCACAAGGCACTCAAAGGTGCAAACGTGCAAAATATAGAAAATGCAAAAACAACAACTCAAAAGCAATAGGCGATCCCTTGTAGCTGGAGGATGATGGTCCTCCAAGTGTAGTGTCTTGGCAGTGGGTCCGTAGGTGGCTGTGGAGCCCTGTTCTTGATCCGCATGTTCTCCTGCAGTGAGGACATGGGTTTCCAGGTGGAAGGCTGTCCCAGTCAGGGTTGGCTTGATGCGCCTTCCACTTGGAATGTTTCTCCCTTTCACCCTCCATTCGTGCCTCTTTGAATTCCGCAGCATTGCTCGTCATGGCTGACCACCAGTTAGAGCGCTGAAGGCCCAGGGCTTCCCAGTTAACTGTGTCTATGCCACAGTTTTAAATATCTTTTTCTGTCCACCAACATTATGTTTCCCATTATTGAGTTGGGAGTATAGTAATTGCTTTGGCAGACGGTGATCTTTGGGCGTTCGGACAAATTTTACACCATTAAGCTGTATTTCAGACATTTCAGAGGGATTGGCTGCTGATTGCTGGAAGAGCACTTTGGCTTTCTTGATGTTCAGTGAGAGGGCGAGCTTCTCATACGCTTCTGCAAAGGTGTTTAGAGTGGCTTGTAGGTCTTCTTCTTAAGGCACACAGACTATGTTATCATCAGCATATTGGAGTTCTATAACAGATGTTGTTGTGACCTTAGTTTTGGCTTTCATTCTGATGCAGTTAAATAGCTTGCCATCTGTCTGACAGATGACTTCCACTCTGGTGGAAGTCAACCAACATAAACATCATAACCACCCCCGCACCCCCCGGTTAAGATCAGTAAAATGCAACAATAGTTGCAGATATAAAACAACTGCAATCAATATCAGTCTCATAAATTTAGTGCACGTTGAAATAATCTCTAGGTCCTCAAATATGTTCATTAAGGGTTTCTATGTCTCTGCTGGAGTTTCCAAGTCACAAGTAGGGAAAAATCCAGCTGTATAAGCCAAAGTCGTTTACTATCAATGATATATTTATATGATCAAATATAAATGTCACCAATGATAGACACTGCCATAACTCTCTTGTCATGTTTAGAAGCTAGCAACTACGGACAAGAAAGAAAACAAACCCTTGCCTCTCTTTGCTATCAGTAGATAAGTTCTAGTACTGACCATGCCTATGTATCAAAATGAACAATGTTGTAATGTCACACAGCACATTGTACAGAGATTATCACCATAGATATATCACCATCAATCACTACCTCTGTTAAAGTCGCTCCCCACGTAAACCAACTAAATGGTTTCGTATGAAACATCGCCCTCAAGTCAGAAAAACCTGAATGAGCAACTTGGTATGTTTAGGGAGGAGGCAGAAACAATGTTAGCTTCACTTGGAACAACAACAGATCACATGTGACCTTTAGTTGGATCACAATTTAAGCTATGATAAGGTCTGAGTAGGCTTACCTTCCCAGGTATGTGGGATGATTCAGAAGGAAACTACTCCTGATTCTCTTCTTTCTCTCACACATACACAGCATTTAGTTTCATAAACATATTTGTGATTAGATGAATAATCCTTTTTTCTCTACAAAATTAATGTCGTGATGTGCCTACTGTAGGTCAGTTGTCCGTAAAATAGTCCAAATGTTCAATGAAAACTGTTGTAAGAGGATGTTGTTATCAAAGTAACCAGTTTATTATTCCCGGATCAGGGAAGTGTAGTTTTTAAAAATGCTCCGTCCAAAGGGCAAGCGTGTTCAATTTCAATAAATAAATTAAAGATGACAAAATGGGAAGTAACATTAGAGTATTCATATCTCCAATAATGTTTCTTTGAATATTTGCATGTTGTATGATTCACTTTGTGCCTTTTGGTTTGACAGGATGCAAAATGAGTTGGAAATCTTGATAAGGAACTGAGAGGTAGAGGTAAGATATAAGAGAGAAGAACAAGGTTTGTCAGGTTTCAAGCAACATGCTTTGGTGTTGTCAATCCAAATAATTGCCTAGCAAGATTTGGAAAACTACAAGCAAGTCATTATGTTGCCTATTGTTAACCGCTCCGAGTTGCCCTTGGGCTGAGAGGGGCGGTATATAAATGTAGTAAATAAAAAATAAAAATTAAAAATGTTCTGGCAGAATTATATTATTCTGAACTGCTTCAAGGAGCCACTGAACCATCAGTAATCACCTGATTTACTTCAATAAATTGTGGATTTAAAAAAAGATATATGACCTTGCCATGCATATTGTTGTCACTAATATAGCCACACTGAAAGAAAAATGCATAATTCATACCTATTTCATATAAACTACGAGGGTTATCTGGAAAGTAAGGCTACAAGGCACGTAGCTCTCGCAGGGAATTTTCACAGTGGAAGTTGATATCATTGCCATGCAGCAGGAAGCCAGCAGAAGTGAATGAGCAGTGCCAGTTGTCAGTAGCTCATCGACTGGTGTTGTGGTGAAGGTTAGAGATGAGTTGGTGTTGTGGTGAAGGTTAGAGCTGGTGTTGTGGTGAAGGTTGGAGATGAGCATCCTCATTCTATTTCCCTCCAAAGGATACCTAAATGCTAAGGGTATGAATGCCACTGCAATTCATCGCGAAATCGAGGGGACGTAATGTCAAGACAACATGTGACAAAATAGGTACAGAATATATTGTGAGACCATGAAGAAATTTTGCAGTCATCCAAAACAAATGTCGTGGGATGCTGACAATGCACGTCCGCACAATGCTCATGTTACACAAGTTGTTGACTTATCTACTTCATCACACTAGAGAATGAATCCACTTTAAAGCCTTTAACAGCCTCTCTAAACTACAAACCCCAGAATGCTGCAGGAGGCAGAAACTGGATTGGGAATTGGTTGGGTTGTTTTACGCCACCCCGCTCACAGCCCCAATCTCGCATCCATTCACTATAATCTGTTAACTCAATTGAAGGAACACTTTGGTGGAAAACACTTTTCCAAAGATGACAAGGTGAAAATTGAAGTAATGAACTGGCTGAAAAAGCTGGAGGGAAACTTCTATGACACAGGCATCAAAAACCCATCCCATGGATGACAAAACGTATTGAACTGAATGATGATTATGTGGAAAAATAATATAATACCCATGCTACAACCCATTTAAGTTTCATTAAAATATATTCATTCTTTGTATTTTTAAAAAAATCTTGCAACCTTACTTTCCGGGTAACCCTTGTAGAAAAAGGATATTTCATAACCAAAGCCTTCAGATCTGTAACTTGCAATATATTTACTCCAGAAAGCTCTTTTTGCAAAGAGGAAGGGAGAAAAGAGAATTTGAGAACAGACGTGCTGTTTCTCCTTCCTGATACTGTTAGGTAGGCTGCCCTGGAGCTTACTGACTCACCCTTATTTATGTGCCAGGTCAGTGCATGTACAGACTGAGGAAGGCATAATAAGTAAAAAATAAAAATAAAAAAATTGCTCACAGTGAAGTAGGTATGCAAGAAAGCAGCCCTCAGGGCTTTCTGTGAACGAGCATAAATTGGATGCTGGAGCCTCATACTAGGGATAATACTGTGTAATATATGGCCATTCAAAGGATTTATTTTCTTAGATTCACTATCAGTAACACCTGGCTCTACACAAATTCAAACGGAGCTATATAAGAGACCATGTCAGATGTTGGAGTGATGTCTATCTAGTGCTTATCTTTTGAATCCTTTGATATCAACTGGTCTTTGGTTCTGGGAACATCAGTGAATATCAAAATCCATGAGTGCTCAAGTTTGATTACACACATTGGCATAGTAAAATGACAAACAACTCAGAGAAGTGCTGGAGATATCCCAAGGATCTGTGAAATAGAAGACTACAACATCACACTAGAGAATGATGTAGTGCTCAGCATGCAGTAAAAGGTTTGTTTTTGGGATATAGATAGATAGATAGATAGATAGATAGATAGATAGATAGATAGATAGTTGAGTGGTGGTTGATTCCATGGATGCAGAACCCATACATGGAAGATTCTCAAGTTCAAATCTATACATGGTCATTGGAATTTATCATGCCAGGCTGAGCTTCTATCCCTAAATAAACCAATTGTCCCCATGTTTCTTGTAATTAGCTGCTTACATAACACATTCTTCCTTCCCTTCTACTCCCTCACATCCTTACAATGTTTTCCTCCTTGCTTCTTACATACCTCAATCCTCATGGCTCGCTTTCTCTTGCTTTGTGCTCCCTCTCTTTCCTCTTACTTCACATACATTCTTTCCCTTCTACCTTTTTCCCTGCCTTCCCTTGTGCTCTCCAATGTGCTCCCCTTGCATCTTGAACTCTTCTGCTTCCACCTCTCATTCTCTCTCCCTTGCCCCATCTCACATCCCTGCAATGCATCCAATCCTTGGTTCTTGCATTCCAACACCTGCGTCTGACTCTCCTTTCCTACGCACCTGCACCTGAAATGCAGAGGTGGATTTGTTACCAGCAGAATAATTTTACAGAAGAATGCCTCCACATTTGCCCTTTATCTCAGCTCCTGCAAAGGTAGAGACGTCTGTTTTAAAAAAATGAAAGCCTGGAATCCTAGTCACATAATGGTCAAAATAGTTATGGGGTGGCAAGACTGAAATCCAGGCAAAACCTAACCAAACTAGGTTCACAGCTTGGGAGTGATCCTAGACTCATCGCTGAGCCTGGAACCCCAGGTCTCGGAGGTGGCTGGGAGAGCTTTTGCACAATTAAAACTTGTGTGCCATCTGCGCCCGTACCTTGGGAAGTCAGACTTGGCCACGGTGGTCCACGCTCTTGTTACATCCTGGATAGATTACTGCACTTTACGTAGGGTTGCCTTTGAAGACTGTTCGGAAGCTCCAACTAGTCCAACGCTCGGCAGCTTAAACCAGCTCACTGGAGCAGCATACAGAGAGCATACAACCCCTCTGCTATGCCAGCTCCACTGGCTGACAGCCTGCTTCTGAGCACAATTCAAAGTGCTGGTTTTAACTTTTAAAGCCCTGTACAATTCCAGCCCACATTACCTGTCCAGACGTATCTCCCATTACGAACCATAATGAAGTTTAAGATCTGCTGGAGGGGCCCTGCTCTCAGTCCCACTATCATCGCAAAGGCAACTGGTGGGGATGAGAAACAGGACCTTCTCAGTGGTGGCCCCCCACCTGTGGAACTCCCCAGTGACATCAGATTGGCCCCCTCCCTCTTGTATTTTAGAATGAAACTTAAAACCTGGTTATGGAACCAAGCATTTGAGCAACAGAAGCAGCAATTGGGATGATTTAATGTGATATGAAGGACAATGGACTGATCACAAACAACCGGCGTGATTTAAAACAAATGTTTTTATTAATATAATGTATTTTAAATTAATTGTTTTTAACTATTTTATGTTTGTGATTAGCACTAAAATGAGTACTTGTTGTGAAGCCGCCCTGAGTCCCCTCCTGAGGGTGAGAAGGACGGGGCACAAATGTACAAAATAATAAATCAATCAATCAATAAATAAACCCTACATTCACCTAGACTGCGGATGTAGTCACCTGTATAGGAGTATATCTGATTGAACAGGCTGACTTCTGAGATACATCTTTGTTGTTTGCCTTCAGCCAACTTATGGTGATCTTAAGGCAGTGGTTCGCAACCTGTGGGTCCCCAGATGTTTTGGCCTCCAACACCCAGATATCCTAACAGCTGGTAAACCGGCTGGGATTTCTGGGAGTTGTAGGCCAAAACATAGGGACCCACAGGTTGAGAACCACTATCAAGACTATCATCATGAGGGTTTCTTGGTCTGATTTGTTCAGAGAGGTTTGTCTTTGCCTTCCCCTGAGGCCAAGAGGGCATGGCTTGTCCAAGGTCATCCCATGGCTGACCAGAGATTTGTATTCAGGTCTCCAAAGTTGTAATTCAATGTTTCCCATTACATACTGTCCCTGAGATACTAGTAGGCTTTTATTTCCCTTCAATTACAGAGGAACATGTTCAGAAGATCCACTTCTGCTCTTGGTGTCTGAACTGTGCTTTTCTATTCATGTTGCTTTGGTTTATATCCACAGAATTCAGCAATTCAGATGCCAGAACAATCTGCTTTTGTGCTTTTCTAGTGTCTATTTTGCCTTCTATGCAAGTTAAATTGTCTGAAAGTGAATGGTGTGTTTCACTAACTCCATAGCTTGTCTAAACAGGAAAGCAAAACTAGCTGTTTGCATAAAGGCCTCTGGGATTTTTTTGTATAGATTTTCTTTTAAGAAATGATATATTTTTAGATATTTTTGAGAAGACTCATCTAGGTTCTTTACAGATTAGAATTAGTCATTATACCTATATAGGTCTTCATTTTAGACATGGGTTAGACTGAGAAATGTTGGTATGGTTTCCGACACCTTAAACAAAAATACTGTACAATGAAATTCAAATTACAGTAATTATAGGATTATTTTTAATTATACTTTTCTTTCCTTCTGTATATGTGCAATTGTAAATTTAGCCGATTCCCCAGCACTGCTGCTTTGAGCTGCCCAAGAACATATTGTACAGCACAATATAAAAATAAACATATCAAACTTAAATGCATGCATAGCTGCTCAAGTCTCATTATATACAATAGCATAGTATAATGTTATCACTTATATTTCAGTTTAAAAATCAAGGTTTACTTTTTGGATTGAAAAAAAATATTTCCAAGCCAAGTATGGTTATTATTTATTCATTTACAATATTTCTATCCCGCCTTTCTTGAACCCGAAGGTGACTCCAGGCGGCTTACAACCAGGCAGCAATTCGATGCCTAACAATATACAATTAATAGAATTAAAATACATTCAATAAAACCTTTAAAAACATATAAAACCAATGCCTTTGTTGTTCGTCTCATTGTTCAAAAATCGGCATCTGAGCCATCCCAGTGTTCACTTTTGTCTAATTCCGTGTTTGACTGTTGCGTTTGATTCTGAAGGCTTGTTCAAATAGCCATGTTTTCACTTTTTTCTGGAAGGTCAAGAGGGAGGAGGCTGATCTAATATCCCTGGAGAGGGCATTCCATAAACAAGGGGCCACCATTGAGAAGGCCCTTGTCCCCGCCAGTTGCACCTGTGAAGAAGGCGGGACAGAGAGCAGGGCCTTCCTGGATGATCTTAAACTCTTAGTTGGTTCATAGGGAGACATATGTTCAGACAGGTAAGTTGGGCCGGAACCATTTAGAGTTTGAATCTGTGTACACACAATCCATGGATATGGAAGGCTCACTGTACATATATACATTCCCTCATCACGGGTATTAGGTTCCACAACCACCTGCGTTAAGTGAAAATCCATGATGTAGGGAAGCCCAGGCTGGATGAGAAGAAGAGCAAAGGAGAAGGAGAAGAAGAGCACCTCTGAGCACTTGCAGCAGACGGCGACAGCGCAGCAGCAGCAACTCCCTCCTCCTCTGCTTCTTCCTCCTCCTCTTCCTTGGAGGATGAAGCAGAGGAGGAGGGTGTTGCTGCTGCTCTATCTCCTTTGCTCTGCTTCTCATCCAGCCTGGGCTTCCCAAGGGGTCTCTGAGACCAGTAGCACCTTGGCCGAGGCCTGTGCTCACCTTCTTCCTCCGCCTCCTCCTCCTCCTCCGCCTCCTACTGGCCTGAAGGGAGCAAGGTCCCACTGCCTCCCAGGGATCCAGCATCCTCTGGTCCCACCATTTGCCAGCACCTGGTTCCCCCTTCCCTCCTCCTCTTCCTCCTCCTCTTCCTCCTCCCCGCCCCGCACTTGGGGGGGGGGTCCCCACGAAACAGCGAGTCCGCAATAAGCGAACCACGATGTAGCGGGGGAACACTGTACTTATTCCTTCCTATTCATGTGCACATACATGCACACATTGTTTCAAGTATAGTTTTAATAGTTTTGCAAGCTTGCAAAACTATGGAGTCACATTGTTTTTTTTGCAAAAAAGTGCTTATTTTATAGGAAGTTTGTGTTCTAAAACCAAAAAATAATCTCCGATTTGCTCCACCATTGAAGTCCTAGTAGGCTGAATATCTTGTCTTGAACTTTCTATATCTGCTCGTATAGCGCCTAGATGTTAAGAGAAAAGGGCAAGTTTTTGTCTCACTAAGCCTAGCAAATGGTATTTTCCCAGTTTCTTTTCCAACTTCAAAAAGATCTGATTTAATCTGATGGCTCAGAATAAGCGTTCCGGTGATTTGTGTCAGCAAAAAGTATGTCTCAGCTGTCACTTCTCATCAAGTTGTTTGCTAACAATGCTCAACCTGGGTCTTCTACTGTGTCTCAGCTTCCTGCCCAGCTGTTTTCACACATTCTTCTGCATCCCTCTCCTTGTTGTATACAGAATTAATACTCCTCCCCCAAGGCATTTTTAAAGGAATTCCCATGTGGCGTCCATCTTCTGATTCCAAGCATTCATGAGTAGAAGCTATACATAATCTTGACATTCAGTTCGAGGAGAAAGTGATCTTTTTAAAGGCGGTGGTAAGTATAGAAATGCGGGGGCAGAATGCAGGCCAGCAACAAAGAAACATGAACAAGCCCTTAACACAATTGAAATGAAAATGCTGAGATGGACACTTGGCTTGACACTTCTTGACCATGTGCCAAATGATGACATACACTAGGAATAAAAGCAATTAGCAAGAAAATGCAGGAAACAAGACTACAGTGGTATGGACATGTCATGAGAACCATGACATCTGTCATGGTGGTGCTTTGAATGTGATTTTTCTATTTCTTGGCAGGGGGTTGGACTGGATGGCCCACGAGGCCTCTATGATTCTATTACGTTTGGAGATTGCAGGATGAAGGCTACGTGAATGGCCAAGAACCCTTCCATGGAAAAATAGCTTAGAAAGCAGGAGGAGGAGAGTATAAAAATGCAAATACAACCAGTCCTCCACATTAAATGGGCCATAAGATCCCCTCAAAACTGACAAACCACTAATGTATTCCTCAGATAATACATCTCTAGGCATCTCCAGGTCCTCCAACATGGCTCTAAAGTCAATAGAGTTGCACCAGAGGACCTAGAAATTCCTAGAGAGTATATTTTAATAAAATCTGTGAAAAATCAAGTATGTGAATGTCAAACCCACAAATGTATAGGATCAACATTGATGAATTTCCTACATCATGATTATGTAGCGATAATATACGCGCACATAGTTCAGTAGTGATTGCATCACCAGTTATGTATCTGTATGTGTGGCTGCTTTTTCTACAATCCAGTGAGTCCAATGGAACCCTGAAGGCACAGGTGAATGGTTACACACCCATCCAAGAATGCACAACTGCATTTGCAGCAGCTACATTTGCAACACAGAACTCCACTTATAGAATCATAGAGTTGGAAGAGACCTCTTGGCCATCCAGTCCAGCCCCCTTGCCAAGAAGCAGGTGGGGACGTGAGACAGGGCCTTTTCTGTGGTGGCCCCCTGACTCTGGAACACCTGACTCTGGAACACCTGACTCTGGAACACGCCCCTATGTTGGCAGACCTGGCTGTTCCGATGTGCCTTTCCGGAGTAGGAACCCTCCAACAACAAGTCCCAGAAGCACTTTATTAGAATTAAGATTGTTGCACACTGCACACTGCACTTACCCCATAATCCTTATATATCACCTCTCACATCAGCACTTTTAATTCTGTACCCATTACTCTGGCCCGGCCCAGTTTTATAGTGTCTTGGTATATTGTTTATTGCTTGTTGTTTAATATTTCTTTAATTATTTTTAATTTGCTTTAGGTTTTGTATTGTTATGTTGTGTTTTGAGGCCTTGGCCTTTGTAAGCCGCATCGAGTCCTTCGGGAAATGCTAGCGGGGTACAAATAAAGATAATAATAATAATATCACATTCAAAGCACCTCCGATAGATGGCCACCCACTTATGCAACACTGAATGGAATATGTGTTTTCCATTCAGTAACACTATGGAAAATAGCAAACTTATTAAAATGAAGGACCCCTTGCCCAAAAATGCCATACAGTCGCAGTGGAGGACCAAGCAAATGCCCAGAGAGGATACTGGTCTTGCAGGCAAGTGGTGGTGATAGTGTGTTTGTGTGTGCACGTGTGTTGAAGTTGCTAATATTCAGCCGTTAAAGTAAATTAGAACTGCTGCAATTCAGTTGTAATGGGGACCTTAACTTCTCACTCCTAAAAAGGATCCACGTTCATTCTTTCTCAGTAAAGGGAGTGAAATCAAATAACTTTTTTTTACTGAGTTCTCATAACGAGTATCAAAAACCAGGGTGGCCTTATTTTCCAGTCTCTATGCATGTTTCTGCGCAGGTTTGCAGGGCATCCCCCATTTTTCGTGATCACCTCTAGGCAAGAAACAATCTGCATGCAAACCTCCAGTGAGTATAAAAAAAAATCTTCCAGCTTACTACACTTTGCCCCGTGACTTTATTTTAATCAAGTGTTGCAATTTGAAGATACTTAATTTTCAACCAGGAAAATCATTTATCTCTGAGTGTTGAATGACAAGCTGTGAGCAGTCGTGGTTACTGCTTAACAACATAATTAAGCTCTGCCCTCATTGCATCACTGGTGTTGCTCCTAAGTACCGGGTTTTGATCTGGAAATCTCAGAGCTTGGGTGATCCTGGTCTGGCAACCTACTTAAGGATGCCTTCAAGTTGTTGGTCAATTTATAGTGACCCTATGAATTGCATAGTTAAAGGACATTGTTGCACGGAGCTGCTATTCCATGTGCAAGCTGCAACAGTGGATACATACCTTGTTTCTCACCTCCCTCCATTTGTGCAATGATGATGATTCACCAATCCATTGTCCATGGTCATCCTTCCACATATGCTCGTATTCCTGCCTTAATGGAGTGGAAGAGGAGAGTCCTGTCCCCTGATGTCAGAGCCAGAATGCCGTTGCAGAAGCAGAATGCATCACGCAATATAGATGAGAGGAACACCGCAGGGTCGTTAGCCATTCCCCATCAATAGTGGGGAAAGGTTAAACTTGGAGAGGAGGCATATCAGCAACAGAATGCACTTGGCATAATACTTCAATCTAGTTTTTCTCCTTTGTGTAATGATAAAATGACAGCATTACATTGCACTGTTAAAGTGCTGTTATTTCTTTTTAACTGGTATGACTTTCAACTATGGAATCCTGGGATATGTAGTTTTAGGGAGGATTCTTTAAAATTCTTGCCCAGAGAGTTCCTAGATCTTAACAAACTACAAAGCCCAGAATTCCACTGAAGGCAATAATAGAAGTAAAATTGGAATAACAGCGCTTTAACAGTAAGTGTGATATTGCTCAAAGCTTTTAGGCAAGGAATACTCAGAAGCTGTTTTGTCAGATCCTACCTCGGATGTATAGCCTACGACATCTAATACTCATTTGGTGGTCTCCCATGCTATACAAAGCAGAGGTGTTCCTGCTTGGCTTCCAAGATCAGAGAGGACTTCATGCCTTTAGGGCCAGCATCATAAAAGTGCAACAGGCCAGTAAAGTGGATAGAGTAGATGGAGAAGTCGTGGACATCCACCAGAAAGCATATAAGCAAAGCACATGCTTTTTGCTATCCTGTTCCTACAGTCTAGAAAGAGTCCAACAGCGAGATAGAGAGATAGACAGACAGACAGATAGATCTGAAACTGAATTCAGCTCAGCTAGCCAGGACTGGTTGATATTTCCATGTCTGAAGTGCCTCTCTCGTGATGTTAAGAAAACAGACACAATATACAATGGTCTCAATGTGTGTAGCGGGGAGGAATTTACTCCCTAGGCTGTCTGCCTGAACCATCCCGAGACTCCCTTCTGATGGCATTGGCTTCAAGGATTACAGGGCCTCCCTGTGTTTCATACAAGGAGGTGTACTTTGTCGGCACTTTGAAAAGAGGCACCGTGGGTCACATATTTTTCATTCTTTATCGGGATGTGTAAATGGATGTGAACAAGCTGCAATAGAATGCACTCCTGGAGGGGAAAAAATATCCACTGAGAAGTCAGCTTGAAAGAGTGGTTTCTGCAGCAACAATGAACAAATATCATAAGCCATTAGGACAAAAGATGCAGCGTATGCCAGGTACCAGGTGATACCATTCCAAAATGGGGCGTGGAGCATGAGGAGACCTGAATCATTATGACTCTTGGACTCCTGGTGACATGTTTGGTGACAACAACAACTCGTTGGACTTCATTTTTGTTTACAGATTAACAACAACAAATGAGAGGGGCAGGCAATTGCATGGGGGCTGGGAGTAAATTTCTTCCCAGATCACATCCACAGGTCACTGTTTCCCACCCTAGGCAATCTCAAATATTTAAATTTTCCCCTACAGGGGGAAAAAGAGATATTTTGAGTACTTGTGGATACTAAAGGGGAGGTATTTCCATAGGTTTAGTGTATGGCAAGGGGTTCTGCATGCTTGCAGAAGAGGGAAATTGCCAAAAACAAATAATTTTGTGCGAGAACAGGGTTTCAGAAATACAAAAAAAGACGTCTTTGAGCTGTATGGAGTTTACAAGCTGCACTGTGATCATTCTGGAAGATTTTGCTTACCATTATTCAATCTTGTCTGGTTATGAACTAAGTAGTGTCATCGCTGGTTAGTATTTAGATGGGAGACCACCAGTGAATACGAGCTGCTGTAGCCTATGTTTCAGAAGAAGGAACTAGCAAAACCACCCCAGTATTCCTTGCCTAAGAAAACCAGATTGTCACCATAAGCTGATAGGCAACACACAAACATATATAGTATGGGTGCATTCATAGAATTTTTCTAGTATATGGTCTTCACATTTGTATATGATAGGGGCAAAAGATTGTCTGTTGTTTGCAGGAATGCAAATAAGTCAGCTATCTAGTGACTAACACTCCCATAAATGTCCTCCAGAAATTGGACCGAAGTTCACAAGGCTTGGCAGACGGCAGACAGGAGGCCAAAGGTGCATCTCGTGGAATTTGCCACATACCCAGTCTGCATAAAAAACATAAAAACCTATATATTTTCCACACTGGACCTGATATGAAATGCTGAAACGCTCCTTTGAAATTGTCTCACTGGTGTAAAGGTTTCACCACACATTGCCTGGGTCTATTTATGGATACAATTAATTCAAATGTATATTTAAGTCACAGCAGGTAAGCAGGAAAACAGGCGAATGTGATGAAGACACAATGCAGGGCAAATAAGAGATAAAGTAATTTAATTCTGTGATTAGAACAATGTAGGTCAAAGAACAACAAAGAGGCAAAGGGAACTGGATGAAAGAAAGAGGCATCCAGTGTGAATGCAAAGCGCATGGTAAGATGAACAGGTAAACAATATCGGTTGGTGAGTTTATGCATGCTGGGAAGAGAAAAAAGGTGTAGCTCTTCTGTAAGAATTTTAATTTGGGCACAAATAATGTGTGCTATCAGAACAATTGGTAAAAGGTAAGGGTAAAGGTTTTCCCCTGACATTAAGTCCAGTCGTGTCCGACTCTGAGGGTTGGTGCTCACCTCCATTTCTAAGCCACAGAGCCAGCGTTGTCTGTAGACACCTTCAAGGTCATGTGGCCAGCATGAGTGCATGGAGCGCCGTCACCTTCCCACCGAAGTCTGGGTTATTTGGAGTAGGTACAGGCACTAACAGGCTGAATCTGGGTAAGATTTTGATGGTGTAGACAACCTGCAAGGTTGTGACTAAAACAGAATTGCAAATGGTGTTGCATGACAGGCAGCACCTGCTGGAATTCCTTCTTCTAACACCATTTGTTCCCAATCTGTGGTGCATAGACCACCAATTGTCTGCAAGAACGAAAATATGGTCCGTGGCCTCACCATTACTACACCATTGCAACGAGAGAGACTGTTCTCACAAAACCCTCTTACAGTGTTGATTCTTATTAAATATGTTTTTCTGTGGGTAAGAAGATTGTGACTACTGGATGGCATCTGTATCAGAAACAAGAGTTGATGAGGTTTATCCAATGCAGTTTTCTGAATCAACACCCCAAATAACCAAACCAAATCTAAAGTTGACAAAAAAAGATCCCTAACCCTTTGATACTAATGTTGGAGAGTGGTCTCTGGTCAAAGTGGTCCCTGTTCATGGACAGAAATAAAGACAAAATACTTTTTCTACTAACGACGGCAGCGAGAGTAACATACGCAAAACACTGGAAGAAAAAAGACCCACCAGAAGAAGAGGAATGGATGACAAAAATACTTGATATAAGAAACATGGACAAACTAACATATATTATCCAGAAAAAGGGGCACTCCAATGGCAGAAATAGACTGGAATCAAGTCACAGCATATTTAGCAAAAGAACATGAAAATAATTATATGAAAGAAAAGATGGAAAATAAAAACCAGGGGCAAGCAAGATACAAAAGAAGGAAGAACGATGAAGAAGAGGAAGAAGAGAAGGAAGAGGAAAGAACCTCCTAGGAGATACCAGGAAGTCAACCCCATATCCACAACAAGCAACCCCCCTCCCTCACTGTGTACTCTTTATTTCTATTTCTGCACTATACACTCAATATGAACCCAATATTCACCAGAACAGGTGGATATGGGTACTTGGTAAAAAGGAACACCTTGATGGAGAGAAACCAGACACTTTTTTCTTTTTCTTTTTCTTCTTTACCTCTACTACTTTGCCACCCCCCTTTTTTTTTCTCTTCCCTTCTATTCTCTACCCTTATACTTTTCCCCCTCAGATTTTTTCCTGTTTTTTCTCTTATATCTTTTGTTTTTATAATATACGTACTTTTTATGGAAAACCAATAAATATATTTTTTTTAAAAAAACTGGTCCCTGTTCAAGTGGACCCTGGCAAAAAAAAAAAAGGTTGGGAACCACTGTTCTACATAATAATAACTTAATAATAACAACTTTATTTTTCTACCCCGCCTCCATCTCCCCAAAGGGACTCAGGGTGGCTTACATGGGGCCAAGCCCAGTAACACAGAGTTAAAACATAGTATATAAAATATAACAGTAACATAAAACAACATAAAAGCAACATTATACCAATACTAAAACAATAAAACAACCATCATAGGTAACAACCAAGGACATACTTCAAGTCTCATTGTGGGGTGTTGGCTGAACTTCAAACAGATTTTTAAAAAGGCTAATCAGAAAAGTGCATAGATCATGTTGCAATATAAGGATAGAGAAGATTATAACAGGGACATTATGATTTTTGAAAAGTGCAGCAGTATATTTAGGCCATGAATTAGAGCCAACACTCAAGGGAGCTGTTTAATCAAATGCACAACAGAACATCCACATCTTTAGTTCCTTATGAAACGTGGATAGGGAAGGTGCCAGCCTGATCTCCCTGGAGAGGGAGTTCCAGAGTCGAGGGGCCACCACCGAGAAGGCTCTCTCTCTCTCATCCCCACCAACCGCGCCTGAGACAGGGGTGGGATCAAGAAAAGAGCCTCCTTGGAAGATCTTAGAGATCGTGTGGGTTCGTAGCGGAAGATGTGGTCACGCAGATAGGCAGGTCCAAAAAACAAAATAGACATTAAAGAATGGAAACCCTTTCCAGTTTTCAATCTGTTAACCATAAGACTGAAGAAGAATCATCCAGGAAATCCATATGGGAAGAATTAGTCTAAGAAGACATGAAGTTGCCGTGGGGTGGGATGAAACGGTGAAGGCTGTGCTCCAGTAGGAGAAAATAAATAAAAGCAAAGAAGCTGAGCTGTGTAGAAGTCTGTTGAAGACTCAGCACTAGAGAACCTTTCCTCAATATCAGCACAAAAAGGTAGCCTCCAAGGCCCCTGACCAGGATCAATCTGAATAAGCAACATTAAATCAGAAAATAAAGACAGATCTTCTTATAAAAAGTAGCTGTTCTTTGATTCCCTGACACCCCCCCAAATTTTCTGTTCTCTGATTTGGCTTTTTCCTCTCTCAGTTCTATATTAATAGATAACAAACCAGCAAAAAAGGGAGTATTATACTGTTTCTTTTTACTGCTCACAAACGCCATCCCTTTCTCCTGGACAAACAATGAGATTACAGAGTCTTATCACAACACATCCTGGCACAGATCCACTACAAGTATCCAACTTGGTTGCTTCTCCATAGTGTCCCATTGTCTTCTGACTCTGCCATGGCCTTATCGGTATAGCGACCATTTTTCTGTGTTTGATTATTCCAAAATCTAAAAGAGCACAACTTGAGAAATCTACCTTTTTAAACAGGAAACAGCTGATCACATTGTACACGAATCAGAAATGTTCAAAAAAGTAGTTGTGTTAGTGTCTTGCAGCAAAGAAAGGAGGAAGGTCTTTGTACGTTTCCTTTACACCTTAATTCTTCTATTTCTCTATTAATGTAATATACCCACAAACAATGCTGTACACTTATTACAACTACAGCAGAGCCTCGCTTATCCAACCTTCACTCATCTAATGTTCTGTATTATCTAACACAGTCTGCCTCCTGCCCGGATCCACAGCTGTTTCAATACATTGCGATGTTTTGGTGCTGAATTCGTAAATACAGTCATTACTACATAACGTACTTACTTTACTTACTTACTTAGGCAATCCCTCGTAGTCCGAGGATGATGGTCCTCGAAGTTCGGTGTCCTGGCGGTGGGTTTGTAGGTGACTGTGGATCCCAATTCTTGATCTGCATCTTCTTCCGCAGTGAGGGCATTGGTTTCCAGGTGGAAGGCGATCTCAGTCAGGGTTGGCTTGACACGCCTTCCTCTTGGCACGTTTCTCTCTTTCACCCTCCATTCGTACCTCTTCAAATTCTGCAGCACTGCTGGTCACAGCTGACCTCCAGCTGGAGCGCTCAAGGGCCAGGGCTTCCCAGTTCTCAGTGTCTATGCCAGAGTTTTTAAGGTTGGCTTTGAGCCCATCTTTAAATCTCTTTTCCTGCCCACCGAAATTTGGGTTTCCGTTTTTGAGTTCTGAGTAGAGCAACTGCTTTGGGAGACTGTGGTTGGGCATCCGGACAACATGGCCGGTCCAACGGAGTTGATGGTGGAGGACCATCGCTTCAATGCTGGTGGTCTTTGCTTCTTCCAGCATGCTGACGTTTGTCTGCCTGTCTTCCCAAAAGATTTGCAGGATTTTCTGGAGGCAGCACTGATGGAATCGTTTCAGGAGTTGCATGTGACGTCTGTAGACAGTCCAAGTTTCGCAGGCATATAGCTGGTTTGGGAGGACAATAGCTTTATAAGACAAGCACCTTGGTATCCCTACGGATGTCCCAGTCCTCAAACACTCTCTGCTTCATTCGGAAAAATGCTGCACTCGCAGAGCTCAGCCAGTGTTGTATTGCGGTGTCGATGTTGACTTTGGTGGAGAGGTGGATACCAAGATAGCGGAAATGATCAACATTTTCGAATGTTGTATCGCTGTATCGCTGGCATTGCAAGGGGTTGGCTGGTGTCTGCTGGAACAGCACTTTGGTTTTCTCGATGTTCAATGACAGGCCGAACTTCTCGTATGCTTCTGTGAAGGTGTTTAGTGTGGCTTGTAGATCTTCTTCTGAATGCGCACAGACGACATTGTCATCAGCATACTGGAGTTCTATAACAGATGTTGTTGTAACCTTGGTTTTGTCTTTCAGTCTACTGAGTTTAAACAGCTTGTCATCTGTCCGATAGATGATTTCCACTCTGCTGGGAAGCTTCTCATCAACAAGATGAAGTATCATAGCAATGAAGATGGAGAATAAAGTTGGGGCAATAACACGTCCCTGTTTGACACCTGATTCCACCTTATATGGGTCACTTTGGGAGCCATTGCTGTCCAAAACTGTTGCCATCATGTCATCATGGAGGAGCCACGGGATGTTCACGAATTTGTTAGGGCACCCAATTTTTTGGAGGATGGTCCAGAAAGCGCTGCGATTCACTGTGTCGAATGCCTTTGCAAGGTCAATGAATGCCATGTACAGAAGATTTCAGTACATGATTACATAACGTAATCATGTATTGAACTGCTTTTACTGTCAATTTGTTGTAAAACATGACGTTTTGGTGCATAATTTGTAAAATCATAACATAATTTGACATTTAATGGGCTTTTTGTTAATCCCTCCTTATTATCCAACATTTTCGCTTATCCAACGTTCTGTCGGCCCGTTTATGTTGGATAATCAACTCTACTGTATATGTTTTCCACCCTCAAAGGCTAAATTGTACTGTGTGATTTCTTTTCATTCCCAGCACTGAGCCAAAAAATGTTTATTTCCCTAGGAGAAAACATCTGGAAGTGTAATGAGTTTGGCACTTCATCCACAGTATTATCAATCCTTTCTTTTCTGTTCTCTGTTTGATCAGGAGACTTTTACCCATCCTCTGTCAATTAGAGTTTTGTTCTGGTTTTGCGTAGCACCCAGTCCATGTGGTGGGCAAATGCACACGAAGAAACATATCTCATGAGGCTAAAACTACACAGGAAGTGATTTGGCTAAGTTTCCAGATGGCAGTTGTTCGCAAACAGCAAAACAGTGTTGGGATAATGCAATTAAAAATAGTATGCTCTGCTGTGCTACGTGATGCTCCTTCTAAAAACAAGAACCCCAGAGACTCCAAGGCAAGATACATCATCAACTTTACATTTTTTACACTTTGTCATGAGTTGTATAGATCCTGACTGAACGCCTGTGCGTGTAATTGTAGGAATCTTAAATATAGCCTGTAGGGAAGTTAGGCGTGAAGCTACCTGTTTTTTAGGAATGAGACTAAACTGTGTTGACGCACCCAGTGCTTGCCTTGCATTCGTGGTCTCTGACATGCTGCACAAACAATTATGCATAGGGAAACAGTGATTAAAAATAATTAAAGGCATTATATGGTTTGGCCCATTGCGACGTCTTGGTTATAATAATTACTGTCTAAGAGGAAAAGTTTATATTCTAAAAAGCAATATTTGCTGGAAATGTATAGATTCAAGAGAACAACATTTATTGCAGCAGTTACTGCGAACTGACGAATGTACATCTGTTGAGTCTTGAGACATAAACATTACTTGCAGGCACCATATTGGATCCTTGCTTGTTTGTTTTAGCGTTACATTGAGTTTAATGTATTTCCTGAATGTTTCAGCTTACAATAATGATGATATTTCAAACAATAGATGTTGAACTAAGAGGAAAATAATGGAATGAGAACCAGATGTTTTCATGGCTGATGGATTTTGTCACCTGTAGTATTTTGAGTAACTGCTGTTCTTAACCGTCTAACATTTGTTTTTATTACTATATTTATCTCCTGAGCGTCTGAGAAGAGAAGCCATGTTCCAATGAAGCCAGTCACCAGCTGGTCCAAAGAAGGTCAATGAATATTTGTTGTTTGCCTGGAATTGCCTTTACCAGTGGTTACCAAATTGTGGGGCACGGCACTTAGGGACAGGCACAATAATTTTTTTTGGATGTTAAATTATTATCTCTTTATATCTTTGCATGAAAAGAATTTACCGTCAAACTAATTTGTTGAATCTTTGGTGGCCTTGCCACATTTCTTATTGTGACAGCAGTACTGAAGGAAATAGCGGAAGTCATTTTGGAACCACTGGCAATATTCTTTGACATTTATTGGAGAACGGTTCAAGTCCCAGCAAACTGGAGACAGGCAAATGTGGCCCCAATCTTCAAGAAGGGAAAAAAGGACGACCCAAACAATTACCGTCCGGTCAGCCTCACATCGATACCAGGCAAGATTTTGGAAAAGATTGTTAAGGAAGTGGTCTGCAAACACTTAGAAACAAATGTGGTCATCAGTAATAGCCAACACGGATTTATCAAAAAGAAGTAATGCCAGACTAATCTGATCTTTTTCAATAGAGTTACAAGCTAGGTAGATGCAGAGAACGCTGTGGATGTAGCATATCTGGATTTCAGCAAGGCCTTCGACAAAGTTCCTCATGACCTTCTGGCAAACAAACTAGTGAAATGTGGGCTAGGCAAAACTACGGTTAGATAGATCTGAAATTGGTTGATTGAACAAACCCAAAGGGTGATTCTCAACCAATGCTTCCTCTTCATCCTGGAAAGAAGTGATGAGTGGAGTGCTGTAAACAGGGTTCCGTCCTGGGCCCAGTCCTATTCAACAACTTTATTAATGACTTAGATGAAGGGCTAGAAGGCAGGATCATCAAGTTTGCAGACGACACCAAATTGGGAGGGATAGTCAATAGTCCAGAAGACAGGAGCAGAATTCAAAACGATCTTAACAGAGTAGAGAAAACTAACAAAATGAAGTTCAACAGTGACAAATGCAAGATACTCCATTTAAGCAGAAAAAAATAAAATGCAAAGATACAGAATAGGGGATCCCTGGTTCGATAGCAGTACCTATGAAAAAGATCTTGGACTCCTTGTGGACAAGAAGTTAAACTTGACCCAACAATGTCATGCAGCGGCAAAAAAAGCCAATGGGGTTGTGGCTTGCATAAATAGGAGTTTAGCATCTAGATCCAGGGAAGTCAAGCTACAAACAAAACAATGTAGAGTTTGCCAATGGACCAAAATATTTTTCCTCAAATCTACCCAGCAAAGCATTGCTAAAGCAGCAAGTTATTCAGGCCTTTTATCAGGCTTGCTACAGAATTACTAAGTTTTAACAAAGCACGTACGGTTATATGTGAAATGGTTGTATTATTGTTATACAGTGAAACGCTTATATTAATGGCAGCAATTGATATTGTTTCTACCATGTTTGGTAAATCTATGGCACAGCAAATTAAAATGTCCCATTTTCTAATGACAAAGTATCCCAGTTGAAATGATATACATAAATATGAGAGCAAAGATACACTAAACTAGCAAAATATGTTCATGTGGTGGGGCAGGGAAGGACCTGATAGCCTCACATCGGTGTCAAAGAGGAGGCCAAACGGATAAAACAATAGAGAACCACTGATATAAATAGGTTTTAATACACATCCCTGAAAGCCACCAATACATGAATTAGGAATTGCTCTTTGCTTATTACGCTTCAGGTTGTTCAGGTCTGTCTTCAGCTTTGTTTCACAATTTAGATGTTAAAAGTTATTTCAAAAGCTACAGTGTATGTGTCACATCACAACAGTCAAATCATTAGTCAAACACTTGATCAGAGCCACAAAGTAGTGCAATTCCAAACCTTAGGACATTGCCAACAGACATTGTGAATGGTGGCTACAGGGGAAACCTGTGAACATTATGGTCTCCAAACTGTGCCAAGTTGACTATCTGAGAGTTATTTGAGAGCCACTGTGATTTATATAGATTTGGACCACACAGATCTGGGTACAAACTCTTGGAAATTTGGCAGATGACATTCAGTCAACCACAACTTCTCAGCCAAGTTTACTCCACAAGCTAATTGTATTTTGCTCAGAAACTGTGTGCAAGGACAAAGTTGCATCCCTGACTTTGAATGCAGGGTTTTGATTCATCACAGATTAAAGCTGTTTCTTTGTTTGTCATGACCTGTCTTCCATTTAAATTGGCTGAGTACTTCTGCCAATACTTCAATTGCACCTTGCTTCTCTTTGATTTCACTCAGGCGCCGGGCCAGGCAAGCATGAGTCATGTTTCATTGATAACTCATTATGGTTTGCTAATGCAGAAGATGAAACCATTGCAAGCCTCCCTTCTGCAACTGCTGGGTCTGGACAAAGAGCAAAGGACGTTGCACAATTCTGGGCCATTCCTAGGATGCTCGACTTCTGCAAAACACCCCTGTGTAGTAAATTGCATTATGATTAAATATAAAGTTGGGCAGGCCTAAATATTGTATGAAGCATCTCTAAGAAGGAGGCTCTCCAGGAATAAACACAAACATCTCAGTCATTTTAAAAGCAGGTGCGTTTGTCATTTTCAGGAATACTTGTGGGCATTTCTTTTGCCAGTTTCATCATCATACATGCTTTCCTCCTACTGCAAATAACTATGCAAATAACTATAGGTGCAGGGCTCAAGGCGATGAAATCATGGGAGTGGTAGTTTTATAAGGAATTTATCCTTTTCTACCAAAGAGTGCTGGCACCTCACGAAACTAAAAATCCCAGAATTCCACAGCACTGAGCCATGGCAGTAAAAGGAGTTTCAAATCGTATTATACGAGGGTTATCCAGAAAGTGAGATTACAAGGCACATAGCTCTCGTGGGGAATTTTCTCGGAGTAAGTTGGTATCACTGCCATGTAACAGGAAGCAAGCGAAAGTGAACGAGCAGTGCCAGTCGTCAGTAGCTCATTGACTGGTGTGATGGTGAAGGTTAGAGATGAGCATCCTCATTCCGTTTCTCTCCAAGTGCCAAATTTGTGCTGTAATACGCTACCTAAATGCTAAGGGCATGAACGCTGCTGCAATTCATTGTGAATTCGTTTCAGTTTATGGAGAGGACGTAATGTCAAGACAGCATGTGACAAAATGGGTATGGAATATATTGTAAGACTATGAAGAAACTTCGCAGAGCCATCGAAAAGCATCTTGCAATGCTGAGAGCAGGAGTCTGTCTCTTTCATGACAATGCACATCCGCACACCACTCATGCAACACAAGAGTTGTTGACTTCATTTGGTTGGGATATTTTAAGCCACCCCTCTCACAGCCCAGATCTCCCATCCAGTGACAATCATCTGTTCGTGAAATTGAAGGAACACTTGGGTGGAAAACACTTTTCTGACAGCAAGGAGGTGAAAATCGAAGAGATAAACTGGCTGATAAAGATGGAGAGAAACTCCTATGACACAGGCATCAAAAACCCGCCATGGATGATAAAATGTATTGAACTGAATGGTGACTAATGTAGAACAATAATGCAATACCTATGCTAAGGTAAAGGTAAAGTCTAGTCATACCTGACTCTGAGGGGTGGTGCTCATCTCCATTTCTAAGGTGAAGAGCTAGGCATTGTCTGTAGACACCTCCAGGGTCATGTGGCCAGCATGACTGCATGGAACGCCATTATCTTCCCATGGATGCATGTTTTCAAACTGCTAGGCTGGCAGAAGTTGGGGCTAACAGCAGGAGCTCACCCTGCTCCCCAGATTTGAACTGCCAACCTTTCGGTCAGCAAGTTCAGCAGCTCAGCAGTTTAATCCGGGGGTCGCTTCCCTATGCTATAATCCATGTAAATTTTATTCAAATATATTCATTCTTTGTAATTTTAAAAAATCTTGTAACCTTACTTTCTGGATAACCCTCACATGTACTGTGTAGACACACACTATATTATATGTAAGAATTACTTTTGGTCTGTAATGTCAAAGAAGTAGTCGTGCAAGTCTGCTTTCGTACCAAAAGAGAATGTCAAAAAAGTACTCGTGACATCTGTCAATCTGATGAGGGTATTTCAGTATAATACGTAATGTAATTACTAAGTGTGCGTATGTGAGTGCAATGAGTAAAAGGTATTCCAGATAAAGGATGCTCAATCTGCACTGAAATTTCTCAGTTGTTGTTTTGCAAGGTCTTAAGCCTTCTCTGCCAGAGAGCTGGTGCCATGATTCCAACGCATTGGGCCATGGAAGTTGAAGCTGTGTCAGACTGCATTAATGGCACAGTGCAGATGCACAGGTAGACTCACTGAATCATGGGTATTTATATAAGTGTTGACATACTAGTCAGGAATTGATTTACTGGGCCTGCTTTGGTTAAGGAGGATCGAAGCATTCACCATTATGCTGCCCATGAGTCTGACAGCAATGCAGCTTTGTCATTTCCCTTCCCTTTCACATCCCATTTCTGCCAGCAGCAGCATCAGTGCATGCGCACTGAGCTCTCCTTTGAACTAGGAGCAGGAAGGGAGATGAAGGGCTGAAACATGTCGCAGCATGCAGCTGCCTGCTATTTATATCTGATCCTTCCGCTCAAGCTTGAATGCACAAACAAGTCCCTTTGCAATACTGCTCAGAATGAGACTGGGGGTGAAATAGTCTGCAAACTCCCTCTGTCATCTTTTGAAATCTCTATTACCAATCCAACAGATAAGCAGCCAATCAGGCAGCACTGATTTATTTGTATTTGGCTTGTCAACATCAGCATTGCAAAAATTTGCTCTACTCTTTGCCTTTGTAAAACAACTTTTTGGTCAGAGCTTGGATAAGTTGCCTTCTTGGACTGCAGCTCCCAGAATCCTGCTGACATTATGTTCAGTGGAAGAAATGCTGGCTGGCTGGTACTGGAAGCTGCAGTCCAAGAAAGTAACTTTTCCAAACTCTATTTTTTAAATTTAGCCATCAATTCATACTTTAAAAAGCATCCGTTCTAGGGTCATCTAAATAATGAATATGCATACAAGTTGAATTAATGTTGAACTATAGGAACAAGAATCTATAATTACTTATTTAGGTAATCCCTCGTTGTCCAAGTATGATGGCCTTCCAAGTGTAGTGTCTTGGCGGTGGATTTGTAAGTGACTGCGGAGCCCTATTCTCGATCCGCATGATCTTCCACAGTGAGGGCATCAATTTCCAGTTGGAAGGCAGTCCCGGTCTGGGTTGGCTTGATGCACCTTCCTTTTGACACGTTTCTCCCTTTCGCTCTCCATTCATGCCTCTTCAAATTATGCAGCACTGCTGGTCACAGCTGACCTCCAGTTAGAGTGCTCAAGTGCCAGGGCTTCCCAGTTATCTCTTGGTGTCTATGCCACAGTTTTTAAGATTAGCTTTAAGCCCATCTTTAAATCTCTTTTCTTGTCCACCAATATCACATTTTCCACTCTTGAGTTGGTAGTAAATGCTTTGGGAGAGGGTGATCGGACATTTGGACAATGTGGCCAGTCCAGCGGAGTTGACAGCAGAGGAGCTAGTAGTCTTTGCTTCTTCCAGCACACTGGCATTTGTTCGCCTGTCTTTCCAAGAGATTTGCAGGATTTTTTGGAGGCAATGTTGTAGCTTTATAAACAAGGGCCTTGGTATCCCAGGAGGCCCTGGTGGAGCAATGGGTTAAACCCTTGTGCTGGCAGGACTGCTGACAAGGTCGGCTGTTAGGAATTGTGGGAGTTGCAGTCCAAAACACTTGAAGCACTTAAGTTGGCCCAGACCAGATCTACACTGTAAAATTAATGTAGTTTGATACCACTTTACCATGGGGCAAGGCTATGGAATCATGGAAGATTTTGTTTTACTAGGTCTTTAGTCTTAAAATGGTTGTAACTGTTTCTTTTAATAGTTTTTATGTTTAAATCAGTTAGAGTGTATTTTTTGTTGTTGTTTTAAATTGTGTACTGTATTGTGTTGTCCAAGGCTTTCATGGCTGGAATCACTGGTTGCTGTGAGTTTCTGGGCTGTATGGCCATGTTCCAGAAGCATTCTCGCCTGAAGTTTCACCCACATCTATGGCAGGCATCCTCGGAGGTTATGAGGTCTGTTGGAAACTAGGAAAATGGAGTGTATATATCTGTAGAATGTCCAGGGTTGGAGAAAGAACTCCTGTCTTGTCTCATCTCTGCAGAAGTCTATTATATACCATGCAGCTGTGGACAAGTCTACATAGGGATGACCAAATGCAGCAAACATGAATCAAGGAACATGAAAGGCACTGCCGACTAATTCAACCTGAGAAGTCAGCCATAGAAGAGCAGTTGATGAACCAACCTGGACACAGATATTATTTGAGAACACTGTAATGCTGGACCACTCTAACAAACACTATGCCAAACTACACAGAGAAGCCATTGAAATCCACAAGCACGCGGACACTTTCAACATAAAGGAAGAAACCTGAAAATGAACAAAATCTGGCTATCAGTATTAAAAAAAAACTCTAAAATCTGGACAGTAAATAAAAAGCAAATCAGGGGAATTCAACAGGAAACAATCCGGGCCATCTAACACCTCCCAACAAAGCATTCCCCAGGCAGCAATCAGCCAGGCTTTGAAGCTACAAGGCCATTAATGCTAATCAAGGTGGCCAAATGCTACATTCACACTTGCCTCAAGAAGACAAGTTATTTCTCACATCCTAGACATTATTCTACTGATATATAAACCTCACTTGTCCAATTTCCAATAGACCTCTCAACCTCTAAGGATGCCTGCCATAGATGTGGGTGAAATGTCAGGAGATAATGCTTCTGGAGTATGGCCATAAAGCCCAGAAAACTCACAGCAAACTCTTAGGCGATGGCCAGGGGAGCTTTTGCACAACTAAAACTTGTGCGCCAGCTGCGTATCTTGGGAGGTCTGACTTGGCCACGGTGGTCCACGCTCTTGTTACATCCTGAATAGACTACTGCAACACGCTCTATGTGGGGTTGCCTCTAAAGAGCATTCTGAACCCCACCGATGACAGAATTGAACCAAACTTGGCACACAGGTCTCCCATGACTAACAGAAAATACTGGAAGGGTTTGATGGGCAGTGTCCTTTGGTTTTGGAGTTGTAGTTCACCTACAGCCAGAGATCACTGTGGACTCAAACAATGATGGATCTGGACCAAGCTCTACACAAATACTCAATATGCCCAAATGTAAACACTGGTGGAGTTTGAGCAAAATAGGATTTATAGTTTACCTACAATCAAAGAGCATTCCGAACCCCACCAAGGACAGAATTGGGGCAACCTTCCCACACAGAACCCTCATGACCAACAGAAAATACTGTGTTTTCTGGTGGTCTTTGGTGACCCTTCTGACACCCCCTTGCAACTCCCCCAGAGGTCCCAATCCCCAGGTTGAGAAATGCTGCCTTAAGCCCATCCAGTCCAACTCCCTTCGCCAGGGCATGAAAACATAATTAAAGCCCTAATGACAAAGGGCCATCCAGCCATTCACACACACACATGTATGTATATGACAGATGCAGTATCAAAGATTTGAAAGGGATTATTGTAGGTTTTTTCGGGCTATAGGGCCATGTTCTAGAGGCATTTCTCCTGACGTTTCGCCTGCATCTATGGCAAGCATCCTCAGAGGTAGTGAGGTCTGTTGGAAATAGGAAAATGGGTTTATATATCTGTGGAATGACTGGGGTGGGGCAAAGAGCTCTCCGCTGAAGCTAGGTGTGAATGTTTCAGCTGACCACCTTCATTAGCATTTGAAGGCCTGGCTGAGCCTGGGAAAATGTTCTGTTGAGAGGTGTTAAGATGTGCCTGGTTGTTTCCTCTCTGCTGTTTTGCTGTTGTAATTTTAGAGTTTTTTTTAATACTGGTAGCCAGATTTTGTTCATTTTCATGGTTTCCTCCTTTCTGTTGAAATTGTCCACATGCTTGTGGATTTCAATGGCTTCTGTGTGTAGTCTGACATGGTGGTTGTGAGAGTGGTCCAGCATTTCTGTGTTCTCAAATAATATGCTGTGTCCAGGTTGGTTCATCAGGTGCTCTGCTATGGCTGACTTCTCTGGTTGAAGTAGTCTGGAGTGCCTTTCATGTTCCTTGATTTGTGTTTGGGCAATGCTGCGTTTGGTGGTCCCTATGTAGACTTGTCCACAGCTGCATGGTATACGGTAGACTCCTGCAGAAGTGAGAGGATCCCTCTTGTCCTTTGCTGAACGTAGCATTTGTTGGATTTTCTTGGTGGGTCTGTAGATAGTTTGTATGTTATGTTTCCTCATCAGCTTCCCTATGCGGTCAGTGGTTCCCTTGATGTATGGCAAGAACACTTTTCCTCTGGGTGGATCTTCATCTTGACTCTCGTGGTTTGTTCTCGGTCTTGCAGCTCTTCTGATGTCTGAGATGGAGTATCCATTGGCCTGTGGAGCCCAGTTGAGGTGGTTCAGTTCATCTTGGAGGAGGTGGGGTTCGCAGATTCTTTTTGCACGGTCTGCCAAGGCTTTAATGGTGCTTCTTTTTTGACTTGGGTGATGGTTGGAGTTTTTATGTAGATATCTGTGTGTGTGGGTTTTCTGTAGACGGTGTAACCCAATTGTTGATCTGGTTTGCGGATGACTAGGACATCTAGAAAAGTTAATAATAATAATAATACACAAAACACATATACACAGACTGGACCACAGTAAAGCATGGCAGGGAGTGGCTAGGAAATAAATAAATAATAAATAAGAACACCTGGAGAGCCAAAGATTGGGATAATAAGTGGTGCACAACCTGTGACATCTATTTCCCCCCTTTCCAAATGCAACCCACACAGCTGCCTTTGGATTGGAGGGCTCCCCAGACCCCTAGGCTTCTTATTCCTGCTGTGGGGATCCGTGCTCCCCTTTGAAGACCCCCAACTCTTCATAAAACAGAGGTCCCCCCATCCCTGCCCATGCGCCTTGGCTGCTGCGCCTCCTTTTACGCACAGAAGGCTTTGGAGGAGAAGGAGGAGGAGAAAGGCGAGGCGCCTCCTCCACCTCTTCCTCCTCCTCCTCCAGCCTCTTTTCCTCCCCCCACCCCAGCGGCTGGCTCTCCGCTTGGCCCTCCATCTCTTGTTTTCCTTTCTCCTCCCCCTTTCCCCTTCCCTCCTTTTTTTTCTCTTCCTTCCTTTCCCCCCTTTTGCATTGGAACCTTCTTTCCCTCCTTCCCTCCCCTTTCCCTCTCCAAGGCGCTTTTGTTTCAGCCCGGGACGCCAAAGAGAGAGAGAGAAAGGAAGAGACTGGGCCGGCTTCTCCCTCTTTCTCTCCCTCCAACTCTCCCCTGGGGCTAGCAGGACCCCTTCGCCGGCCTTTGCCCTTCTTTGCCTCCCTCTCCCCCAACTCAGAAGCCCCCCCACATGGAGACATGAGCGTTGAAGCCCAGGGAGCAGCAGCAGCAGGAACAACAATAACAACCACAGCAGCAGAAGCAGCCGCTTTGTCAGCTTCCCCGGCCGCCTGACATGGAACCAGCCGGCAACTGAACAAAGAAAGAAGGACCACCAGCCCAAGCTTCACTTGCCACTGGGAAAAAAAGGCCACCATGGGCTTCTAAGGGACCCCCCAATGCTGGGCCGTTGCGGCGGGGATTTGGAGAGCTTTGCAGGGGAGGTGAGTCAAGGCACAAGGCTATCCATCTATCTGGAGACCTATCTTCAGAGTGTCTCCAAAATGCAATGCACCCTTCTTGACCCCTTTTTGCCATTCTGGATCTGTATATATAATTTTTCAGGATTTGGGGAACTTTGCAGGGGATGTGAGTCAAGGCACAAGGCTATCCATCTATCTGGAGACCTTCAGAGTGTCTCCAAAATGCAGTGCAACCTTCTTGACCCCCTTTTGCCATTCTGGAGCTGTATATATAATTTTGCAGGACTTGGAGAGTTTTGCAGGGGAGGTGAGTCAAGGCACAGGGCTATCAATCTATTTGAAGGCCTTCAGAGTGTCTCCAAAATGCAATGCACCCTTCTTGACCCCTTTTTGCCATTCTGGATCTATATATATAATTTTGTAGGATTTGGAGAGTTTTGCAAGGGAGGTGGGTCAATGCATAGAGCTATCAATTTATCTGGAGACCTTCAGAGTGTCTCCAAAATGCAATGCACCCTTCTTGACCCCTTTTTGTCATTCTGGATCTGTATATATAATTTTGCAGGATTTGGGGAACTTTGCAGGGGAGGTGAGTCAAGCCACAGGGCTATCCATCTATCTGGAGACCTTCAGAATGTCTCCAAAATGCAATGCACCCTTCTTGACCCCTTTTTTGCCATTCTGAATCTGTATATATAATTTTGCAGGATTTGGAGAGCTTTGCCCGGGAGGTGAGTCAAGGCACAAGGCTATCCATCTATCTGGAGACCTATATTCAGAGTGTCTCCAAAATGCAATGCACCCTTCTTGACACCTTTTTGCCATTCTGGATCTGTATATATAATTTTGCAGGATTTGGGGAACTTTGCTGGGGAGGTAAGTCAAGGCACAGGGCTATCAATCTATTTGAAGGCCTTCAGAGTGTCTCCAAAAGGCAACGCACCCTTGACCCCTTTTTGCCATTCTGGATCTGTATATATAATTTTGCAGAATTTGGGGAACTTTGCAGGGGAGGTGAGTCAATGCACAAGGCTATCAATCTATTTGGAGACCTATCTTCAGAGTGTCTCCAAAATGCAATGCACCCTTCTTGACCCCTTTTTTTGCCATTCTGGAGCTGTATATATAATTTTGCAAGATTTGGAGAGTTTTGCAAGGGAGGTGAGTCAATGCACAGGGCTATCCATCTATTTGAAGGCCTTCAGAGTGTCTCCAAAATGCAATGCACCCTTCCTGACCCCCTTCTGCCATTCAGGATCTGTATATATAATTTTGCAGGATTTGGGGAACTTTGCAGGGGAGGTGAGTCAAGGCACAAGGCTATCCATCTATCTGGAGACATTCAGAGTGTCTCCAAAATGCAATGCACCCTTCTTGACCCCTTTTTGCCATTCTGGATCTGTATATATAATTTTGCAGGATTTGGAGAGTTTTGCAGGGGATGTGAGTCAATGCACAGGGCTATCAATCTATTTGAAGGCCTTCAGAGTGTCTCCAAAATGCAATGCACCCTTCTTGACCCCCTTTTGCCATTCTGGGTCTGTATATATAATTTTGCAGGATTTGGAGAGTTTTGCAGGGGAGGTAAGTCCAAGGCACAGGGCTATCAATCTACTTGAAGACCTTCAGAGTGTCTCCAAAATGCAATGCACCCTTCTTGACCCCTTTTGCCATTCTGGATCTGCATAAATATTTTTGCAATATTTCTCCCTATTTTTGCAATTTTCTCCCTTCCTTTTCCCCATTCAAGATACCCCCAAATAGTAGGAAAGTGCCTCTAAAAATTGCAATAGAAACTTTTAAGGGGAGGTTGGCAATTCTGTCCTTGCACTGGATGCTCCTTGGGAACCCATTCCATAAAATTGCAATTTAAGGTGGGACTTCTGTACTTTCCAAAGTGCCTTGGATTCAGGTTGGAAGGCCTTACATAAAACTGGAATGGAAGACACTTGTGTTTGCAAAATCAAGGAGCGCATTGGGAAGTGTTGGAGGCCCTTCCATAAAACTGGGATTTGAGATGGGATTGGGAACTTTGCTTGCAAAGGCAATGAGTGCATTGGAAGCACAATAGAAGGCCCTTTATAAACCCGGGATTTAAGGTGGAATTGGGACCTCTCTTTTCAAAGGCAAATGAGTGTATTGGATGCTCATTAGAAGGCCCTTCATAAACCTGGGATTTAAGGTGGAATTGGGAACTATGCTTGCAAAGACAATGAATTTATTGGAAGCACAATAGAAGGCCTTCCATAAAACTGGGATTTAATGTGGAATTGGGAACTCTGTTTGCAAAGGCAATGAGTTTATTGGATGCACAATAGAAGGCCCTTCATAAACCTGGGATTTAAGGTGGAATTGGGAACTCTGCAAAGACAATGGATACATTGCAAGCACATTAGAAGGCCCTCCATAAAACTGGGATTTAAGATGGAATTGGGAACTCTGCCTGCAAAGGCTTTGGGTATATTGGATGTGAAATAGAAGGCTCTCGATAAAATTGGGATTTAAGGTGGAATTGGGAACTGCCTGCAAAGGCAATGGGTGTATTGGATACGCATTAGAAGCCCCCCTCCCCATAAAACTGGGATTTAAGATGGAATTGGGAACTCAGTGCTTGCAAAGGCTTGCAGAGCATTGGATGTGCATTTGAACCCCCTCCATAAAATTATAATGTATGGTGGAATTGAACTGAAATGTCTGATTAGATCATTGTTATGGCCGTTTGTTCTCCAGGGTACTTAGTATTCAATTGGTCGCCATAACTACGCATAGTTGTGAAAGTGGGTGTGCGTTGGTTGGCGACACCATGGGTAGACAAATCCTGCATATATATATTGCTCCATTTAGGGCCTCCTTTTCCAACTGGGAATATTTCTTGCATGTTTATATTGCTTTTGTTCCATATATATATATATATATATATATATATATATATATATATACACACACACACACACACACACACACACGCATACATATGCATATGTATACATACATATATTTGTGTGTGTGTGTGTGTTCTATTTGACTGGCAGATACATCATTTAAAAGAAAAATAAAATAAAATATGGGTTGCTGTGAGTTTCCAGGCTGTATGGCCATGTTCCAGAAAAATGGCCATACAGCCCAGAAAACTCACAGCAACCCAGTGATTCCAGCCATGCAATCCTTTGAAAACACATAAAATAAATCATGCCTGTGCGCAAAGGATTTCTCCCCCTCTGTGGTTTGTTACAGGCCAGGTTTGCTTGCTGCAAGTGAGAATTTGGCATGCAATGGAATTCTAGCCAAACTCCTTTGCAAACAAATAGTCAATCCTGGCACTTTGGGCAAATCAAGATTTTTCTTGTCTGCAGGTATTTAATTGTTGTCGATATGTCTGTTTGTCCACTCAGACCTGTAGTTTTCCTACTCCTCTTTGTGTGATGTAGGCCACAACTGGTGTAAGCAACCAGCAATCCAGATCACCTGGTTTAGATTCTTTCTAAACCAGATTCTTCTAAACCAGGAATTAACCTCCTTTGTCAATTTCCATTTTTTCCTCCCTGCAAAGACCTATCCACAAATGTAATTCCAACCTGTGCTATAAAAAGAATTTATTTTGGGTGCCCTTTAAGATGGAGGTGGTGCTAAAAAGACAACCCATGTTGTTGTTGTTGTTGTTTACATAATGCATGCTTTGCCCTTTTAGCATACTGTTTTGCATTGCTGCTGTATTGGGTCCTTTTCCATATAAAACTTGTGTGCATTTTGCACCATACAGTGTACAGTATGGTGCAATTTTTTTCAAATGCACAGTGTATGTGTTATGAGTTTGGTTTGCATGTATAAAACTATGAGAACTCAGAAAATAGTGCAGTGTAATAACAGATTTGGAATATGTGCAATGATTACAGAACGTCTTTGGACTACGATTATGGATGGTGTGATTTATATCGAATACAATGTTTTTAGTGTTTTAAATATTTAATATATTAATTTAATTTCAACTTTACTGGAATTGTATGTATATAGGCATTGAATATATGTAATTCGCCTTGAGTCCCCTTCGGGGTAGAGAAAGGCAGTGTATAAATAGAGTAAATAAATAAGCAAACAATTGATTGATATTTTAAGAACGCATTTGCATGTATTTCTACATGAGAGAGAACCCTATTGAACTTCATAGGCTTTGCTTTCAGTTGCAATATGAGGATTGGGCCTGCTTTTATTGGGCTGTGATTTATCCCTCTCCCCAATATGTCGTTTTGATCATGTTTAGCAGTGCTCTCCATTTAATGCTCCCTGGAAACCACAAATGTCAATTCTGCGTAGAATCCATTATGGAAGGCAGTGTTTCCTTTGTATTTGCATTTTTTTGAAACCTCCGTGGATTTTGCTGCAGAGGAACAATTAATTTATTCTAGTTGTGTTTTTTTTAAGTGTCTGTACACCACCTGATTCTAGGTTTTTGTGTATGTGTGTGTCTAGTTTCTGTTTCAGCTTGGCGTTTGTTTACGAACAGAACAGCAGCCCGCTGCTTTTGTCTGTTGGTTACGTCATAGTAGCTGACGGAGGGCTTTCCAACATCTCTTCCTCGCCTAGGAAATGTTGTTTGGGTTCTGTCAATGCCAGCTGCTGCATGTGCCCTGGCATCGGTCGATGGCTACAGGAAGCTGTCCCGTGGCCCCTTCTCTGCCCACCCCAAATCTTTCTGCATTCCCAGGAGAAATAAGTCTTTATTGGGCCAATACAAAAGGCACAATATTCTCCGTCCGACGACATCATTTCTTTCTGTTTGGCCTAATAAAGGCATTGCTGCAGCATGATGGCCTTTGCAATCTGCCTCAACACAATATTTATAGAAGACTAGCTGTCCCCTGCCACGCGTTGCTGTGGCCCACATGGGGGTTCTGTGTGGGAGGTTTGGCCCAATTGTATTGTTGGTGGGGTTCAGAATGCTCTGTGATTGTAGGTGAACTATAAATCCCAGCAACTACAACTCCCAAATGTCAAGATTCTGTCTTCCCCAAACTCCACCAGTGTTCACATTTGGGCATACTGAGTATTCTTGTAGAGTTTGGTCCAGATTCATCATTGTTTGAGTCCACAGTGATCTCTGGATGTAGGTGAATTACAACTCCCAAACTCAAGGTCAATGCCCACCAAATACTTCCAGTATTTTCTGTTGGTCATGGGAGTTCTGTGTGCCAAGTTTGGTTCAATTCCATCGTTGGTGGGGTTCAGAATGCTCTTTGATTATAGGTGAACTATAAATCCTAGCAACTACAACTCCCAAATGACAAAATCATTTATTTTTTTTTAGTGAAGGACATACATTGGGCTGTTAGGTGTCTTGTGTCCAAATTTGGTGTCAATTTGTCCAGTGGTTTTTGAGTTCTCTTAATCCCACAAACGAACATTACATTTTTATTTATATAGATAGATAACATAGTATTTTCAAGGAAATTATAGTTTTAAAGCAGTGTTTTTCAACCTTCCTAATGCCATGACCCCTTAATACAGTTCCTCGTGTTGTGGTGACCCCCAACCATAAAATTATTTTCGTTACTACTTCATAATTGTCATTTTTCTACTGTTAATGAATCCTAATGCAAATCTCTGATATGCTGGATGTATTTTTTTGTCATTTGGGAGTTTTTTTGTCATTTGGGAGTTGTAGTTGCTGGGATTTATAGTTCACTTACAATCAAAGAGCATTCTGAACTCCACCAACCACAGGATTGAACCAAACTTGGCACACAGAATTCCCATGACCAACAGAAAGTACTGGAAAAGTTTGGTGCACGTTGGACTTGAGTTTGGGAGTTGTAGTTCACCTACATCCAGAGAGGACTGTGGGCTCATACAATGATGGATCTAGGCCAGTGGTTCTCAACCTGGGGTCCCCAGATGTTTTTGGCCTACAATTCCCAGAAATCCTAACAGCTGGTAAACTGGCTGGGATTTCTGGGAGTTGTAGGCCATCTGGGGAGCCAAGGTTGAGAAGCACTGATCTAGACCAAAGTTGGCATGAATCCTCAATCGGCCCAAATGTGAACACTGTTGGAGTTTGGGGAAAACAGACCTTGACATTTGAGAATTGTAGTTGCTGGGATTAATAGTTCACCTACAATCAGAGAGCACCTACAATCAGAAACCAAACTTGGCACACAGAACTCCCATGACCAACAGAAATACTGGAAGGGTTTGGTGGGCATTGACCTTGAGTTTTGGGAGTTGTAGTTCACCTACATCCAGAGAGCACTGTGGGCTCAAACAATGATGGATCTGGACCGAACTTGGCACAGATTCTCAATATGCCCAAATGTGAACACTGGTGGAGTTTGGGGGAAAACAGACTTTGACATTTAGGAGTTGTAGTTGCTGGGACTTATAGTTCATAGAATCATAGAATCAAAGAGTTGGAAGAGACCTCATGGGCCATCCAGTCCAACCCCCTGCCAAGAAGCAGGAATATTGCATTCAAATCAGCCCTGACAGATGGCCATCCAGCCTCTGTTTAAAAGCTTCCAAAGAAGGCGCCTCCACCACACTCTGGGGCAGAGAGTTCCACTGCTGAACAGCTCTCACAGTCAGGGAGTCCTTCCTCATGTTCAGATGGAATCTCCTCTCTTGTAGTTCACCTACAATCAAAGAGCATTCTGAACCCCACAAATTATAGAATTGGGTCAAACTTCCCTCACAGAACCCCCATGATCAACAGAAAATGCTGTGCTTTCTGATGGTCTTTGGCGACCCCTCCAACACTCCACCGCAATACCCCCCCCGGGCGTTTGACCCCCAGGTTGAGAAACACTGTTTTAAAACATTTCTCATGTTATTCTACGTTTGGAAGCTGTAGTTTTAACAACATTGCAGCAAGGTATCTGTGGTGTTTTTCTGGTGCAGCAACTTGGGACAGTGTGGTTGCAGAAGGCTTTTGTGTCAATCAGATGTTGTCGTGGAGGGGTGTGTTGCGGGGCAGGGCCTGGGAGTGACTCCCTTCGGCTGAGTCTCCATGCCAATAGGATTAGAGATCCACCTTTGTTGGTGCATTGCAACCATGTAGGACAAGCAAATACTAACTAAAAAAAGAAAGCCTTGAGTGGCCAGACCAGTGGCCTAAACCGATGGTTATTTATTACCATTTTTGTTATTCATTGCTATTTTTGTTATGTGCACGAGGCTTAGTGGGGCGAAAAGTGAACTCCTCCTGCTTGCTAGGAGGTGTCTGCAGCTTTCCACACTGGCCCATCAGTTCCCACCACGTTGTGCTTCATCAGAATTAGATCTCAACCACAAGGTTTGGCCACTTGGGAAATGCTTGCAGAAAAAAATGTCACAGAGATTTAAATTTGCATTCAGAATGTTTTAAAAAAAGCACAGGAGGTGATATTGTGACACAAATAATTTATCTTTCTTCTAAAAATAATGCATGCTATGTTTCTACCCCTTTTGCAGTGTCTTAAAAAATATTGGACTAGTTTTGGAGTATTTTCATACTTCCCAATTACAGTTGGCCATTCACTTTCACATGTGTTTACTATTTTAACTCTAGGAATCTCGGGATACCATATATACTCGAGTATAAGCTGTGTTTTCAGCCCCTTTTTAGGCTGAAAAGCCTCCCTGGACTTATACTCGAGTCAAAGCTATTTATCATTTCACTCTTATTATTATTTTTATTACATTTATTATTTTACTCTATTATTATTATTATTATTATTATTATTACTACTACATTTACATTATTTTTCTCTATTATTATTACATTATTATTTTACTCCATTGTTACTGTTATTATTACATTATTTTACTCTATTATTATTATCACATTTATTATTTTACTCTATTTATTATTATATTTATTATTTTACTCTTATTATGTTTATTTTTTACTCTATTATTACATTTCCATTTTTGACTCTATTATTATTTTTATTACATTTATTATTTTACTCTATTTATTATTATTATATTTATTATTTTACTCTTATTACATTTATTTTTTTACTCTATCACATTTATTATTTTACTCTTATTACATTTATTTTTTACTTTATTATTACATTCCCACTTTTGACTCTATTATTATTTTTATTACATTTATTATTTTACTCTATTATTATGTTTATTGTTTTACTCTGATATTGTTATTACATTTATTATGTTACTTTATTATTACTGTTATTACATTTCCATTATTTTACTCTATTGCTGTTTTTATTACATTTTCATTAATTTATTATTATTTTTATTACATGTATGATTTTACTCTATTATTATTTTATTATATTTATTACTAGTCGTCCCCTGCCATGTGTTGCTGTGACCCAGTCTGTGTATATGTGTTTTGTGTATGTATATATGTGTGTGCATATATTTGTGTATATGTATATATATGTGGTTATGTGCATGCGTAGTAATGTGGGTTTTTTTGGATTTTTAGGTCCCTTCCACTCTGTTTTTGAGAGTTTTTATGAGTGATGGTCACTCATTGGCTTGATAGGTGTATTGTGTCCAAATTTGGTGTCAATTTGCCCAGTGGTTTTTGAGTTATGTTAATCCCACAAACAAACATTACATTTTTATTTATATAGATTATTTTACTCTATTATTATATTTATTATTTTACTCTGTTATTATTATTGCATTTATTATTTTACTTCATTATTACTGTTATTACATTTCCATTATTTTACTCTATTGCTGTTTTTATTACATTTCCATTAATTTACTGTTATTATTTTTATTACATTTATTATGTTACTCTATTTATTATTATTATATTTATTATTCTACTCTATTTACTATTATTATTACATTAATTATTTTACCCTATTACTGTTGTTATTACGTTTCCTTTATTTTACTCTATTGCTATTTTTATTACATTTATAATTTTAATCTTTATTATTATTGGAAGAATACATAAGCACGTTTACACTGAAGAAGGTTAGAATAATGGTTTAATTAGAGTTGGACAGTCTTATCTTAAGTTACAGTTTTATATAAATATTCAAAAACATTTAACCTATTGATGCCTCAATTAACTTAATTTCCTTTATACCTATTTTTATTTTGAAAAATACCAGGAGATGCTCCATTTCCCACCCTCGGCTTATACTTGAGTCAATTCGTTTTCCCAGTTCTTTGTGGTAAAATTCGATGCCTCGGCTTATATTCAGGTCTGCTTATATTCGAGTATATATGGTATCGCAGTGTGACTATGGGTAACCCCCCCCATACACACACACACACATACACATACATACATACATATATACATGTGCACTAGAAGCTTTGCAGATACATTTACTTCACATTTACTTTCCTTGGTACACAATTTTAAGCTTTCTTTAGCATGGCACACACATTTGTCAGTTTTTATTTATTTGCATTTAAGTAATGCGTGAAAATGTCTAATGAAAAGACTTTTTCTATTGGTAAATTGTTTCCACAACAAACTTGTAGTACTGTAAAATTATTTTAATATGGCTTTTAGTAATAGTTACTGTTCTTTGTGGATATTATTTGCTCGTACATTAGCTCGATGTTCCAGTCACTCTAGCCCCTGGCAGTTAGGTCCATATTACAAGTCCTTGCAAAGTAGAGATGAGCTGGTGTAAAAATCAAGCATCGACTTAGGGGTCAAATAATGCTATTTATTAACATTCGAATCTGGGGAGTGGGGTGAGCTTCCGTCTGTCAGCTCCAACTTCCATGAGAGAAGCCTCCCACAGGATGGTAAAACATCCGGGTGTCCCCTGGGCAACATTCTTGCAGATGGCCAATTCTCTCACACCAGAAGCGACTTGCAGTTTCTCAAGTTGCTCCTGAGACATTTTTTTGGTTAAGGTCCTGTCGAAGGTGAGATTTTCCATAGGCAAGGTATATTTAGGACTTTTGCCAGTTCCTTCTTCTGAAATATAATTTTTAGTGCCTGCTACAGACTGAGTATCCCTTATCCAAAATGGAAATCGGATTTTCCAAAACCTAGAAAAATCCAAAACACTTCCCAGGTATTTTGGATTTTGGTGGGTTTTGGAATATGTTTTCCTATACCTGTCCATAATGGGAGATGGGTCCATAGTCTAAATGTGAATATTCATATACAAATAGCCACTCAGTCTCTTTTTAGAGAGGAAAATGTGGGGTACAAATAACAACAGCCACAAAAACAACAACAGTAATTTGAACAATACTTTAAAATATTTTTGTGCACGAAGCAAAGTTTGTGTACATTGAATCACCAGAAAGCAAAGATGTCACCCTCCTAGTCACCCATGTGGACAATTCCAGATTATGGAGGATTTTGGAGTTCAGAATTCTAAATTAGAGATGTTCAACCTATGTTTGTTGGCAGTTTCGCATCCAAGTACTTAACAGGGCTGACCCTTCTTAGCCTCCAAGATCATCAGGGATCTGGCGCCTTTAGCATATTTATCTGGACTCAATCCAATAGGACTTAGTAAGGTTTGTTTCCTTTTGGCCATGGAAACTAATTGAGAATGAAAATATGGTCCGTGGCCTCACCATTACTACACCGTTGCCTCAAAATCATGTGGCAACGAAAGCTTCTGGTCTTGTGAAACCTTCTTAGAGTGCCTAGGCAACTGAGATGTTGGGAAGGGAGAGGCTAACTTGCCCAAGAAACATTACTACTACCACATCAGCTCTAGATTATTACATATGGGTTTCTGTGGGCGAGCAGATGATGACTACTGGATGGCATAGCAGTAATGCGAGCTGATGTGGTCAATCCAATGCAATTTTCTGAATCAGCACCCCAAATAACCAAACCGAATATAAGATTGAGCAAAATACGATTCATAACCCTTTGGGTACTAATGTTGGAGAGTGGTCCCTAGTCAAAGTGGTCCCTGGTCCAAGTGGTCCCTGGTCAAAGTAGTTCCTCTTCAAATGGTCCCTGGTCCAAGTGGTCCCTGGTTAAAGTGGTTCCTCTTCAAATGGTCCCTGGTCCAAGTGGTCCTGACTCCCTGGTCCAAGTGGTCCCTGGTCAAAGTAGTTCCTCTTCAAATGGTCCCTGGTCCAAGTGGTCCTGACTCCCTGGTCCAAGTGGTCCCTGGTTAAAGTGGTTCCTCTTCAAATGGTCCCTGGRCCAAGTGGTCCTGACTCCCTGGTCCAAGTGGTCCCTGGTTAAAGTGGTTCCTCTTCAAATGGTCCTTGGTCCTGACRCCCTGGTCCAAGTGGTCCCTGGTTAAAGTGGTTCCTCTTCAAATGATCCCTGGTCCAAGTGGTCCCTGGTTAAAGTGGTTCRTCTTCAAGTGGTCCCTGGTTAAAGTGGTTCCTCTTTAAATGGTCCCTGGTCCAAGTGGTTCCTGTTCAAYCATTCCCTGGTCAAGTGGTCTCTGGTCAAAGTGGTTCTTCTTCAAATGGTCCCTGGTCAAAGTGGTTCTTCTTCAAATGGTCCCTGGTCAAAGTGGTTCTTCTTCAAATGGTCCCTGGTCCAGTCCAATTGGTTCCTCTTCAAATGGTCCCTGGTCCACGTGGTCCTGACTCCCTGGTCAAGCGGTCCCTGGTCAAGTGGTCTCTGGTCAAAGTGGTCCCTGGTCAAAGTGGTTCTTCTTCAAATGGTCCATGGTCAAAATGATACCTGTTCAAAGTGGTCCATGGTGAAGCGGTCCCTGGTCAAGTGGTCTCTGGTCAGAGTGGTCCCTGGTCCAAAAATGGTTGGGTACCACTGCTTTAGCCCAAAGATGTTCAATCCGTAGTATAAGCTGAATAGCTTGGTTGTGTTTTGAACACCTAGTTCCATGGTTGATATTACACAAGACTTCTGAATTCTTTTTTCTCTAGCAGTTTTCAGCTCTTTCCTATTGAAGATGTTGTTGTTTTGATACTTGTGATCTTCAGGATCTGGCTGACTATAGCACTTTTGTTTAGTTTTGAGTGGAAAATGCATCCCTGCGGGGCTTTTGCTTTTGGTGTTTTTCCCCAGCTTGTGACTGGCTGAAACATAACTCATAAGCAGTTTTAGAGAGCTAATTGCTATCCGGAGGGAAGTGAATTTTAAATATTATTGTCTTGGACAGCAACGGCCAAATGCAAGGTTTTCCTGAAGGACTGTTACTTCCTTATTCGCCAGAAGGCTTTGAATAAGGATTAAGAAAATAATATTCCCCAGCATCAGATTTCTGAGAGCCCGAGTGACCAGATGTCTGGGATATTTCCATCCAAATGTAATCTTTTCTTGGACGTGTGTTTTCCCCAACGGTTTTATAGAAAATACAGGGTGGGGTTGAAAGGGAAGGAATGCAAAGAGTAATGCTCTTCTGCGTATGTAAGGAACACATTTATTTCCATATGTTAATGAAGAGCTTCAATACCTTGAGGATGTATTGTTGAAGGATTTAATGGCCGGAATCATTGGGTTGTTGTAGGTTTTCTGGGCTGTTTGGCCATGTTCCAGAAGCATTCTCTCCTGATGTTTCGCCTGCATCTATGGCAGGCATCTTCAGAGGTTGTGAGGTCTGTTGGAATCGAAGGCTTTCATGGCCAAAATCACTGGGTTGTTGTAGGTTTTTTCGGGCTATATGGCCATGTTCTAGAGGCATTCTCTCCTGACGTTTCGCCTGCATCTATGGCAAGCATCCTCAGAGGTAGTGAGGTCTGTTGGAACTAGGAAAATGGGTTTATATATCTGTGGAAAGACCAGGGTGGGCCAAAGGACTCTTGTCTGCTGGAGCTAGGTGATTAGCATTTCCTTGATTAGCATTGCCTGGAGCAATCTTTTGTTGAGAGGTGATTAAATGTCCCTGATTGTTTTCCCTCTGCTGTTTTGCTGTTTTAATAGATGCAGGCAAAACGTCAGGAGAGAATGCCTCTAGAACATGGCCATATAGCCTGAAAAAACCTACAACAACCCATTGTAAGATCTGTTGGAAACTAGGAAAATGGGGTTTATATATCTTTGGCTTAGAAATGGAGATGAGCACCACACCCCAGAGTCAGACATGAGAAATGTCCAGGGTGGGAGAAAGAACTCTTGTCTGTTGGAGCTAGGTGTGAATGTTTCAATTGGTCACCTTGATTGGCTTTTAATGGCCTGACAGTTTTCAAGGTGTAGCTTCTTACTGCCTGGGGGAATCCTTTGTTGAGGTGATTAGCTGCCCGTGATTGTTTCTTGTCTGGAGTTCCCCTGTTTTTGAATCCTGTTCTTTATTTACTGTTATAATTTTAGAGTTTTTAAATACTGGTAGCCAAATTTTGTTCATTTTCATGGTTTCTTCTTTTCTGTTGAAATTGTCCAAATGCTTGTTGAGGATGCTTATTTAGTTGCAAAACAAAAATTGGAAATTAGGCCGGTTTGTAATGATTTCTCAGCAGAATGCCAGTTTTCACTCATTTCCCAAGACAAAACATTTCAACAGATTTTTCCCCATTTTCCTCAAATGTTGTATTTTATTTCACAAAAAATATGGAAAAATTTCAATTTTTCCAGATTTTTTTCCCCAAGCCATCGCATCTCTAGAATGCTCTGTCAGAAAGATTGTCAAAACTTGGAGATATTATCGAAGGATTTAAATTGGACTATGTGTTGGAAAACGATGTATTGTTGAAGGCTTTCATGGCCGGAATCACTGGGTTGTTGTAGGTTTTTTCGGGCTATATGGCCATGTTCTAGAGGTATTCTCTCCTGACGTTTCGCCTGCATCTATGGCAAGCATCCTCCGAGGTAGTGAGGTCTGTTGGAAGTAGGAAAATGGGTTTATATATCTGTGGAATGACTGGGGTGGGGCAAAGAGCCTTTCTCTGCTGGAGCTAGGTGTGAATATTTCAACTGACCACCTTAATTAGCATACAATGGGCTGACTGTGCCTGGAGCAAACTCTTCTTGACAGGGCCTTCTCAGTGGTAGCCCCTCAACTGTGGAACGCCTTGCCTAGGGATATAAGATCCGCCCCCTCCCTCCTGACTTTTCGAAGAAAGGTGAAAACCTGACTTTTTGAGCAGGCCTTCCCAAACACTGCATAGTTATACGAAATCATGGAACGACTTGATGATGTAATTGAATAATGACTTGACATGGAGAGGCTTTACTCTTGCTTTCAAACTAGGACTGGGGAGCTCTGAAAAGCATGGGATCTGAAGCTGTCTGCCTGTGCACCCACGCCATTCTTAAAACAGTTGAAAACTGGGCAAAGATTGAGAACAAAAATAAATTCCAGGTTTTTCTGTGGTGTTTTTGAGAGGTTAGAGGAGGTAAAAGAAACCAACCCTCATTTGCTAAAAGGCGGTGGTGCTTTCATTACCAAAGGTGCTTGCAGATTAGTCATACATTGTGTAAATGCCCTGCCGTATTCATTTATAGTGGTGGGCAGAGGAAATGTAAAGTAATGTCCAGATACAGAGAGGGTGTTTTAGAATGTTTTGTTTATAATCTTGTGTTTTTTTCTGTTGTTTTATTGTTGGAAGGATATTTCAATTGGTGACCAAAAACCAAACAGTTGCAAAGTGCTATTGGATTGATTAAAGTCCATAACCCTTTGATTTGAAAGCCCTGGAAAATATTTTTCTCTTCTCCAAACCACACAGTTTATGTTTTAAATGAAACCCTCCTTTTCTCTGTTGAAATCTGCGATGAGTTGAAAAAAAACTTTTTCCAGGCCAAAGAGCGTTGTTTACAAGTCTGTTGAAATGACCTATTTTCTCCCCATTTGAACTTTGGAATTAGGGAAGAGGTATTGTGTGCAAAGGAAGGCAATTTTCATTTTTATGGTCACATGCACTGTCACGTCCTAGCCATTTCCTCCCTTTCTGTAATCTCCACCAGTCTATCTATATAAATAAAAATGTAATGTTCGTTTGTGGGATTAACATAACTCAAAAACCACTGGACGAATTGACACGAAATCTGGACACTTTACCCCTAATAGACCAAGGAGTGACAGCACTCATTAAAAAAACCCCCCAAAACAGCAGAAAGGACTTTAAAACCCCAAAAGGCTAAATGAAAGAAAGGAAGGAAGGAAGAGGGAGGGAGGGAAGGAAGGAGAGCAAGAAAAAAGGAAAGAGCAGGAAGAATGGAAGCAAAGAGCAAAGGAAGAAAAAAGGCAGAGAAGGAAGAAAGGAGCCAAACTTACTAGTTGACCTACATTAGCAGGTGCACATAATAATCAAGAGTATTAGGTTTTCTTTAACACACACACATACTTGATCCTGTTACAACTTACTGTAACAATACTTGCACAACCTTAGTGCACAGGAGATCTGCTATACATTAAAGTATTTGCTTTAACTATCATTACAGCTTTTTGGCCAAATTTCTTCTAGCTAGCAAGTAGCAAACCCAAGGGTATCAAACGATTATTTATATTTTTGGAAAAACAGAAGTAAAACCTTGCTTGTCTGTTGAGAGAGGAGGAATCTGTCGCCAGAGAAAGTTTGCATCTGTGTTTCCTTTTTGTTTACTACCAAATTTGGTTTTCTATTCTGCCCCAGTTTCACATTGACAAAGTTTGTAGCCAAAGTTTAAAATATCGTGTGTCTGGAAAATGCTTCCTTCCTTTTACGTACAATATGTTGCAAAAGAGTTTATGAAAGCCATTCATTCCTTGAGCTCCATTGCATTGCATATTTAATGGCAAAGAGACTCATGTCATTTTAAGACCTTTTTAAAAGAATGGTGCAACATTGGCTATAAAGTTAAAAGTAAACAACATTGTTTAAAGTGGAAACAAGCAGCCCACTGTCATTGGGCACAATATCATACTGTAAGACAATATTAAGTAAAGGTAAAGGTTTCTCCTTGGCATTAAGTCTAGTCGTGTCCGACTCTGGGGGGTGGTGCTCATCTTCATTTCTAAGCCAAAGAGCCGGTGTTGTCCATAGACACCTCCTAGGTCATGTGGCCAGCATGACTGCATGGAGCGCCGTTACCTTCCTACTGAAGCGGTACCTGTTGATCTACTCACATTTGCATGTTTCCAAACTTCTAGGTTGGTAGAAGCTGGGGCTAACAGTGGAAGCTCACCCTACTCCCTGGATTTGATCTGCCGACCTTTAGGTCAGCAAGTTCAACAGCTCTGAGGTTTAACCTGCTGCGCTACAGGGGGCTCGAAGACAACATTAATTGTGTTGAAATTCCTAGAAAAAGAAGGAAAAATCTTCTGAAATGTTGGGGGGTGGGGCGTTTCAACTATTATTTGCTACCTTTAAAGACTGGAATGTCATTTAAAGGCTAAGCAATGACTCTACACTGTAGAATTAATGCAGTTTGAAACCACTTTAACCTCTATGCCAAACTGCATTAATATTACAGTGTAGGTGCACCCTAATAGGCTTATTTTCAGCATGGAGTTCTATGGATTATAGTTCACTTTTTAATTATAAGGATTGCAGATATATATTTGCACAGTCCCCATGGTTGGAGATGGGGCCAGAAGGTTTTACTTCACTCGGTTAGGTGGATCTGTAATTGGTTGAGTGAACGAACCCAAAGGGTGATTCTCCCCAATGCTTTCTCTTCATCCTGGAAAGAAATGAAGAGTGGAGTGCCATAAGCAGGGTTACGTCCTGGGCCCGGTCCTGTTCAATATCTTTATTCATGACTTAGATGAAGGGTAAGAAGGCATGATCATCAAGTTTGCAGATGGGACCAAATTTGGATGGATAGCCAATACTCCAGAAGACAGGAGCAGAAGTCAAAACGATCTTAAGAGATTAGCGAGACAGGCCAAAACTAACAAAATGAAGTTCAACAGGGACAAATGCAAGATACTCCACTTAGGCAGAAAAAAATGAAATGCAAAGATACAGAACAGGGGAGCTGCACGTGTGAAAAAGATCTTGGAGTCCTCGTGGACAACAAGTTAAACATGAGCCAACAATGTGATGTGGCGGCAAAAAAAGCCAATGGGATTTTGGCCTGCATCAATAGGAGCATAGTGTCTAGATCCAGGGAAGTCATGCTACCCCTCTATTCTGCCTTGGTTAGACCACACCTGGAATATTGTGCCGTCATGCCTGGGGGCTATAGGTCTTAGTGAAAGATACATGGATGTGACATCTTTCCCCAGGGGATGGCTTCTTGCCCTCGTTTAGAGAATTGGAACTCAGAAGGATCAAGACATTATAACTCGAAATAGGCTTTATTGTTCACAATGAGTTATCTTCCTTGGGAATAAACTTGATTTTCAAAAGGGGCAAAGAAATATACGTTACAGTCTCTGAAGTCTTGCGTCCAAGGAGTTTTACAGCTGAGAAGCTTTCCAAGTTCCCTCTTTCCCAATGGCTGTGAAAGCCTGAGCATTCACAACCCCAGTCCAATGACCTATATTGAAGGCCAAAGTCTTCCTCTTGATGCCAGAGAACTGGTTTGAAGGCGCTTAAGATTCCGCAACATCGTCCAGGTGAGCTGGATATGAAGAATGAATGTTAAGAGTACAAACTTAAGAATTGGTGATGAGAGATGACTTAACTGAGAGCTTTTGGAGCTAAGCCTTTCTCACATCCATCTGCTGGGACGTTTGATGGTAGAATGAAAAGAAAGCAGTGCCCTCTTCCCCAGGAAGGGGTGGAGTCAAACAATTGAGCAGGGGGAGCAGTTCAACTGATGCAAAATAACATTGATTGACAGCTATAGGCAACCAAACAATTCAACTGTACAATCACATACAACTGGGGTCTGATACGCCGTCACAAATATTGTTTCCAGTTTTGGACACCACAATTGAAGGGAGATGTTGACAAGCTGGAATGTGTCCAAGGAGGGTGACTAAAATGATCAAGGGTCTGGAGAACAAGCCCTATGAGGAGCGGCTTAAAGAGCTGGGCATGTTTAGCCTGCAGAAGAGAAGGCTGAGAGGAGACATGATGATAGCCATGTATAAATATGTGAGGGAAAGTCATAGGAAGGAGGGAGCAAGCTTATTTTCTGCTGCCGTGGAGACTAAGGCACAGAACAACAGCTTCAAACTACAGGAAAGGAGATTCCACCTGAACATGAAGAACTTCCTGACTGTGAGAGCTGTTCAGCATTGGAACTTTCTGCCCCGGAGTGTGGTGGAGGCTCCTTCTTTGGAAGCTTTTAAACAGAGGCTGGATGGCCATGTCAGGGGTGCTTTGAATGCAATTCCTGCTTCTTGGCAGGGGGCTGGACTGGATGGCCCATGAGGTCTCTTCCAACTCTTTGATTCTATGATTCTATGAGTGCTTTGCCTGTGGTTTCCGTTCTTGGCAGAATGGAGTTGGACTAGATGGCCCACAAGGTTTCTTCCAACTCTTTGATTGTGTAGTTCTGCCTACGGTTCAAGATTCCCCTTCCCATTCACAGAAACTCATGTGGTTCTTATTTTTAGATTTGCTTGTTTTTTATAATATATACATTTTTGCACATTGTCGCATGAGAGAATTTTTTTAATATTTATTTATATCCCACCTTTCTTCCAAAACTGGAACTCAAAGCAGCTTGTGATTTGAAAGATGAGGTGTCTTCATGTGCATTTTTAGAGAGGGACATTTATTTTTAAATCTGGAGAAGAACAGAAAAAAGAATCTGGGACTTGTGATTTTCGCCCATAAGTGGCAGGAAGCCATTTATGAATCTGTTGTTGAAGGCTTTCATGGCTGGAATCACTGAGTTGCTGTATGTTTTCTGGCCTGTATTGCTATGTTTCAGAAGCATTCCTCTTGACATTTCTCCCACATTTATGGCAGACATCCTCAGATGTTGTGAGGCCTGTTGGAAACTAGGCAAGTGATGTTTATATATCTGTGGAAGGTCCAGGGTGGGAAAAAGAACTCTTGTCTCTGGGAGTCACGTGTGAATGTTGTGATTAAGCACCTTGATTAGCATTTAATGGCTTTGCAGCTTCAAGGCCTGGCTGCTTGCTGCCTGGGGGATCCTTTGTTAAGAGGTGTCAGCTGGCCCTGATTGTTTCTTGTCTGGAATTCCCTTTTTTCAGAGTCTTGTTTTATTTACTGTGCTGATTTTAGAGTTTTTTAGAAACTGGTAGCCAGAAGGCACTGCAGACTAATTCAACCAGAGGAGTCAGCCATAGCAGAGCACCTGATGAACCAACATGGACACAGAATAGTATTTGCGTGGTTGGGCACTGGACCACTCTCAACAACCACCATGTCAGACTACACAGAGAAGCCATTGAAATCCACAAGCAATTTAACACAGTGGTTCTCAACCTTGCTAATGCCGTGACCCCTTAATGCAGTTCCCTATGTTGTGGGGACCCCCAACCATAATATTGTTTTCGTTGCTACTTGATACCTGTCATTTTACTACTGTCATAAATCATAATGTAAATATCCGATATGCAGGATGGATTTTCATTCACTGGACTAAATTGAGCACAAATATCCAATATGCCCAAATATGGCACACAGAACTCCCATGAACAACAGAAAACACTGGAAGGGTTTCGTGGGCATTGACCTTGAGTTTGGGAGTTGTAGTTCTCCTATATCCAGTAGAGTGCTGTAGATTCATGCAATGATGGATCTGGACCAAACTTGGCACAAATACTCAATATGCCCAAATGTGAACACCAGTGGAGCCTGGGGAAAATAGACCTTGACATTTGGGAGTTGTAGTTGTTGGGATTTATAGTTCACCTGCAATCAAAGAAGTTTCTGCACTCGACCACCAATAGAACTGGGTCAAACTTCCCACACAGAATCCCAATGACCAACAGAAAATACTATATTTTCTGATGGTCTTTGGTGACCCCTTTGACACGCCCTCACGACCCCCTCAGGGGTCCCGACCCCCAGGTTGAGAAACACTGATGTGGACCATTTCAACAGAAGGGAGGAAACCATGAAAATGAACAAAATCTGGCTACCAGTATTTTAAAAAAAATCTCTAAAATCAGACAGTAAACAAAGAGGAACACTCAGAAAACAGGGAAATTCCAGACATGAAACAATCAGGGCCAGCTAACACCTCCTTGCAAAGGATTCCCCAGACAGGAAGCAGCCAGGTCTTGAAGCTGCAAGACCATTAAACACTAAGCAAAGTGATTAATGGAACGGATGAGGATTTGAACGAGAGGACATAGTTTTAAAATTTTTATTAGTCATTGTTTTTATGTTTCTAAATGTATTGTAATGTTTCTTTTTTGCTTTTTAATCAATGTATGTATTTTATATATGGCATCGAATTGTGCCGACTTTGCATGCCACCCTGAGTCGCCTTCGGGCTGATATGGGCGGGATAGAAATAGTGTAAATAAATAAAATAAAATAAATTACAGCATTCACACTTGCCTCCAACAGATAAGAGTTCTTTCTCCCACCCTAGATATTATTCCACAGATATATAAACCCAACTTGCCTAGTTTCCAACAGACCTCACAACTTCTGAGGATGCCTGCCATAGATGTGGGCAAAACATCAGGAGAGAATGCTTCTGGAACATGGCCATACAGCCCAGGAAAACTCACAGCAACCCATTTATGAATAGTTCTTTGGATAATAAAGTACATTAAAAAAAAATAAGTTAATGTTAATTTAGATGAAATCCTTACTCATTAATTTGGATCTCTGGACAAGTAAGGGAAAGTATCTTATCGAAGTTCCACCTTGAGAAATGTGGCAAGGGGACTCTAGATTTTGGGTTTTCCAGCTGGGTCTCTGATGAGATGGAGTAAACATATTTGTCATGTGTGAGATGTTGCCAAAATATTTGAGAAGTGTTCTTTAGAGCATTGCCACCGCATGAGTCACCTGAACAAATAGGAAGAGCCTTCATTTGACATGCCAGCCTAAATTATTATTTCCTGTTCTGTGAACCTAAATGACATATTATTAGGATAGGGGCTGAATTTTCAGATTCCCAAGTGGCAAAATGACAGTTGTTTTCTTCAACTATGGCTTTTGCTGGCCACAGGCTGGAAGAGAAAAGCAGAAACCATATGTTTACAGTAAGCCAAGAACTAAATGCATTTGACACCACTTTAAGTGCCATGGGATTTTCAGTTTGGTGAGGTTCTCCCCTTTAAATGTATATTTATTTTTATTTATTTATTTCTTGTACTTATTGACCGCCACTCTCAGCCCTAGGGGCGACTCGTGGCGGTGAACAACAACATAAAAAGACAGCATACAAAATTACAACAATACATCACAAACTACTACTACGACATATACTTATGCTAAAAATCCGCTTCGTCTAATCCTGGGGTCATAGCCAAATTCGTAGTCATAGTCCGTTCTAACGTCTATCACTGAGTTGCTGTATGTTTTCTGGCCTGTATTGCTATGTTTCAGAAGCATTCCTCTTGACATTTCTCCCACATTTATGGCAGACATCCTCAGATGTTGTGAGGCCTGTTGGAAACTAGGCAAGTGATGTTTATATATCTGTGGAAGGTCCAGGGTGGGAAAAAGAACTCTTGTCTCTGGGAGTCACGTGTGAATGTTGTGATTAAGCACCTTGATTAGCATTTAATGGCTTTGCAGCTTCAAGGCCTGGCTGCTTGCTGCCTGGGGGATCCTTTGTTAAGAGGTGTCAGCTGGCCCTGATTGTTTCTTGTCTGGAATTCCCTTTTTTCAGAGTCTTGTTTTATTTACTGTGCTGATTTTAGAGTTTTTTAGAAACTGGTAGCCAGAAGGCACTGCAGACTAATTCAACCAGAGGAGTCAGCCATAGCAGAGCACCTGATGAACCAACATGGACACAGAATAGTATTTGAGAACACAGAAATGCTGGGTCACTCCAACAACCAACATGTCAGACAACATAGACAAGCCATTGAAATCCACAAGCATGTGGACCAGTGGTTCTCAACCTTGCTAATTCCGTGACCCCTTAATGCAGTTCCCTATGTTGTGGTGACCCCCAACCATAATATTGTTTTCGTTGCTACTTGATACCTGTCATTTTACTACTGTCATAAATCATAATGTAAATATCCGATATGCAGGCTGGATTTGCATTCACTGGACTAAATTCAGCACAAATACTCAATATGTCCAATATGGCACACAGAACTCCCATGAACAACAGAAAACACTGGAAGGGTTTCGTGGGCATTGACCTTGAGTTTGGGAGTTGTAGTTCTCCTATATCCAGTAGAGTGCTGTAGATTCATGCAATGATGGATCTGGACCAAACTTGGCACAAATACTCAATATGCCCAAATGTGAACACCAGTGGAGCCTGGGGAAAATAGACCTTGACATTTGGCAGTTGTAGTTGTTGGGATTTATAGTTCACCTGCAATCAAAGAAGTTTCTGCACTCGACCACCAATAGAACTGGGTCAAACTTCCCACACAGAATCCCAATGACCAACAGAAAATACTATATTTTTTGATGGTCTTTGGTGACCCCTTTGACACGCCCTCACGACCCCCTCAGGGGTCCCGACCCCCAGGTTGAGAAACACTGATGTGGACCATTTCAACAGAAGGGAGGAAACCATGAAAATGAACAAAATCTGGCTACCAGTATTTTAAAAAAAAATCTCTAAAATCAGACAGTAAACAAAGAGGAACACTCAGAAAACAGGGAAATTCCAGACATGAAACAATCAGGGCCAGCTAACACCTCCTTGCAAAGGATTCCCCAGACAGGAAGCAGCCAGGTCTTGAAGCTGCAAGACCATTAAACGCTAAGCAAAGTGATTAATGGAACGGATGAGGATTTGAACGAGAGGACATAGTTTTAAAATTTTTATTAGTCATTGTTTTTATGTTTCTAAATGTATTGTAATGTTTCTTTTTTGCTTTTTAATCAATGTATGTATTTTATATATGGCATCGAATTGTGCCGACTTTGCATGCCACCCTGAGTCGCCTTCGGGCTGATATGGGCGGGATAGAAATAGTGTAAATAAATAAAATAAAATAAATTACAGCATTCACACTTGCCTCCAACAGATAAGAGTTCTTTCTCCCACCCTAGATATTATTCCACAGATATATAAACCCAACTTGCCTAGTTTCCAACAGACCTCACAACTTCTGAGGATGCCTGCCATAGATGTGGGCAAAACATCAGGAGAGAATGCTTCTGGAACATGGCCATACAGCCCAGGAAAACTCACAGCAACCCATTTATGAATAGTTCTTTGGATAATAAAGTACATTTAAAAAAAATAAGTTAATGTTAATTTAGATGAAATCCTTACTCATTAATTTGGATCTCTGGACAAGTAAGGGAAAGTATCTTATCGAAGTTCCACCTTGAGAAATGTGGCAAGGGGACTCTAGATTTTGGGTTTTCCAGCTGGGTCTCTGATGAGATGGAGTAAACATATTTGTCATGTGTGAGATGTTGCCAAAATATTTGAGAAGTGTTCTTTAGAGCATTGCCACCGCATGAGTCACCTGAACAAATAGGAAGAGCCTTCATTTGACATGCCAGCCTAAATTATTATTTCCTGTTCTGTGAACCTAAATGACATATTATTAGGATAGGGGCTGAATTTTCAGATTCCCAAGTGGCAAAATGACAGTTGTTTTCTTCAACTATGGCTTTTGCTGGCCACAGGCTGGAAGAGAAAAGCAGAAACCATATGTTTACAGTAAGCCAAGAACTAAATGCATTTGACACCACTTTAAGTGCCATGGGATTTTCAGTTTGGTGAGGTTCTCCCCTTTAAATGTATATACTCAGTTCACAAATGCATTCCAACTGCTTCCCAAGGATCATGCCCAAAAGTACATGTACAACGTAGAACTAATATAGTTTAACACCACTTGTTATAGACACAAACATCTTGTGAGCACCAAGTTGCTTATACCTAAGAGCCTTGGAGTTGAACGTTGGTATCCAAAGCTCAAAATCTATGAAATTACAAGTGAAATTTGGAAGCCAGTGTGATGTATTCATTCTCACATTGGACTGTGGCTCTACAGTAGTGGTCAAAGTGGTCCCTGGTCCAAGTGGTCCCAACTCCCTGGTCAAAATGATCCCTGGTCAAGTGGTCACTGATCAAAGTGGTTCCTCTTCAAATGGTCCCTGGTCAAAGTGGTCCTCGTCCAAGTGGTCCCTACTCCCTGGTCAGGAGGTCCCTGGTCAAGTGGTCTCTGGTCAAAGTGGTTTCTCTTCAAGTGGTCCCGACTCCCTGGTCAAGTGGTCCCTGTTCAAGCATTCCCTGGTCAAGTGGTCTCTGGTCAAAGTGGTCCCTGGCCCAAGTGGTCCTGACTCCCTGGTCAAAGTAGTCCCTGCTCAAGCGGTCCCTGTTCAAGCATTTTAGAGTTTTTTTAGAAACTGGTAGCCAGAAGGCACTGCATACTAATTCAACCAGGTCAAGTGGTCCCTGATAAAGTGGTCTCTGGTCCAAAAAATGTTGGGTACCACTGGTTTAGCACAATGTATTCATTCTCATTCTCACATTGGACTGTGGCTCTACAGCAGTGGTTCTCAACCTCCCTAATGCCGCGACGCCTTAATACAGTTTCTCATGTTGTGGTGACCCCCCAATCATAACATTATTTCCTTTGCTACTTCATAACAATAATTTTGCTACTGTTGTGAATCGCAGTCTAAATATCTGATATGTAGGATGTATTTTCATTCACTGGACCAAATTTGGTACAAATACCTGAAACATCCAAATTTGAATATTGGTGGGGTTGGGGGGGGGTGTGATTTTGTCATTTGGGAGTTGTAGTTGCTGGGATTTATAGTTAACCTACAATCAGAGATATCCACCAACAATGGAATTGAACCAAACTTAGCACACTGAATTTTCATGACCAACAAAAAATACTGGAAAGGGTTGGTGGGCATTGACCTTGAGTTTGGGAGTTGTAGTTCACCTATATCCAGAGAGCACTGCGGACTCAAACAATGATGAATCTGGACCAAACTTGGCACGAATAGTCAATATGCCCAAATGTGAACACTGGTGGAGTTTGGGGGGAAACAGACCTTGACATTTGGGAGTTGTAGTTGCTGGGATTTATAGTTCACATACAATCACAGAGCATTCTGAACCCCACTAATGATAGAACTAGGCCAAACTTCCCACACAGAAACCCCATGATCAACAGAAATGTTGTGCTTTCTGATGGTCTTTGGCGACCCCTCCAACTCCCTCGCAAACCCCCCCCCCCAGGCGTTCGACCCCCAGGTTGAGAAACACTGTTTAAAATCTTGCTCATGTTGTTTTACACTTGGAAGCTGTAGTTTTTACAACACTGCAGTAAGGTATCTGTGGTGTTTTTCTGGTGCGGCAACTTGGGTCAGTGTGGTCTTTGGCAATCCCTCTGACACTCCCTTGCGACCCTCCCCAGGAGTCCCAACCTCCAGGTTAAAAAATGCTATGGTTCAAGCCCCTGTTTAGCTATGTAAACCCATTGGGTGGCTTTGGGAAAGTCATATCCTCTCAGCCTCAGAGAAAAATGAATCCCCTCTGAACAAACCCTGCCAAGAAAACCCTACAATAGGTTGGTTCACTTTATGGTCACCGTAAACCAGAAATGACTTGAAAGCACAAAACAAACAACCATTTCTCAGCATGTTTTAACTTACAGGACTTTTGTAAGGAACCTAGAATATTTCCTTGTGAACTTTTGTGTTTAGACTTGGATCCCATCTCCAAGTATAAACAAATATTCACAATCCTAAAGGTTGTCCTACCTGCTTTGTAAGTTGCTTCTCTTCTTTCTCTTTCGGTTCTTTATTCCTGCCAGGATTCAGTGTCTGCTGTCGTAGTACACTGTATAACAAAATAATTTTCCTGGTTTGAAAGTGTTATTTCCAGTTTAATTCTGCAGTATTTGCTTGGAAAGCAGTTGTTAAGCTCCAGAAACGTTTGTTTTTGTGTCTGCCACAAACTAGGTTGAATTGGTTGAGACTTCATTGAAAAACTATAGCAAAATGTGCTGCAGGATGTCCCCCCAAAACAAAGTTTTTACAGTTTAATAAGCTTTGCCCATGTTTTCATGATAGAATCAATTAGGGAATGACATTTATAACTCAGGAACCAAAATGGTATTAGGTTGTGTAATTGGACACTGAGTTAGCACCAGCCCAAAAGAAGAGCCAGATTTAGGTTGGCATATGTGTGAACTCCAAGGTGCCAGAATGCAGTGGGATGAGGTGACATCAAATACCCTACCCTGCCAAACGTAATAGGAGATGGTTAGCAAATATTACATAAGAACAAATACCCCTGTTGCTCCTGTTGCTTATTCTTCCTTGTGCAAGTTGTAAATATGTGGGTCATATATTGGGAGGAAGGTGTAAATAAATACGATATATCAATCAGATGCTGCAAGTCGCTTCTGTTTGCTAGAAATAATATACGCAAGCTGACTGGCACAACCTGGGGATCACAACCAGACACAGTGAAGACATCTGCCCTTGCGCTTTGTTACTCTGCTGCTGAGTACGCATGCCCAATGTGAAACTTATCTCACCACGCTAAAACGGTGGATGTGACTCGTAATGAGACATGCCACGTTATCACAGGATGTCTACACCCAACACCACTAGCTGTGCTAAACCTCTGACCCCCTTTTCCAAACTTAATTGCAGGTGGAGGGTTGCCTTCAAGCTGTGATAGGCACCAGGATTGTGGCGCAGCTGGCTGAGTGTCCGCTGCATTATTAAGATCACTCTGACCAAAAGGTCATGAGTTCGAAGCCAGCCTGGGTTGGAGTGGGTTTCCAACGAACTGTGTAGCCTGTTGTCAACCTTTGCAACCCAAAAGACAATTGCATCTGTCAAGTAGGAAAATTAGGTACCACCTTAAAGTGTGGGGAGGCTAAATTAACTGATTTATGAGGCCATAAAGAAGACTCCAGCAAAGCATTCCAGCGGGGAAGCATGCGGGAATGCGGAAGTGCTTCATCAGTGTCGCAGATGGACGATGAAAGCGACAGCTTCCCTGGCGGCCAGAAAAAGTTAAATAGCCTCTGTCTATGTCTGTATATGTTGGTATGTCAAAAATTGGCATTGAATGTTTGCCATATATGAGTCCCCTGTGGGGTGAGGAGGGCGGTATATAAAAGCTGTAAATAAATAAATAAAATAAATAGGTGGGGTCTTTACTTTGGTTTTTGTTCGAAAAATATGTTGACGTAATAAATGCTTGGAGGATTCTGGGACTTGTAGTCGAATAAATTAAGACTTTGAAACTCTGATAAGCTTATACACGTACGCAGGGATACTCTTTCTAGATTCTCTTATTCCTCCAAACTACAGCAGATCCACTAAACCATGGGAACCTTCCCAAGTGTTGACTTAACCAAATTCCCATTGATTCTGTGGGTCAACTCGAGTTGGGACTAACAATTGGACACAGTCCTTTGTGTATATTTATAGCATATGGAGATATATGGAAATTAGTTCCACTCTTTGGCCTGCTTGGCAAGGATCCACTGTGACTTTTGGGGATGCAGAACCATGTCAGTCTTCCCTTCTAAGGGTTTGCCTGCGTGCATATCCCCCTCCTCATTCCCCTCCTGGAGGCTTTGCTTTCTTTTTATACAGAGCTGAATCCTTGCTTCTCTCTTAGATTTGGCAGATGTTCAACTCAAAAGCTGGCGGTGCCTCCAAGATTAACCTTTATAAAGAGGGCTTGGCGTGATAACGTTTTTCTCCCTCTCTCTGTCTCCCCCTTTTCCTGCTCTCTCTCTCTGTTGGGAGCCTGGGACTGTTTTTGAAAGGCCCGCATAGAGCATCCCCCCATGGCAATTGTGGCTCCTTGTTCTTGCAGAGGCACATCTGCTCCTGCTGAACACCTGCTGAGGTCTTAAGTCTCTTTCCAGACAACCACCTGGACAGCCCAGCCATCCCCAATGTACTATTGCTAGTACTAGTTAGGCTAATTTGTTATAGTAACTCTCAAGCAACCAGGGATGGATAGATAGATAG
>NW_026847549.1:192607406-192675299 GCF_025583915.1 Anolis sagrei ordinatus
GGTACCTCAAATTTCTATTCCTTATACCACTTGGTTTTGACTGGTGTAAGTAGCAACCCTGTTTGCATCACCCGAGGAAATGACCCAGCTGGAGGATGGTGATATGACACGGGGAAGATATCTTTATTTTTCTCTTGTGAGTCACGTACTCTCTTGCTTTTGCCCGTGCTTGTGTCATCGAAAGCCACTTCCTGCCCCCTTCTACACGGAAGCAAAATTGCCAGATCACGACTGGCTTGAAACATGGCAAGAACATATACATCAGATCAGCAGAGGCAATAGAGAAGGTTCATGGGCTCCAGGGCTAATAGCTCTGCATAGCAGAGTGCAAAGAGAATGGAAGAATGGGACAGAAGTTTAATAGAAGCAAAAAGGTGAGTGGCCACATGAATTTTAAGAAATACCTTCAACAGAATTTAAACTTTGCAACTCTGAAGGTTTTTGAGATGGATCATCACCTGTATATACTTGAGCATAAGTTTAAACATTTTAGCCAAAAAATGACCCAAAATGTTGGGTTGACATTCATGCAATGTAAATGCTATATATTTTCTGAGTAGAGTGATGGAAACTGAGAGCTTTGTCCTTTCCTGGGAAAACATAAAAGAAGTTGTTCTGTCGCGCGCTGGGCTTGAAACGAATTGCTTTTAAAACAGGACGTGCAACTTTAGCCCAGCGGGAAGCCAGGGGGCCCGAAGAGAAATTGTAAGGATTTTCACCATAAACAGTCTCTAGAGGGCTTGTAAAATATAACAAAGTCTTTTATTGGTGAACAATCAACAGAAACTTCTTTTGTCTTCAAAAGGTTAAACAAATGCTTCCAGGCTTTGTGCAACTGGTGGCTTCTAACTGTTACTTTTACTCTAAAGGAAAATCCCTTTCCAAACTTCTCCCAGGCTAACTGTGATCCTAAACCTAACTGATGTGGGCTCCACTACCGGGTTGATCTGCGTCTCAAAGCACCAAGTGGACCTACCAGTAGGCCTGTAGTCACTTCAGCTGGAGTTCTTAGATGTTCAAAGCTGTTTTTTCCCTCCGAAATTCCTCAGAGCTTTAGGGCTGTTTTCCCTGGGAATCTTTGGGAATCCTTTTGCTCTTAAGACTGTTCTCCCCCGGGAGGTCTTAAGGCTTGAAGCCTTTGTACAGGAGAAGTCTGTACACGTCCTGTACATTGACTTTCCTTGCTGAGACTGACTGAAAATGGCTCCCTTCCCTTCTCAACTGTCCTGAACAGGGGGCAGAACCAAACTTAACGATGATGGACAGGGGGCCTGCCCTATAACTGCAAACTTTAACAGGAAGCCACCCTTCTGCAGAATCCCAAGCCTTGGGCTGCAAGCAAACACTTAATAAAAAAGCAAATAAAGTGGGAGCTTCTGGTACAACTGTACCAGCACAGAAGTAGTGCACCACTTCTAACTGTTTTGAATCCCTGATGTGAAAATAGTGATAAATAGCAGCTGGATTGGCTGTCTCCCTTCATGGAATGACCCTCAACTTATCCACGGGTTATATTGAAATCCATAATTTTAGCCCCAGAACCTTTCTTTGACTTATACGTGAGGTTTATATGTATATATAGGTTTATATGCTACCCCTCTATTCTGCCTTGGTTAGACCACACCTGGAATACTGTGTCCAATTCTGGGCACCACAATTGAAGAGAGATATTGACAAACTGGAATGTGTCCAGAGGAGGGCGACTAAAATGATCAAGGGTCTGGAGAACAAGCCCTATGAGGAGTGGCTTAAAGAGCCGGGCACCACACTCCGGGCAGAGAGTTCCACTGCTGAACGGCTCTCATAGTCAGGAAGTTCTTCCTCATGTTCAGATGGACTCTCCTTTCTTGTAGTTTGAAGCCATTGTTCCGCGTCCTAGTCTCCAGGGAAGCAGAAAACAAGCTTGCTCCCTCCTCCCTGTGGCTTCCTCTCACATATTTATACATGGCTATCATATCCCCTCTCAGCCTTCTCGTCTTCAGGCTAAACATGCCCAGCTCCTTAAGCCGCTCCTCATAGGGCTTGTTCTCCAGACCCTTGATCATTTTAGTCGCCCTCCTCTGGACACATTCCAGCTTGTCAATCTCTCTTCAATTGTGGTGCCCAGAATTGGACACAATATTCCAGGTGTGGTCTAACCAAAGCTGAATAGAGGGGTAGCATTACTTCCCTAGATCTAGACAATAGGCTCCTATTGATGCAGGCCAAAGTCAGACATGACTAGACTTAATGTCAAGTGGAAACCTTTACCTTTACCTATATGGTGGTGGAATGGAAAATCACTGGGATAAGCAGTTGCTAATATACCAATGGTAAAACCTTGTATATAGGTCAGCCTATGTCTTCTGTAAAGTAAGCATTAATGAGTTCATTGGACCTTGCTGCAGCATAAAGAAAGCTGGGTAAGTGTGAGATCAGGGAAGTCAACCAAGATTGTCTGTTTTATTGATATGAATTGTTTCTGGATGAGATGCAACATTCCCCTTCCCCATGAGTGTCACATAGATTTAAACATAAATTGCTCCATTAGACTTGAATGTTAATACTTTAAATTACAGCGCTGTCATTTTAATAAAAAGATTTCAGTTCACCAGTTGCTTCATGGTTAATTAATTGGTTGGAGTATGAACTTAAATGTGAATGTGTATGTGACCTCATATCACCATCAAGGAGACTTTTTATTTAAATGTGCAAAAATCTTTAAGTGAGATGAGTGTGATGTACTTTTAATTGTTTAGCTCAACGTTTCCCCTGGGGGTTGGGACCCCTGGGGGGGGGTCACGAGGGGGGTATCAGAGGGGTTGCAAAGACAATCAGAAAACACAGTATTTTTTGTTGGTCATGGCAGTTCTCTGTTGGCCCAATAGTGTCATTGATAGGGCTCAGAATGTCTTTGATTGTAGGTGAACTATAAATCCCAGCAACTACAACTCCCAGATGTCAAGTCTATTTTTCCCAAACTCCACCAGTGTTTATGTTTGGACGTATTGAATATTGTGCCAAGTTTGGTCCAGATCCATCATTGTTTGAGTCCACAGTGCTCTCTGGATGTAGGTGAACTACAACTCCAAAACTCAAGGTCAATGCCCACTACACCCTTCCAGTATTTTCTGTGGTCATGGGAGTTCTGTGTGCCAAGTTTGGTTCAATTCCATCATTGGTGTTCAGAATGCTCTTTGACTGTAGGTGAACTATAAATCCCAGCAACTTATTTATTTATTTATAACTTTTATATACCGGTCTTCTCGACCTCTAGGGAGGGACTCAGGCCGGTTTACAACATGATTCAAAAACAGTAGTTTAAAACATCACACCAATAAAACACATTAATACATAAAATACATTAAAAGCAATCATATAATTACATAAAGCCAAAAGATACCACAATTCAGTACCATCCGTCTGTGTGGCCAGAAGTTCTTGACTCACTCATCAAATGCCAAATTCCAGAGCCAGGTTTTCACCAATTTTCTAAAAGTCAGGAGAGAAGGGGCAGTTCTAATCTCCAGTGGGAGAGAGTTCCAGAGCCGAGGGGCCACCACTGAGAAGGCCCTGTACCTCATCCCCACCAGACGCACCTGCTTGGATGGTGGGACCGAGAGCAGGGCCCCTCTGGAAGATCTTAATAACCTTGATGGTTCATAGGGGAGAATCCGTTCAGACAGGTAAAACTCCCAAATGACAAGATCAATCCCCCCCCAATCCCATCAGTATTCAGATTTGGGCATATCAGGTATTCATGCCAAATTTGGTCCAGTGAATGGAAATACATCCTGCATATCAGATATTTACATTACGATTCATAACAGTAGCAAAATGACCGTTATGAAGTAGCAACGAAAATAATGTTATAGTTGGGGGTCACCACAACATGAGGAACTGTGTTAAGTGGTTGCGGCATTAGGAAGGTTGAGAACCACTGGTTTAGGTGGAATCACTTTTCTTTCAGTTTGAAACCATTGGTTCGTGCTGAAGTCACCTCTGGTTGGGTGCCTGTCCTAGTGTCATTTGGGTTTTTATAGCTTGTCGTTTTGGTCAAAGTCTAAAAGAATCAATCCGGTAATTCTGGCTGAACAAGAGCAAAGCTGTGCCAATATTTTATTATTTTTTATGATGTGAAATAAACAGAAAAGGTTTGGAAAGCACCGTAAGTTTCCAACAGAATCAGAATTGGGCCAATAAGTCCTTCCCCTTTTTGTAAAACCGGAGCAAGGAATCAACTTGGTTCTCGTTTTCAGTTTTGCTCCGACAGTCTCAAGTTTGCATGAACCAGCTTCAGTTTAGATAAGCTATTTTTTTGGGATAACAGGGATTCCTTCAGCCAACATGGCCATTGTAGAACTCTGTATAGCTACAGCATGTAGTGGATTGTGTTAGCTGCTTAGAAACGAATATTCAGCAGCAAGCTAAGCACACCCAACCATTAGAAACAAATAATTAAAAATGTATTTTGAAGTGTCTGAAGATACGAGTAACCCAGGTTTTTTTTCCGTGTAAGGAGCAACTTGAGAAACGGTAAGTCGCTTTTCGTGTTTGAGAATTGGCCGTCTGCAAGGACATTGCCCAGGGAACTCCTGGATGTTTTACCATCCTTTTGAGCGGCTTTTGGGAGCTTATCCCTACCTGATAAGCTAAAGCTGACAGACAGGAGCTCATCCCACTCTCCGGATTCAAACTTTCGATCTTTTGGTCAGCAGTCCTGTCGGCACAAGGGTTTAACCCATTCTGCCACTGGCGGCTCCTAGTTACATCATATACTGTCTGTATATAGAGACAAGGGATCCGATACAGGTTATCCTATTATTAGGTACTAGTCGTCCCCTGCCACGCGTTGCTAGTCTAGTGGTCTGGAAAATAAAGTAATGCGAAAGTGTTGGTTTCTAATGTATGTAATTTCTTTCTGCTTGTGGGTAAACAGTTTTTCTGCTGTTTCTTTGTGAGTGTTGATGTAGAGATTGTCTGGTTTGCCTATTCTGGAACATGCAACATATAATGGTCCTTCTTTAGGGGTCCCTTTCACATCTATGAGACTATATTTGTGTGTTTGTGTGAATCATATATATCAATCTATATCTATGGCTGGATGGCTCTTTGTCAGGAGGGCTTTGATTACCTTTTCTTGCCCTGATGAAGGGAGTTGGACTGAGTGGCCTTAAGTATTTTCTGTTGGTCATGGGGGTTCTGTGTGGGAAGTTCTGTCATTCGTGAGGTTCAGAATGCTCTTTGATTGTAGGTGAACTATAAATCCCAGTAATGACAACTCCCAAATGTCATGATCTTTTTGCCCCAAACTCCATATGTGTGCATATTTGGGCATATGGAGTATTCGTGCCAAGTTTGGTGTATCTAGATCCCTCATTGTCCACATTGCTCTCTGGATGGAGGTGAACTACAACTCGCAAACTCAAGGACACTGCCCACCAAACACTTCCAGTATTTTCTGTTGGTCATGGGAGAACTGTGTGCCAAGTTTGGTTCAATTCCATAGTTGGTAGAGTTCAGAATGCTCTTTGATTGTAGGTGAACTATAAATCCCAGCAGCTACAACTCCCAAATGACAAAATCAATTGTTTTGAGTGATGGTCACTCCTTGGGCTAGTAGGCGTCTTGTGGCCAAATTTGGCGGCAATTCGTCCAGCGGAATTTGAGTTATGACGTCACTCAAAACGAACAGTTCAATTATATATATATATAGAGAGAGAGGGAGAGACTTAAGGCCCTGTTTACTTAAAACTGATAGTATACCCGAATCTTGTAAAAAATGTCTTCATCTGTGATGTCAAGTTGTCCTTGACTCATAGTCACCCCATGAATTCCCCATGAATTTTGTAAGGTTTGCTTCGACGAGGAATACTCAGGTAGGATCTATGCTGCCATATAAATATTGGGATGATCTGCTTTGAACTGGATTATATAGCAGTGTAGACTCATGTCTGTGTTTTAGATGGATTAGGGATCAGCTGGTTTTCCCAGCAGTAGGCAGTAAGAGCACCTAGAGCTTTGGAGAGCTTCTGTTCAACCATCTTAAAGCTCCCTGCTTGAGCGGTAATGGCATGATCATCTGCATAGATGAAACTCTCTGTCCCTTCTGGCAGTGGCTGGTCATTTGTGTAGATGTTGAACATTAATGGAGCAAGTACGCTCCCTTGAGGCAGGCCGTTCTTTTGTTTCCGCCATCTGCTTCTCCTGCCCTGGAACTCAACAAAAAAGCTCCTGTTTTGTAGCAGGTTTCTTATGAGGCAGGTGAGGTGGTAATTTTTTGTGATATTATACATTTTTCTCAGGAGGCGGTGGTTTACTGGGTGGTTCTTCTTTTTATTGTCTGTCTAGCTTTGGTCTCCAGTGGCTTTCTGTTTGCCTATAAACAAAAGGTGGGAAGGATGACGAGGTTGGGAAGATGTTTCCCTGTGTGCAGAGTAAATCCCACAGGTGTGCACAGACTACTCATAAACGTATCCTCTCAGCCTTTGTCAACAGCTTGACCAAAGACCTGGCCAGCCTCCACGGCGTCATGTTTCAGATTTCACAACCTGGCAGGCATAGTTGCACAGCTGAATTGCTTTCCCATGGATTTGGCCGATGGTGTGGATTGTATTTTAACCAACGTGGGGGACAAAAGAGGGAGAGAGCCAGGCAGGCAGGAGATCTGATCAGAAAAACAGGAAGAGGTGGTAGAGAACCGTTGGACGGAAAGACAACTTTTCCGTTAGAAGCAGACTTAAATAGCTCACGGTTTATTTTGTTTTGAATGATTCCATTCAAAGTCTACAGTATTCCTCTGCAGTAATTGCCATGTCTCTGAGAAAACTTGCTTCTTGGAAAATACTGGAATGGCTTTGGGTGTGGTGATGATCCATGGGAGAACAACAACCATGGTTTTCCGACTCTTGTGTCATTGTGGAAGTAGACTTTGTGCGTATTGGGGTGCATCTACACTGTAGAAATAATGCAGTTTGGCCACTGCTATGACTGACCATAAGAGGTCAAGTTTCATGAGCTGTTTTGCTATTTTCGGAAATATTACCGATGTCTCACTATTTATTTATTTATTTATTTACAGTATTTATATTCCGCCCTTCTCACCCTGCAGGGGACTCAGGGTGGATTACAATTTACACATATATGACAAACATTCAATGCCAAAGACACACAGCAGATATAGACAGACAGTCAGAGGCCATTTAACTTTTCTAGCCGCCAGGGGAGCTCTGCGACACTGATGAAGTACTTCCGCATTCCCCGCATTCTTTGCTGGAGTCTTTTTTATGGCCTTGTAAATTAGTTAAATTAGCCTCCCCACACATTGGTGGTACCTAATTTTCCTACTTGACAGATGCAACTGTCTTTCGGGTTGCAAAGATCGACAACAAGCTACACAATTGATCGGAAGCTCACTCCGACCCGGGCTGGCTTCAAACTCATGACCTTTTGGTCAGAAGTGATCTTAATGCAGCTGACACTCAACCAGCTGCGCCACAATCCAGGTGCTACATAGAATCATGGAATCATAGAGTTGGAAGAGACCTCATGGGCCATCCAGTACAACCCCTTTCCAAAAAGCAGGAAAATTGCATTCAAAGCACCCCCAACAGATGACCATCTAGCTTCTGCTTAAAAGCCTCCAAAGAAGGAGCCTCCAACACACTCTGAGGCAGAGAGTTCCACTGCTGAACAGCTCTCACAGTTAGGAAGTTCTTCCTAATGTTCAGGGGGAATCTCCTTTCCTGTAGTTTGAAGCCATTGTTAATAATAATAACAAAATAATATAATAAAACTTTATTTATACCCCGCTACCATCTCCCAAAGGACTTGGTGCGGCTTACATGAGGCCGAGCCCACAATACATCAATAATAAAGCAATAACAACAAATAATACAAAATAATAATATAAAACTCATAACAAAAATAAGCAATAAACATTAACAGTAACACAACAACAATTAAAACCTATGGCTGGGCCAAATGTAGTAATTAAAATTTAAAGATAATTTTCTGCGTACTAGTCTCCAGTGCAACAACCCTCCTCTCTATGACTTCCCCTGACATATTTCTACATGGCCCTCATCATGTCTCCTCTCAGCCTTCTCTTCTCCAGGCTAAACATGCCCAGCTCTTTAAGCTGCTCCTCATAGGGCTTCTTCTCCAGACCCTTAATCATTTTAGTCAACCTCCTCTGGACACTTTCCAGTTTGTCAACATCTCCCTTCAATTGTGGTGCCCAGAATTGGACACAGTGTGATTCCAGGTAATGTGGTCTGACCAAGGCAGAATAGAGGGGTAGCATGACTCCCCTGGATCTAGAAACTAGACTCCTATTTATTGTTGAAGGCTTTCATGGCCGGAATCACTGGGTTGTTGTAGGTTTTTTCAGGCTATATGGCCATGGTCTAGAGGCATTCACTCCTGACGTTTTGCCTGCATCTATGGCAAGCATCCTCAGAGGTAGTGAGGTCTGTTGGAACTAGGAAAAAGGGTTTATATATCTATGGAATGACCAGGGTGGAATGACTTAGGAGAGAATGCCTCTAGACCATGGCCATATAGACTTCTATTGATGCAGGCCAAAATCCCATTGACTTTTTTTGCCGCCACATGATATTGTTGGCTCATGTTCACCTTCCTGTCCACAAGGACTCCAAGATCTTTTTCACACGTACTACTGTTGAGCCAGGCATCGTCCCTCATTCTGTATCTTTGCATTTCATTTTTTCTGCCTAAGTGGAGTATCTTGCATTTGTGCTTGTTGAACTTCTTTTTGTTATTTTTGGCCCATCTCCCATAATGCCATAGCATTGAGCCATGGCAGCTAAAGTAGTGTAATTAATTCCACCCTTTGCGATAAATCTTGGAAGGTCAAGAAGGAATCTTATGTCCAGTTTTCATTATTTTGTATGTCAGTAACATTTATTTATTTTGCACTTGGCCTGCATATATGGAGTCCTTGAGTGTGAAATAAAAAGTTCTGTTCCTGGTAAAATAACTGTGGAGCCAGAAAACTGGAAGCACCAACATCAACAGCTGAAGCTGCTCTTGGCTTGGATAGGTGTTTATGCTGAACCTTTGGAAGACCCAAGGAAACAAAATGTTCCAGCGCTCGAGAGCAACCATTAAGAGTTAATTGTTTTTTTCCCCATAGGGTTAGTGTCCTTAAATGTGCTACCTGTTCATTTTTGAGATTGCAAGAGGACATTTTTGCAGAAGTAAGCTGTACAACGAGTCAGTCTCTACAAAAGATGGATGAGATCAGTGGTATCACAACACTACCGCTTTCTTGTGGAGGTTTAATTTCAGTGTCATGCCGAAAACCTCGTAAATCAGTCTTGACTATGGTGTGGGAGGGCAGGCAAAGTTGGCAAAGTAGAATTTGTAACTGGATAGCAAATAAGAATTGGAAATCATGGTTTGAAAGTATGTCAAAACAGTTAGCTCAAACCGTGGTTAGCTCAAACAATCGTTTTCACACTCTTTCAAACCATGGTGTGCCTCTGCTATCCAATGGTTTGGATTTACTATTTGTTGTAAGGTTGGATTTGGGATTTGGGTGGGAGATTTAGGCTAAGATCGTACATTGGGAAATCTAGCACATAGCTATGTCTCCAAGGGCAAGCCCCTATCCATTTTTAAGCAATGGAGGGTCAACATCCATTGTCCTGTATCTGGGTGCCCTGCAAGAGGACCCAAAATATGTTATTGCATCACTTGGAAAATATCTAGTGCAGTGTTTCTCAACCTGGGGGTCGGGACCCCTGGGGGGGTCACGAGGGGGTATCAGAGGGGTCCCCAAAGACCGTCAGAATATACAATATTTTCTGTTGGTCATGAGGGTTTTGTGTGGGAAGTTTGGCCCAATTCTATCATTGGTGAGGTTCAGAATGCTCTTTGATTTTAGGTGAACTATAGATCCCAACAACTACAACTCCTAAATGTCAAGGTCTATTTCCCCAAACTCCACCAGAGTTCACATTTGCACATATTGAGTGTTCGTGCCAAGTTTGGTCCAGATCCATCATTGTTTGAGTCCACAGTGCTCTCTGGATTTAGGTGAACTACAACTCCAAAACTCAAGGTCAATGCCCACCAAGCCGTTCTAGCATTTTCTGTTGGTCATGGGAGTTCTGTGTGGCCAGGTCTGATTCAATTCCTTCCTTGGTGTTCAGAATGCTCTTTGATTGTATGCGAACCATAAATCCTAGCAACTACAACTCCCAAATGATAACATCAATCTCCCCCAACCCCACCAGTATTCAAATTTGGGCGTATCGGGTATTTGTGCCAAATTTGGTCCGGTGAATGAAAATCCATCCTGCATATCAGATATTTACATTACGATTCATAACAGTAGCGAAATTACAATTATGAAGTAGCAACAAAAATAATGTTATGGTTGGGGGTCACCACAACCTAAGAAACTGTATTAAGGGGTCGTGGCATTAGGAAGGTTGAGAACCACTGATCTAGTGCCTCCTCCATTGATCACTCCGTTCTTCAGTGACTTGGAAGTGGCTTTGTTAGAGGGAGTGTTGTTGTTTAAAAGGTGGAGTGGTGGGTGAGTTTAATTGGTGTGCAACGTGTGAAGACTTTTGACCTGTGCAAAGACCAAAGCCATGGGTTACAATATGTCAGGACTTCGGGGCAAGAAGATGAGGAGGAGAAGGGTTTCCTCCCAGCAGAGGAATCTGAGGCCCAGGTGGATGAACAGTCTGATGCTGTAGAGCAGTGGTTCTCAACCTGTGGGTCCCCAGGTGTTTTGGCCTACAACTCCCAGAAATCCTAGCCAGTTCACCAGCTGTTAGGATTTCTTGGAGTTGAAGGCAAAGCATCTGGGGACCCACAGGTTGAGAACCACTGCTGTAGAGATTGCCACTACTAAGCAGGAGCAGGACCCTCCAGGAATGGAAGCACCTGAGCCTGGGCAGGAGGAGGCTCTTCCAGGGAAAGAGCTGGAGTTAACTCTCCCTGCCCAACTTCAACTTAGGGTTGATACCATCCAGCTGCAAATGTCCAGTTGGGTGGCTCAAAAGAGAAACACGTAGCTGTAAGGACTTTTCAGGAACAGCATAAAAGGGCTGGTGCTTGTAACAATTTGTGGCTGGAAGTAATCATTACGTTGGTGCTACAGCCGTAGTCTTTGGTGATCCTGTGCCTTATTTATTTATTTGTCGTGTCAGGGCAACCAGTCAACTGTATTACATTTCTAACAGAACAAAACAAACAAACAGACAAAACACGAAGTGTGCAAGCTTGGTAGCTGATTAAACGTCCTTTGACCAGTATCTGGCCACTTGGAGTGCCTTTGGTGTTGCCACAAGGAGGTCCTCCATGGTGCATGTGGCAGGGCTCAGGTTGCATTGCAGCAGGTGGTCAGTGGTTTGCTCTTCTCCACACTCGCATGTCGTGGATTCCACTTTGTGGCCCCATTTCTTGAGGTTGGCTCTGCATCTCGTGGTGCCAGAGCACAGTCTGTTCAGTGCCTTCCAAGTTGCCCAGTCTTCTATGTGCCCAGGGAGGAGTCTCTCATTTGGTATCAGCCATTGATTGAGGTTCTGGGTTTGAGCCTGCCACTTTTGGACTCTCGCTTGCTGAGGTGTTCCAGCGAGTGTCTCTGTAGATCTTAGAAAACTATTTCTTGATTTAAGTCGTTGACGTGCTGGCTGATACCCAAACGGGGGATGAGTTGGAGATGTCACTGCCTTGGTCCTTTCACTATTGGCTGCTACTTCCCGGCGGATGTCAGGCGGTGCAATACCGGCTAAACAGTGTAATTTCTCCAGTGGTGTAGGGCGCAGACACCCCGTGATAATGCGGCATGTCTCATTAAGAGCCACATCCACTGTTTTAGTGTGGTGAGATGTGTTCCACACTGGGCATGCGTACTCAGCAGCAGAGTAGCATAGTGCAAGGGCAGATGTCTTCACTGTGTCTGGTTGTGATCCCCAGGTCTGGTTGTGATCCTGTACCTTATCGTGTACTATTTGGATTTTGGACTTGGACTTTTTGGTGAGACTCTGGCTTGGAATGGAATTAGAATTTGCTTTGCTTGCCACTTTTTCTTGGACAGACTATGGCTTGAATCTCAGATTACCTCTGACCACGCTTTGGAAGAAAGGCTGTAGACCTTACTGCAAATTGGACTTAGGCTGGCACTCCTCACTTTCAGTATGCCAGCCATAGGTAAAGGTAAAGGTTTTCCCCTGACATTAAGTCCAGTCCTGTCCGACTCTGGGAGTTGGTGCTCATCTCCATTTCTAAGCCGAAGAGCTGGCGTTGTCCGTAGACACCTCCAAGGTCATGTGGCCAGCACCGTTACCTTTACCTGTGCCAGCCATAGTTATTGCCATTTCTTTACCAGAACCATAGAGACAGGAATGAACAGAAAGAGTAGAAGCGTTATTAAAGGTGAAAGCAGGAAAAACTTGATAAAAATTTGGAAGTTTGAACGACTGTTTATCTGCTTTGAACTGGATTATATGAGGCATATAATCCAGTTCAAAGCAGATAATCTGGATTTTATATGGCAGTATAGATGGGACTGGGCTTCCATATAAAAAGAGGATAAAAAAGAACTCTCAAGTATTGGGAAAATCCCTTATTCCATGCTGTTTTGTTGATCCTATTGAATTCTGTATTTCACTGGAGGTAAAGCTCATTTTATTTTCATCTGTGACTCCAGAGGTGCTTGTCTTGTGGAATATTCCACCCGCTGACTGTTGAGAATGCTGCCTTGAGCAGTTGCAGAATAAAATTTGAGATTTTTAGATAGCCTGTCTGAACTGCACAAAGATATCAGTGGCAAAACAAGAGAGTTTAGGTATGTTGCCTGACCCGCAGCTGTAACTGGTCATCTAGATATAGCAAAGCATGTTGTACTTTGTGTTGCTGTTCCTTCGACCTTATTTTGCTATATTTATCACCATTTTCCATAAACAGCAGTGACACCGATAAACGTTTTAACACATAGTTAACTTTGTTATTTTTACTGGCTTGTGCCTGAGTTTAGCAATCCAGAGTTCTCCGCACATGCCTTTGCTTCTTCATTCATTTCAACGAAGATGCAGTAATCCTTTTGTATTTCTTTTCTCATATTTTTAATGACTTTTCTTGTTTACAAAGACCTCAGCTGGTATACAGCACACTTAGCAATAAACAGTGCCATTAGAAACAAACCCAAGCTTCAATTAGAACATAAAAACAGCGGCACGTAAAGTTAGTGGTTGATGCTGCTTCAGGCTGTGGAGAATACATGAATTTTCCTGATTATCTCTTTGAACTGAGACTAAAATCAACCACCTGGAGTCATCAGCATATTTTGTCCATTGTTTGAAGTGCATTTGGTCTCCCGAGTCGATGCATAGAGGTTAAAAAGGGAAAATCCCTCCATGGGAACTTCTGTGGTATCTCACTGGTTGGATTAGATCAGTGGTTCCCAACCTTTTTTTGACCAGGACCACTTGACCAGGGACCACCCTGACCAGGGACCATACCCCAACATTAGTACCAAAAGGCTTACAAAACAGTTTTTGGTCAATTTTAGATTTAGTTCAGTTATTTGGGGTTCTGATACAGAAAATTCCATGGGATAGACCACATCAGCTCTAGTTTCTGATACAGAACATATGCCATCCAGTAGTTTCCATCTGTTTGCCTGCAGAAAACCATATTTAATAAGTCTCTGCATTATAAGAAGGTTTTGCTAGACCAGTTGCTCTAGTTGCAATGGTGTAGTAACGGTGAGGCTGCGCAGGGGCGGCTCAACCCATTACGCAAAGTAAGCATTTGCAGTATAGTTGATTTTGCCCAGGAGCGCTCTTGAGGTGTTCTTGGGGGAAAATAGACCTTGACATATGCGAGTTGTAGTTACTGGGATGTATAGTTCACCTACAATCAAAGAGCATTCTGAACTCCACCAATGATGGAATTGAACCAAATATGGCACACAGAACTCCCACGAAGAACAGAAAATATATATCAGGGATTGGTTGGGGGCGCCAAAATACTGTTTGCTTACCGTTGAAAATTACCTAGGGCCACCTCTGAGGCCGTGAACCATAATTTAGTTCTTGTTTACCACAAGTAGGGAACCATTGGATTAGTTTAACAATTTCCAAATTTTGATTCTTCAGACATTTTGGACTTCAACTTCCACAAGCCTTGTTAAGTTTATCAAAAATAGGGCTTCTCAAGCTTTTTCCACAAACAAATATTTTCACACAATCCTGGATATATAAACATATAAAATAGATATACAAATCACACACACACACACACACACACACATATTTTAAATCATAAGGAAAGTATAGTATACATGTAATTTTGCTATTCATTAAAGATGGTGGCAAGCTACACAATTTTTTGTGAATCCACATTCAGTTAAAGTACCCTAAATGTGATTGCACCAAAAATACAGCAATGTACCAGAAGTAAACTTCATAACCAGCATTTAAAACCAGGATGGTTTATTTTAATGGTGTATTTTAATATTTTGATAAATGTTTTTAATGTTTATGTATGTGTATGTGAATTTGTGTCCTGGCATTGAATGTTTGCCATGTATATGCTGTGCTCTGCCCTGAGTCCCCTTCGGGGTGAGAAGGGTGGAATATAAATGTTTTAAATTAATTAATTAATTAATAATAAATTTACGTGTGGTAAAACTGGGATAAGCTTCTATTCCTTAGGATGTCACAGGATTGCAGAGTCAAAACTTTAGGTTTAAAAATATTTATTGAATTAAAAGAAATACATTCTAGATAGAAAAAGTATTGGATCTAAGTAGCTTACTAAATCTCATCTTCTAAAAAAGTAAAAGGACAAGTAAAAAAAAAATCCATGCAGCTACATTTTGCCTAAAGAGAGAGGCAAAATGCGTCCTCACTGGAAGGAAGAAAAAGCAGAAGAGTACAATGGTAGAGACCACATAGTCAACCCAGGGGAATAAAACTTAAAGAGAAAGTTCCCTCACAGAATTCCATGTCTGTATCATCAAAGCGGGGAGGAGACAGTGGCTAGCAGGAGGAGGAGAGACAACCTTTTTGGGAAACATGTATGGTAAAGTGGGGAAAGGAATCCCTCAGGTTCATCTTATCTCTAGTCTAACTACTCCAGTGGTTCTCAACCTGTGGGTCCCCAGATGTTTTAGCCTTCAACTCCCAGAAATCCTAACAGCTGGTAATTTCTAGGAGTTGTAGGCCAAAACACCTGGGGAACCACAGGTTGACAACCACTGAGCTACTCATTGAGGTCTGGAAACTTGATGACACAAGAGACTTGTGCAGTCCAGGGATGAAACCCAGCAGCAACCCACAGTTTAAGAAGCTCTGATCTAACAGTCATGAATTATGGGAGCTGGAAGTCCAAAGCACCTAGAGGACCAAATTTTGGGAACCTCTGGATTAGAAGGATGGAACCAAACCCATCATGAGATAATCCAGTGAAATTTATGCATCTTAATAGGATGGCCCCCAACATTCCAGGTGGTTGATGGATTTGATTATCTCTGTTTTCAAAATGTGCCAGACAGGTCCAGACAAATTAGCAGCATTCTGTCCAGTGCTAAATAGAGATCACTGAAATGAATAGGTTGGCCCTGCAGGGTTGGAAGGTCCTTGAGTTCATTGGAGGAACTTGGCTTCTGTTGAAGCTTACTCGATTTTGGCAGCCAGCATTCTTGGGCTCCCTTATACTTTCAGAACGTGTTCTACTGTGAGATAAAACAAAAGATGCTGGGCACTTTCCAAAAAACCAATAACCACAATTCTTGGAAATCTGTGTGAAATTTGGCAAGCGAGATTGTTTCATTTCAGCTGTCTTCAAATATAACTTGTGATCTAGGAAAAGTTCAGATGCAGAAATTAGCCTGGAGGTGGAGTTTTGTGAGTGAAGTCAAGGATCCACAATCTTTTTGGTAGCAAAACATTATTTATATTTATCATACTATTTTATCATGCAATTTCAGGGTGGCAAGCAGAGAAAACAAAATCGAACAACCATTCAAACAGTTCCAGATTGAAATCAGTTTCGATAAGATAGACAAGGTTAAACAATCTTGCAAAAATTGTTTTGGGTCTAAATGAAGGAAAGGGGGATACGAAAGATCTCTTGGTTTCAAAAATGTATGTTCAGTTGCACATCGCTTTGTGGAGCCCTGGGAAGTAGAAAAGCAGTGTACTAATATTGTATATATTTGAGTATAAGCCGACCTGAATATAAGCCAAGGCACCTAATATTACCACCAAAAATTTGAAAAATGTATTGACTCTTGTATAAGCCGAGGGTGGGAAATGCAGCAGCTACTTGTAAATTTGAAAATAAAAATAGATACCAATAAAATTACATTAATTGAAGCAACAGTTTTTGAATATTTACATAACATTGTAATTTAAGATAAGACTGTCCAACCCTGATTAAACTATTATTCTAACCTTCAACAAAAATGTGATTACGTATCCTTCCAATAATAATAAAGAGAGTAAAATAATAAATGCAACAAAAATATTAATAGAGTAAAATACTGGAAATGTAATAATAGAATAAAATAATATATGTAATAATAATAATGAAGTAAAATAATAAATGTAATAATAATAAGGATAGTAAAATAATAAATGTAACAATAATAAATAGAGTAAAATAATAAATGTGACAATAATAGAGGAAAAGAAATGTAATAAAATAATAATAGAGTAAAATAATGTAAATATAATAATAATAATAATATTATAGGAAAATAATACATGTAATAATAATGAGAGTAAAATAATAAATGTAACAGTAATAAATGGAGTGAAATAATAAATGTGATAATAATAGAGAAAAATAAATGTAATAAAATAATAGAGTAAAATAATGTAAATATAATAATAATAATAAAGTAAAATAATAAATGTAATAATAAATAGTATAAAATAATAAATGTAATAATAATAAGGTAAAATAATAAATATAATAACAATAATAAATAGAATGACATAAGTGTAATAATAATAGAGTAAAATAATAAATTTAATAATAAATAAGAGTAAAATAATAAATATAATAATAGAGTAAAATAATAAGTGTAACAATATCAATAATAATAATAATTAGAGTAAAATAATAAAAGTAATAATAATAAATAGGGAAAATAATAAATGTAGCATTAATATATTAAAATAATGTAAATATTATAATAATTAATAGAGAAAACGATAAATGTCATAGGAAATAATATAGAGTAAAATAATAAATGTAACAATAATAAGAGGAAAATAATAAATGTAATAATAATAAGGTAAAATAATAAATATAATAACAATAATAAATAGAATGAAATAAGTGTAATAATAATAGAGTAAAATAAATTTAATAAAAATAAGACTAAAATAATAAATATAATAATAAATAAGAGTAAAATAATAAGGGTAATAATATCAATAATAATAATAAGTAGAGTAAAATAATAAAAGTAATAATAATAAATAGGGAAAAATAATAAATGTAATAATATATTAAAATAATGTAAATATAATAATAATTAATAGAGAAAACAATAAATGTAATAGGAAATAATAATAATGACAGAGTAAAATAATAAATAACTTTGACGTGAGTATAAGCCGAGGGGGGCATTTTCAGCCTTAAAAAAGGGCTGAAAAACCCAGCGTATACTCGAGTATATATGGTACTTTTAATAAATGAGTCAACCATAAACTGGTGTATGTTACTCTGATGGTTCACCTGGGGATACAAGGGCAGTTAAAATACTGCTGCAGGCAGCCATTAACATGCCCTTCTGTGTTTAGCCATTTCCAAACTGCCCTGTCCTGTCCCCTTCCATCTCTGGCTTGGATGAGGGTGTGCTGGAGGTCACATCATGTGGAGCAGGCGCTTGGAGACCTACTGCCCCCAGAAAACCTTTTCTGCACCGACTTGCCTGCCAGGAGATGGCTGTCATAGATTCCCAGTGCGTTGCAAAGGATCCTGGGAAACATTCCAGAGAGCACGTACAGAGTTCACTCAGGGGCACTGGCCAGGGCTGGTGGAGCCTCACCACGACCAGGCATGAACCGAGAATGCCAGCCAGGACACGCCTAGCTCTGTTCTTTCCTTGCAAAGGAGAGTTTGGTAAACTGCCCTTTGAAGGAGAGTCCTTCCAATACTAGCAAAGTCTTGGAAAAGGTCCTTTTATCTATGGAAGCCAAATTGCTCCCCATTTTAACATGTAGGAATATACAATCAAAGCACTCCTGACACTCCCAGTGCACAATCGCTGGCACTGGGACTGTGGTGCAGCTGGTTGGAAGTCAGCTGCATTAAGATCACTACTGACCAAAAGGCCATGAGTTTGAACCTGGCCCGGGTCGGAGTGAGCTTCCAACCAATTTGTGTAGCTTGCTGTTGACCTTTGCAGCCCAAAAGACAGTTGCATCTATCAAGTAGGATATTTAGGTACCACGTATGCGAGGAGGCTAATTTAACTAATTTACGACGCCATAAAAAATAATAGAATCAAAGCGTTGGAAGAGACCTCATGGGCCATCTAGTCTGACCCCCTGCCAAGAAGCAAGAATATTGCATTCAAATCACCCCTGCCTCGAGCAGACGAGAGTTCTTTCTCCCACCCTGGACATTCCTCTGAGGATGCCTGCCATAGATGTAGGTGAAACGTCAGAAGAGAATGCTTCTGGAACATGGCCATACACCTCAGAAAACACACAACAACCCTGACCTACTATACAGAATCATAGAGTTGGAAGAGACCTCATGGGCCATCCAGTACAACCCCCTGCCAAGAAGCAGGAATATTGCATTCAAAGCACCCTCAACAGATGGCCATCCAGCCTCTGTTTAAAAGCTTCCAAAGAAGGAGCCTCCACCACACTCCGGGGCAGAGAGTTCCACTGCTGAACGGCTCTCACACAGTTCTTCCTCATGTTCAGATGGAATCTCTCTTCTTGTAGTTTGACGCTATTGTTCTGCATCCTAGTCTCCAGGGAAGCTGAAAACAAGCTTGCTCCCTCCTCCCTGTGGCTTCCTCTAACATATTTATACATGGCTATCATATCTCCTCTCAGCCTTCTCTTCTTCAGGCTAAACATGCCCAGCTCCTTAAGCCGCTCCTCATAGGGCTTGTTCTCCAGACCCTTGATCATTTTAGTCACCCTCCTCTGGACACATTCCAGCTTGTTCAGAGGAGGGCGGGACAAAGAATGAGGAAGTACTCCATCAGTGTCACAAATGGATGGTGAAGCGACAGCTCCCCTGGTGGACAGAATACCCTCATGAAAAAGCTGGAATGTTAAATAGCCTCTGTGCGTCTGTCTATATATGTTGTGTGTCTATGGCATTGAATGTTCGCCATGTATATATACATTGTAATCCACCCTGAGTCCCTTGCAGGGTGAGAAGGGCAGAATATAAATACTGTAAATAAAATAAAAATAAAATAGCCTTCCAGCCCATGTTTAAAAGCCTCCAGAGAAGGGTACTCAGCCATACTTTGAAGCAATGTATTTTGGAGATAAGATTCAGTATTTTGCATAAAATCATAGAATCGTACATAGAATTGGAAGAAATAAACAATTTAAAGCAATTGAACAACAATTTAAAACAACATCAAACAACATATGTAAATATTAGACGATTATTGTGCTTAGATCCAAAGCTAGATAATCAAGTAATCATATTGATCGATCCAGGTTCAATTCCAAATGTATTGTACAGATGATTATACTGGGCCAAATGTTTGCTCCCAAAGCCAAGTTTTTACTTGTTGTGAAATGACAGGAGGGAAAGGGCCGATCAAATCACACTAGGGAGGGAGTTCCACAGCCAAGGGACCACCACTAAGAAGGCCATGTCTCTCATCTCCACCAGTCATGCCTGCGAAGATGGTGGGAACGAGAGCAGGGCCTCCTCAAAAGATCTTAACTTCCACAATGGTTCAAACAGGAGATGCGTTCGGACAGGTAAATAGGGCTGACGTCATTCAGGGCTTTATAGGCCAGAGCCAGCGCTTTGAATTGTGCTTGGTAGCAAACCAGCAGCCATTGGAGCTGGCACAACAGCTAGGTTGTGTGTTCCCTATACCCTACTCCCATCTGGCAGCTGCACGTTGGACTACTTGAAACTTCCAAACAGTCTTCAAAGGCAACCCCATGTAGAGTGCATTGCAGTAGTGTATACGAGATGTAACTAGCGTTTGGACCACTGTGGCCAAATCTGACTTTCCAATAGATTTTGTATAATCATCATCATCATCATCATCTTCATTTATATTCCACTCTATCTCCCCATGGGGATATACAAGAGTTGAATGAAAAGTAATGCCTCCACCATCATAACTCTTCAACAGATGGCAGTACTGGTATGCTGCAGGTACTGGCTTGTTCAGTAAACTCTCCTCTACAGTTCCATTTGGGCGGGAAGTCTTAGCATTGAACAGTTGTGTTGTTAAAGTGTGAAGGATGGAACCCTGTGCAGACGGTCAGTCAATGCGACTTAAGCAACGTGCAGTCATTGAATTCTTGACAGCAGAAGGTGTCACCCCAAAGGAGATTCATCAGAGAATGCAAGCTGTTTATGGTGATTGTATTGATGTGAGTACTGTGCATCGTTGGGCGAGTAAGTTTAAAGATGTTGAGGTGGGAACATCTGACTTGTGTGACAAACAAAGAGTTGGACGTCCTGAGTCAGCAACCACTGAGTTTCACAAGCAAAAGATTGATTCAGGACGGTCGTCATATCACTCAGAGAGAAATTTCAAGTATAATCGGCATTTCACAAGAACGTGTAGGTCACATTATTGTTTTGCTTGGCTATTGGAATATCTGTGCACGATGGGTACTCAGGATAAGAGAACTGTGAGATGCTGGTTGCGGAAACAGAGTGTCGACTTCTTCCATAATGGCTTCAGAAAACTTGTTCATTGTTGGTAGAAATGTATCCAATTGTCTGGTGATTATGTGGAAAAGTGAATAGTGGTAGTTAAAGAGCATGTTATAAGGATTATTTCTGTGTTTGATTTATTAAAATATTCCTATCCAAAGTAACGAAGGTAGAGGCAATTCTTTTTATTCGGTCCTCGTAAATATGGTGTTAGTTTCTGGCATATTGGGTAACATTTTTTTACTGGTTCATCCCATCCTGTGGCATAAGAAGTACTGCTTTGGAAGATATGCCTTGCATTGCTGCACCGCTAACTGTTTTCCTTTTCCTTTTCTCTTTGCAGGTAGCTGTATTCGGTTGGGTGGCAGGCAGACCCAAGGGGCACCATGAAGATTTTGGGGCCCCTGGAGAGCCAGAGGTTGTCTCTCCTCCTGGAGATGGCAATCTCTAGAGAAGCTCAGATGTGGAAAGTACACGTGCCCAAAATTCAGGCTAATCAGGTAAAGTTTGTTCATGACGCTGAGTTGTTTTCCGGGGTGCATCTACACTGTAGAATTAATGCAGGTTGAGACTGCTTTCATGACCATGGCTCAATGCTATGGAATCATGCGAGTTGTAGTTTTGCGTGGTCAAAATAGAACTGCAACTTCCAGCATTCCATAGCATCGAGCCATTGCAATTAAAGTGGTACCAAACTGTGTTAAGTCTACAGTGTAGCTGATTTAAGCAATGTGAAACACTTTTGTTGTACTTATGGATTTCCATCTCACGTCTCAGCAAAGAGCTGGACCTGTTCAGTCAAAGTTCAAGAGTTTATGTTGAGAAGGGAGCTAGCCTTATAGCTTGACTGGATGAGTAATGTTTATTTTGAGGAGCCTGTGTGCAAAATCTGAAGAACAGACTGTGCTGTCCTTGCTACGGCTGTCAAACAACTGCTAGGAAAGGGCCCCTGTGCAGCCGCTTCATGCAAATCGACTCCATCATTCTAGTATATACGCTTGGATGGTCTGCAACTACTTTGGGATGTACTTTCCACTTAGGCTTAATCTCCATTACATCACTGCGCACTCTTCCCTGATGGAGAGTTCAAGTATTCAATGCTAGGAAGTAGGTATCTCTTATAACTAAAATGGTGTGGCCACCACAAATACGAGTTTGGGGCCATTTGTAATAATTGCAAATATTTTAGAATATTTAGGTGCAGTATTCCAAAGCTCAATGGCGTTGTTTGCGGCTTCTTCCTTTAGTTTTCTTAGTTCAGTGGTTCCCAACCTTTTTTTGATCAGGGACCAGGTTTTTTTTTGTTAGCACGAACCACAAGGTTCAAGAATAATAAACTGTTACAGCAATCTAAAAATAAATTAATTAAAAAATAAAATAAAATAATTTTAAAATTAATATATTAATATTAACATGAATTAACAGTACAATTATAATATTTAAAAAGAGCATTTTAAATAGAAAATTAAATTCAGTTTGTGATTTTTGAGCTTGCACCTTCTTTACAAGTTGGGTGATCCTGAGGATAATAATTATTACTCAAGGAAGCAGGAAGGAGGGAGAAAGGAAGGGGGAGGGAAGGAAGGAAGAAAGGACCAAGGGAGAAGAGCAAGAAGGAATGGAGGGCTGGAGGGAAGAAAGGAAACAAATGGGGGAGGAAGGAGGGAGAGGAGGAAGGAAAAAAAGAAGGAAGGAGGGATGCAAGGAAGAAAGGGATGGGACTGAGGGAGGAAGGAAGGGAGAGAGAGGAAGGAAAGAAGGAAGGGAATAAGGAGAGAAGGAGAGAGGCAAGGAAGAAAGGGAGGAAGTGAAAAGGGAGGAAAGGGAGGGAGGGAAGGAGGAGGGAAGAGCAAGAAGAGGGAGAAGAAGGAGAGGAAAGGGAGAGGAAGACTGAGTAAAGGGATGGAAGGAAGGAGAGAAGGAAGGAAGGAAGGAAGGAAGAAAAGAAAGAAGAAGGGATGCAAGGAAGAAAGGGGGAAGGGATGGGACTGAGGAAGGAAGGAAGGGAGAGAGAGAGAGGAAGGGAAGGAAGGCAAGAAGGAGGGAGAGAAGGAATAAAAGAAGGAAGGAGGGAGGCAATGAAGAAAGGGAGGAAGGGAGGGAGGGAGAGAGGGAAGGAGGGAGGGAAGGAGCAAAGAGGGAAGGAGAGAAGCAGGGAGGGAGCAAGGGAGAGGAAGAGATGGTACCAAGGGATGGAAGGAGGGAGAGAGAGAGAAGGAAGGAGGAAGAAAAAAGGAAGGAAAGGAGGAAGGAAGGAAGAAAATAAGGAAGGAGGGATGCAAGGAAGAAAGGGAGGAAGGGATGGGACTGAGGGAGGAAGGAAGGGAGAGAGCGAGGAACGGTAGGGAGCACGGAAAGAAGGAGGGAGAGAAGGAAGAAAAGAAGGAAGGAGGGAGGCAAGGAAGAAAGGGAGGAAGTAATGGGACTGAGCAAGGGAGTGAGGGAAGGAGGAAGGAAAGGAGCAAAGAGAGAAGGAGGGAAGCAGGGAGGGGGCAAGGAAGAGAGAGAGAGATGAAAGGATAGTACCAAGGGATGGAAGGAAGGAGAGAGAGAGGGAGAGAAGGAGGAAGAAAAGAAGCAAGGAAGGAAGAAAGAAAAAATGGAAGGAGGGAGGGAAAAGAGTGCAAGGGAGGATATGGGGCCAAGGAAGGAAGGAGGGAGAGAGAGAAAGAAGGAAGGAGAGAGGGTAGGAAGGAAATAAAGAAAGCAAAAAGGAGGGAGGGAAGCAGGCTCCGGGGACTTCCTGAGGCCGGCCTTTTCCGTCTTAGGCATTTTGTGGAAGAGACGCGCCATAAGTTCAGGCAGGAAAACGCAAAGAATTCCTCCTCCTCTTCCTATTTTTCTCTGCTCCTCCTTTCTGCTTTTCCCCCTTCCAGTTTTTCTTAGTGCGGAGCTCTAAAAGTCAGCCATGGCAAACCAGGATACTTTTTGCTTTGACAACACAGGTTGTATCGCACTGTGAAATTGAACTGCCCTGGCTCAATGCGATGGCATCCTAGGAGTTGTATTTTACAAGGTCTTTGCTATTTTAGTTCTCGCAGACCACTGGTGGTCCAGGTTGTGAACCACTGACTTAGATGGAACAAACCAAAATGTGGAAGATGGAAGTTGATCCACTGTCAGACAATACAATAAACAAACTCACATTACAGTGTGATCAAGGAGTGCATCAGTCATAATCGTGCAACTTAAGTTCCTCGCAGTTTCCTCGCTTGTGTCATGCGAATGCATCTATTGGAAATATGTATGTATGTATGTATGTATATGCAGGGCAAGTTGACAGCATTGTAAGCAATGAGGCCAGAAGGAAATGATGATCAAAAAAGCCCCCAAATGGTAGACATCATGTGCACGTTCTAGTGTGTTTGGTGTTTGTTTGCGTTTTGTCTTTGCAGTTGTTTGATCAGGTTGTTGTAGCCTTCTGCTTGTTTTCTTTTGTTACGAGTCGAGTCCTTCATGGCGTCATATTTGTGTAAGCTGATCAGTTTGGGTTTTCAGTTGGCTAAGTGCCAAGTGCACACAGAGAAATACAATTGTGGGTGGGAATATCTGGGCTCACCACAGAGAACCTGCTTCAAAACCATGGAAACAGCCTTTGCAAAGGACTCTCTCGCGTCCCTAGGAATCATGCAAGGCTTGGCTTTGTGTTTCCACTTAACTCTATACTCCCAGTTTGCATTCAAGAGTCATCGCGTCAGTCATTTGTTTTGTAGCAGAGGAATTTGGTTTTGTTAATTGGGGTTTCTTTCTTTGTAAGACAAGCAGGTGCCTTTTCAATGGGCCAGTTTTGCCAATGGAGGATTTTTGAGTTGCATAGAATTCTTCCCGTTTGCTCACTGCAGTTCCCCACCAACCCATTTAATCCAAGAGAAAGACTTTGATGGAGACGAAGAGCTCTTACACCATCTGCTCAATGGGCTGTCTAGCACAACATTGTTGGAGAACACCTGCCTGTTCTCTTGACCATAGTCTCTTGATTCTGAATCAGAATGGGCTTTTGTAGTCCTTTCCTTCCCTCTATCCAGTGGTTCCCAACCTTTTTTTGACCAAGACCCACTTTGACCAGAGCCCACTTGACCAGAGACCACTTTGACCCGGGACCACTTTGACCAGGGTCAACTTGACCAGAGCCCACTTTGACCAGGGACCACTTGACCAGGGCCTAGTTTGATCAGGGCCTAGCTTGATCAAGGATGATTAGAATGGGGACCATTTGACTGGGGACCATAGATGTTTCTTAGTTTCAGTCCCAGGAACCTTTTAATTGGAGATGGGTGGCATGGAGCATCAGATTTGGCAGTTTCAAATCCTAGCCTCCATCCTTCCAGGATCTTTGTTCAGGGATTTTGATTTCAGCTCTGATTCTGGATCAGAAAGAATCCCCATTTTGAATAAAGATTTGCCTTTTCTAACCAGCTTGATCAGCATCAGTGCTGGGAAACTACTTGTGTTTATTTTTAACATAGTGTTTCCAGTGGATTAGCTTTCCATTTTCAAAATTGCATTGCTGGTATTGATCCAGATGTGACTTTTAGAAGCTGCAATTCTGGTAAATTACTTTGACCTGATAAGCGATATAGGCTGTCCGTCTGTCTGAGCATAATAGTGCTGGTTGGGAGCCTTGAGTGCTTCTTGTGGCTCAGAATGAGGAGTGGGATGCAGACAATTGGACACAAGGGAATATGAATGCCAAATACATGTCTACAAAGTAAAATATGAGTTTTGGGGTACGAGATAATTCTGAATGTGGAATTGTGATATAAATAGTTCCTTTTAGTACCGATGCACATGCAAATACATTCCAAGGGATTCTGGATTTCTGCTGAAACATTGGCTGGATGTGATTTGTTAAGTTGTTGAGATCTTACGTCAAGCCAAAAGTCAGCCAACTCTTTGCTTCATTTGGAAAAATGCTGCACTCGCAGAGCTCAGGCGGTGTTGTATTTCAGTGTCAGTGTTGACTTTTGTGGAGAGGTGGCTGCCAAGGTAGCGGAAATGGTCAACATTTTCTAATGTTACAACATTAAGCCGTATTTCTGGCATTGCAGATGAGTTGGTTGATAACTGTTGGCAGAGCACTTTGGTTTTCTTTATGTTCGGTGCCAGGCCGAGCTTCTCGTATGTTTCTTTAGTTTACATTCCTTATCAATCCCCTTTTCCTCTCCCTTACGACGCCATTAAGTTGTAAGACACAGGGTAGGCCTAAGGGGCTTCACCATAGAAACAGATTATATAAAGGGTTCTGTGACTCGGAAAGGTTGGGAACCACTGCTCTAGGGTATTTAAGCTATAGGGGACCTACAGTAGGGGTGAGGAAAATTCAGCCCTGGGAAAACCTATATCACTCTTCAGAAGGAGTGATGGTCCCCTAGGCTGTTTTTAAAACTTTAGCTCTTCCCAATTACTGTTTTTCTGATAACTCTATGTTTAAACACTGTGTTCTGGATTGTAAATGTCATTTCCTAATGAGTTCTGTCATAAAAACACGAAAAAAGTTTATAAAACTGCAAAAACTTTGTTCTTGCAGGACATTTTGCTATAGTTTTTCAATGAATATCTCATAGGGTCTCAACCAATTCAACCTAGTTTGTCACAGTCAGAAAAAACAAAGTTTCTGGAGTATAGCAACTACTTTCAAAGTAAGTCTTGCACAATTAAATAGGAAATAACACGTTCATACCAGAAACAGAAAAAAAATTCAAATTTTGTTCCATAATGTAATTTACTGTCAGGAGTGGAAATTAACATTGTAAACTGCAGAACCCTCCTGCACTATTTAATATCAAGAAATACCAGTTTTCAAAACCTCAAGTAGGCAATCTTCGTGGTCCTTGGAAGGTCATAAGGACAGCAGATAGGCCCGTGGACTTGCCAACAGTTGCCCAGTCCTGCCCTATTTATTATTTTTTTATGTATTTACTTACAGCATTTATATTCCGCCCTTTTCATCCCGAAGGGGACTCATGGCGGATCACAGAACACATACATGGCAAATATTCAATACCGACAGACAACAGATAGAAATATGTCAGCATTTTCCCCAACTTTGGCATCTTGGAGGTTGTGCTAGATTCTGGCCACAGAATCGCTTCATCCTCTATGATGAAGAGCCTTGATCGCAGACTTCCTCCTTCTTTTGATTGCGGCATTTTCTAGTATTTCTTTTATGGTGCCGTAAAATATCTCCCCGCTTGTGCGGTGTCTTAATTTCTCTACTCACAGCTCTCAACTGTTTTCAAACTGCTTAGGCGGATAGTAAGCTGGGCTGAAGGTCAGGTGCTCACACTGACCCTGGCTTCAAACTGCCAACTGTTAACCAAACAGAACTATGTTAACATAAACTGCATATAAACCACACAAAGAAATTGCAAGTCTGAGTGCTACTTGGTTATCTCGTAGTCCTTGAGAAAGTAAACTGTCTTCAAAATACAGTCCAAATAAAGTCCAAATAGTTCAAATTGTCCAGTTCAAAATATTATCCAAATTATAATGCGACAAGGATCTCCGGGTTGAGGTTGCCTTGTTTCGGGGGACTTCCCCTTCTTCAGGATTTCGTCTTCTTTATAAAAGTGGGTGGTTCATCATACATCCCTAAATGGGTAATAACAAACAACATAATAGATATGCCATATATATATATATATCCATATATAGCTTAGTTTGGATTTTTTCTATGATGCAAAACTTGAAGCTGGTAGATGTATGTCCTTTCTCCAGAAAATGAGAATAAAGAGTACTATCATTGTGTTTGTTTTTTATGCGTGAGCAATGTTCCATAATTCTGACCTTGACCGATCTACTTGTCATACCAATATAAAGAAGGTCACATGGGCATAAAATAAAATATATAGCATTTTCCGAAGAGCAGGTAGTAAAATCATTTAAGGGTATAGCAATCTTCATGGTTGGGTGTGTGAACTGTTGAGTCTTCAAGGATTGGGAGTAACATTCACAGTGTCCACAGTAAGTATGTCCTCTAAGACTAGGTAGAGTTTTTATGGTAGGTTTTATGGTAAGTCTACTTAGTCTTAGAGGACTTACTTACTGTGGACACTGGGAATGTTGCTCAACAATTCACACACCCAACCATGAAGATTACTATACCCTTAAATGATTTTACTACCTGCTCTTCGAAAAATGCTATATATTGTATTTTATGCCCATGTGACCTTCTTTATATTGAAATGACAAGTAGATCTGTCAAGGTCAGAATTATGGAACATCGTAAGTATGTCCTCTAAGACTAGGTAGACTTTTTATGGTAGGTTTTATGGTAAGTCTACCTAGTCTTAGAGGACATACTTATGATGTTGGCAACTTGCATTTTGTCATTGTTATAGATACCTGTGTTTCTTCGAAACCTGGCTTCAAGCCGCCAACTTTCCGATTGGTAAGATCTATTACTGCCAATGCTTAACCAGCTGTGCTAAAGCCTGGCCCCTGCTAAAGCCCGGCCCCTAGAGACTTTCCTGAGCACAGAAAGAAACTGCTTTTTGGAGTATGGATTCCAGAATCCCCATGTAGAGTGGGATATTTGGGGAGTTGTAGTTCAGTCGATTAATTTTTCCAAGTTCTATATTGGAACTTTACTAGAGTCTCGCTTATTAAACATAAATGGGCCGGCAGAAAGTTGGATAAGCAAAAATGTTGGATAATAAGAAAAGATTAAGGAAAAGGGTATTAAATGTCAAATTACGTTATGATTTTTTAAGTTCAGCATCAAAACATCATGTTTTACAACAAACCGACAGAAAAAGCAGTTCAATACATGGTGACGTTATGTAGTAATGGCTGTAGTTACAAATTTAGCACCAAAACTTCTCAATGTATTGAAACAGTTGTTGATCCAGGTGGGAAGCAGACTTCGTTGGATAATACAGAATGTTGGATGAGCGAAGGTTGGTTAAGTGACTCTGCTGTATCTCTAGATCAGTCCTGCTGATACAAGCCAAGGCAACTATTCATTAAATGATGCACTGCAAAATCCAAATAGAGAAAATTGACTGTGCTTTAATTGGTTTCCTCATTATTAGTTCCTTAGGAATGATGTTTGGTTCTCCAATGAAGATTAAGAGAGCCTTTTTGAGCCTATAATTATGGCAGATTTGGGTGAATTGATTTGAATGACTGGAGACCATTGAGACAGCCCCATCCTTTCCTTCCATAGAACATCTCTGCAAGACGCTCTGGCTCTCATCCCAGATAGGTTTCCTGTGCTGGCATTAAGCCGGTGTGTAGGGATCACCATCAATATTATGCACATACCAACAGTTATCCTAGATTTCCTGATTCCACAGGTATCGACCAAAGGGGTGTTTGTGGTGGATTGCACTGAGGGCCACCAAGGCTGTTGCTAACCACAGTCCTCCAGATGCAAAAGACTGGCATTCAGCTCTCAAAGGTCATTCTTTAGCTGTGGGGTGGGTTGATAAAGTTAGATATTAATGTAGAACAGGTGGTTGAGGCATTTGGGCTGTGGAGCTGCCACTAAGAATTTGCCTCACTTGGTGTCTTGATTGAAGTTATGCAATCCCCTTTATTTCTCTAAGTATCCCGTTCTCCAAATGACGATTTGGCCCTTTAACTCAGTTGTTGCCCAGTGGTGAAACCCTGACCTGGAATGAAATGAAAATGCAGTAGTATTTGCTTAAAATGGCTCACTAGCCTTCAGATTCACCCTTCCATACTTAACAGAGTTCTGAATCATGCTTTCCGGCATTATACAAATGACGACAAGGACGCATGTGGCCAAGAATGATCAGAGTGTGGTCAAGAGGGAGAAATTTATGAATGGGGGAAAGGATACACATGCTTAAAACTATAGGGAAGGGCTAGTTTTGGACTTAGTACAAGAAATCTAGTTTCTCCTGGGAGAAAAATACCCTTATGTTCTTAAATAGTGTGTTGCAGTGAGTTTTCCGGGCTGTATGGCCATGAAGCATTCTCTCCTGACGTTTCACCCACATCTATGGCAGGCATCCTCAGAGGTTGTGAGGTCTGTTGGAAATCAGGCAAGTGAGTTTTATATATCTGTGGAATGTCCAGGGTGGGAGAAAGAACCCTTGTCTGCTTCAGGCAAGTGTGAATGTTGGAACTGGGGATTGTGGCACAGCTGTCTGAGTGTCAGTTGCATTAAGATCACTTCCGACCACAAGGTCATGAGTTTGAAGCCAGCCCGGGTTGGAGTGAGCTTCTGATCAATTGTGTAGTTTGTTGTCGACCTTTGCAACCCGAAAGACAGTTGCATCTGTCAGGTAGGAAAATTAGGTACCACCTATGTGTGGGGAGGCTAATTTAACAAAATTTACGAGGCCATTAAAAAAAAAGACCCCAGCAAAGCACTCCAGCAAAAGCATGCGGGGAATGCAGAAGTATTTCATCAGTGTCACAGATGGAGGATGAAAGCGACAGCTCCCCTGATGGCCAGAAAAAGATAAGTAGCCTCTGACTGTCTATATCTGTTGTGTGTCTTTGGCATGAATGTTTGCCATATATGTGTACATTGTAATCCGCCCTGAGTCCCCTGCGGGGTGTTGTTGTTGTTCATTCGTTCAGTCGTCTCCGACTCTTCGTGACCTCATGGACCAGCTTACGCCAGAGCTCCCTGTCGGCCGTTACCACCCCCAGCTCCCTCAAGGTCAGTCCAGTCACTTCAAGGATGCCATCCATCCCTCTTGCCCTTGGTCGGCCCCTCTTCCTTTTGCCTTCCACTTTCCCCAGCATAATTGTCTTCTCTAGGCTTTCCTGTCTCCTCATGATGTGGCCAAAGTACTTCAACTTTGTCTCTAGTATCTTTCCCTCCAGTGAGCAGTCGGGCTTTATTTCCTGGAGGATGGACTGGTTGGATCTTCTCGCAGTCCAAGGCACTCTCAGAGAAGGGCAGAATATAAATACTGTAAATAAATACTGTAAATACTGTAAATAAATAAACTGGCCACCATGATTAGCATTGAATAGCCTTGCAGCTTCAAATCCTGGCTGGTTGCTGCCTGGGGGGATCCTTTGTTGGGAGGTGTTAGCTGCTCCTGATTAATTCTTGTCTGGAATTCCCCTGATTCTTGAGTGTTGCTCTTTATTTACTGTCCTGGAAAAGGATGGCCTTATTGTCCTGTTTGTCCATTAGTGGCAGAGTCAAGAAGGTCCATGAGATTGGTGGCCATATTGTCCATTAGTGATTTGGTTTGGGAAATTATTGTGTGTGCTTTTATTTTTTTATACTGGTAGCCATATTTTTTCATTTTCATGGTTTCATGAGTGGTCCATCACTCTTAACAACTACCACGTCAGACTACACAGAGAAGCTAACTGAAATCCACAAGCATTTGGACAATTTCAACAGAAAGGAAGAAACCATGAACCATGCACATTCTGAATTTTAGGTTCCTTTTATAGAGGACAATCCTCTATAAATATATTTTAAAAGTAATGTATGGTGAAAAGGGACAAGAGCAGAGACTTTGATGTTACTTCCCCATATTTTGAGCAATGGGACAGCAAACTGAACAGGTACACAACTTTCCCAGCCAGGGTTTTCTTTGCTATGGATAGACTTTATTTCCAATTCGGTTATAGTAAAGATTCTAAATGTGCATATTATAGTGCTTTATACATTAGCATATGTACACTTTATGCAGATCAGTGCCTTCTTATGTTCCTCTTGCATGGCATTTCCTCTGCTTTGGCACTACAACACAGCACAGCCCTATTTGTAGGTCAAAACAACATTATCACCACCATCCGAAGCTAGATCGGAAGTGTGGCCTGCAGACACGTTGAATGTTGTGCCGCACAGCATGGGAAGCCTGTTGGATGGAGAGGGAGAGCACTAGATACTGTTCATCCATATGGCATCCTGAAAGCATTTTGGCCAGAGCCGAGCCATCTGTTTCAGCACAAACCTGATTTCTGCTGAGAGCCAGAATGTGACTTTTTCGCCTTCGTGTGTTTGGAATGCTTAAAAATTGTTTCGTCCCCGAAAGCCGGGCTTCTCAGATTCCTGCCTTTGATGCTATTTTCCCCCAACCTAATCTTTTAAGCAGCTTCAAAAGCCTTTTAAGCATCCCCAAATTGCACAAAACCTATTATAGTCATATATCTCTTGGTGTTTCTGTGTGCAAGCTGTGTATACACACACATACACACACACTTTTTATACTAGAGAAGGTAAAGTGTGCCATGGGGAATATGCAAAAAGGTTTCAAAAGAACCCAAAAAGAAAGAGGTTGAATTGTCCCTCCTGAAAACCTTTAGGGCTGGCAGGTCACCATTTTCAAAAGGAACCAAGACACTAGTTAACATGAAAACAATCATCCAGACTGATTTTTCAAAACCAGAAGGGGCCATTTTCAGTTGGGTTCTCATCTCCATATATTTGTCAATCCACACAGTTCTCGAAGTCAGAAAATCTGACCCAGACCTATTGCAGTTAGTTATCCCACGTCAAAACCAAAATTCATTTATGTTTCATACACACCTTATACACATAACTTCATCTGGGTATATGTGTGTGTGTATATATATTTGTATATGTGTGTGCATGTATTTGTGTATATGTGTGTACATGCATGAATGAAGTTTGAGTACATCAGTCGTTCCCAACTTTTTTTTTTTTTACCAGGGACCACTTTGGCCAGGGACCACTCTCCAACATTAGTACTAAAAGGGTTACAAATCAGTTTTTGGTCAACTTTAAATTAGATTTGATTATTTGCGGTGCTGATTCAGAAAACTGAATTGGATAGACCACATCAGCTCTAGTTTCTGATACAGAACATATGTCATCCAGTAGTCACCATCTGCTCACCCACAGGGGTGTCTGTGCCCTACACCATTGGAGAAATTACACTGTTTGGCCGGTATTGCACCACCTGACATCCGCCGGGAAGTAGCAGCCAATAATGAAAGGACCAAGGCAGTGACATCTCCAGCTCATCCCCTGTTTGGGTATCAGCCAGCACGTCAACGACTTAAATCAAGAAATAGTTTTCTAAGATCTACAGAGACACTCGCTGGAACACCTCAGCAAGCGAGAGTCCAAAAGTGGCAGGCTCAAACCCAGAACCTCAATCAATGGCTGATACCAAATGAGAGACTCCCCCCTGGGCACACAGAAAACTGGGCAACTTGGAAGGCGCTGAACAGACTGCGCTCTGGCACCACAAGATGCAGAGCCAACCTTAAGAAATGGGGCTACAAAGTGGAATCCACGACATGCGAGTGTGGAGAAGAGCAAACTACAGACCATCTGCTGCAATGCAACCTGAGCACTGCTACATGCACAATGGAGGACCTTCTTATAGTAACAACGGAGGCACTCTAAGTGGCCAGCTACTGATCAAAGGACATCTAGTCAACTACCAAGCTTGCAAACTTTGTGTTTTATTTGTTTGTTTGTTTGTTAAAAATGCAATACAACTGTTTGGTTTGCTCCTGACACGATAAATAAAATAAACCCACAGAAAACCATATTTAATAATCTAGAGCTGATGTGGTAGTAGTAATCTTTTGTGGGTAGTCAGCTTCTCCCTTCCCAACATCCCCATTGCTTCAGCACTGTAAGAGGGTTTCGTGACACCAGAAACTTCTTGTTGTGTGGTTTCGATGCAACAGTGTAGTAATGGTGGGGTTGTGGACCATATTTTTGTTTCTGTGTACCACTGGTGGTCCATGGACCACAGGTTGGGGATCACTGGTGTACATTGAACCATCAGACAGCAAAGGTGTTGCTGTCTCAGTTGCTTATGTGGATGTTTTTGGATTTTGGAATTCTGGCTGAGAGATGCTCAGCTTGTATCTTGATAGTCTTTCACACTCAGCTGTCTGTGATTAAGGAGAGCCTCTCTCTGTCTGTAGAAGTAGCTGAAACTATAAACCACCAGCCTGTAATAGTCACTATTTTCATGTCCAAGGGACACCGATTTCCCTTTACACAAGACATCTGGACAGGCAAGATAGAAGCCAAGATGTGTGGCCAAAAGTAACCCAAGCTACCCAAATGTTTATTTTCTACAATCTACTTGTATGTTTGCATTAATATGGTATCTGCTTGCAGCCCAGTACAAAATAAAGAATTGGAACAGGATGTACTGACCTTTTTTTCATCACCCCAAACAGTGAGACTACACCAGTTGTGTGTTGGTAAGCAGTTCGTCCTTCGGATCTGACCATAAATAAATTCTAGTCCCTTAAATTATACTACTCAGATGAAAAAACTTTGGAATAACCTGCATAAAATGGCTGAGAGTTCTGTTTACTTCTGGTATTTAAATGCATTCTTGGGTTTGGCATTCTTTAATTCTTAAATATTGTACATTTCGTTTGTGCTGGGCTCCAGTTCATAGCTCTCGGGAATTTTAATAGGTGCACAACCGTATAAGCATGAAATATTCCTCACCCTGTCATAAAATAATCTAGCTCCAAGCTCTTGAATGTTTTATTGTTAAAAAGCAAAAGCATGCTTGAAACTGGAGAACATCATAACTATTTCAAATTTATCTTGGTGTCTGTGCAGAAAAGCAAAGTCTTGCGTTTTGAAGGAAGTACAGCTTTTTCTCTCTAACCCCAACAGTAGAAAGTCTGGGTTGTTGTAGGTTTTCGGGCTATGTGGCTATGTTCTAGAAGCATTCTCTCCTGACCTTTCGCCTGCATCTATGGCATGCATCCTCAGAGGTTGTGAGGTCTGGTGGAAACTAGGAAAATTTGGTTTTATATTTCAGTTTCATATTTATATTCGGTTTTAAAATTTGGCATCCTATATTTGTGTGTTTCATTTATTTTTCCTTAAGTATAGTATCTTACATTTCTCCTTGTTGAAATTTATTTATTTTTATTTTATTTCTCGTGTCAGGGCAGCCAGTCAATTATATTACATTTCTAACAGAACAAAGCAAACAAACAGAGAAAATACAAAATGTGTGAGTTTGGTAGTTGATTAAATGTCCTTTGACCAGTATCTGGCCACTTGGAGTGCTTCTGGTGTTGCTGCAAGAAGGTCCTCCATTGTGCATGTGGCAGGGCTCAGGTTGCATTGCAGCAGGTGGTCAGTGGTTTGCTCCTCTCCACACTCGCATGTTGAGGATTCCACTTTGTAGCCCCATTTCTGAAGGTTGGCTCTGCATCTCGTGGTGCCAGAGCGCAGTCTGTTCAGCGCCTTCCAAGTCGCCCAGTCCTTTGTGTGCCCAGGGGGGAGTCTCTCATTTGGTATCAGCCATTGGTTGAGGTTCTGGGTTTGAGCCTGCCACTTTTGGACTCTCGCTTGCTGAGGCGTTCCAGCGAGTGTCTCTGTAGATCTTAGAAAACTATGTCTGGATTTAAGTCGTTGACGTGCTGGCTGATACCCAAACAGGGATGAGCTGGAGATGTCTCTGCCTTGGTCCTTTCACTATTGGCTGCTACTTCCCGGCGGATGTCAGGTGGTGCAATACCGGCTAAACAGTGTAATTTCTCCAGTGGTGTAGGGCGCAGACACCCCGTGATAATGCGGCATGTCTCATTAAGAGCCACATCCACTGTTTTAGTGTGGTGAGATGTGTTCCACACTGGGCATGCATACTCAGCAGCAGAGTAGCACAGCGCAAGGGCAGATGTCTTCACTTCAACCAGCATGTTGAAATTCATTTTGTTAGTTGTGTCCCAGTTCTCTAATCTGTTCAGACGTTGTGTAGGCTTTGACGAGGAACCATGGAACCTGCAGTCCAAAAACATGGAAGGGACCTCTGATACAAAGGTTTTTATAGAAGACCAATCCTGCAGTCGGTCTCCACTGCAGCTTCCTTTTCCTTTAGTGAACTTTGGTTTGTTTTTCTTCTCTGTTCCAGGGATATATATATTTTTTTCAAAGGCAGTCAGGGATGGTTAAGAAAAACACATTTGACTGGCATCTCGCTGCACCAGCTAACACTCTGGCTCAGCAGGTTTTAAGAATCACCTGAGGGAGGAAACTTCTCCGTGGTTCCAGGCCGCTGAATGTAAATATTTCAGGAGGCCAGCTCTCCGAGTACATGGAGGAGAGAACATTTTAACAGCAGCATCCGCCGCTGCAACTCTTAGCCCTGCATTTAGGCTTCAAATCCTGCTCTTCCCCCAGGGGCACATAATTTCAAAAATCGGCCAAGGAGCGCATATGTGTGCGGAAGCTTTCTCAGGACAGGAATTTTCCACTCCTCTTCTCCTCAAAGCCCTTCGGATTCTGTGTTGTGAAAGTTGAAATCTAAATTAGAATATCTTTCAGCGTCAAAGGAGCCGATCCCACTGTTTTTATTTCAATATGTACAAGATCTGTGTATGTACAATATCAGATAGTAAAAGTATAGAGAGATTTCTCTCTCCAAATCAGAATTCATGCAGAATAGCTGTGTTAGGTGGTCCAATTTTCACCAGTTTGTCCAAAACCCAAATTCGGCTCAGCAAGTGCAGGAGAGGCATTTTTTTTTCTAATTGAAAGTTGACTTTCTTTGCTTCTCCATAAGGCAAGGATCTTCGATTGATTAACTGGAATTGTGGAGCTTGTTTCCAAAAGGTACAATGTCCTTCTGAACAAATGTTTTCTGGAATTGCAAATAACATGCTGAGGATGTGCATTCTTTTGCTGTAAAAGAGGACCAGGTTATGGCACAGCTAGTTAGCAATAGCCAGCTGCATTAAATCACTACTGACCAAGAGGTCATGAGTTCGAAGCCAGCCCGGATCGGGGTAAGCTCCTGACCATTAATAGTCTAGCTTGCTGTTGACCTATGTGGCACAGCTAGTTGGTAGCCAGCTGCATTAAATCACTACTGACCGAGAGGGCATGAGTTCGAAGCCAGCCCGGATCGGAGTAAGCTCCTGACCATTAATAGTCTAGCTTGCTGTTGACCTATGTGGCGCAGCTAGTTGGTAGCCAGCTGCATTAAATCACTACTGACCGAGAGGTCATGAGTTCGAAGCCAGCCCGGGTCGGAGTAAGCTCCTGACCATTAATAGTCTAGCTTGCTGTTGCCTATGTGGCATAGCTAGTTAGTAACTAAATCACTACTGACCGAGAGGGCATGAGTTCGAAGCCATCCCGGGTCGGAGTAAGCTCCCAACCATTAATAGTCTAGCTTGCTGTTGACCTATGTGGCGCAGCTAGTTAGTAGCCAGCTGCATTAAATCACTACTGACCGAGAGGGCATGAGTTCAAAGCCAGCCAGGGTCAGAGTAAGCTCCTGACCATTAATAGTGTAGCTTGCTGTTGACCTATGTGGCGCAGCTAGTTGGTAGCCAGCTACATTATATCACTACTGACTGAGAGGTCATGAGTTTGAAGCCAGCCCGGGTTGGAATGAGCTCCTGACCATTCATAGTCTAGCTTGCTGTTGACCTATGTGGTGCAGCTAGTTTGTAGCCAGCTGCATTAAATCACTACTGACCGAGAGGTCATGAGTTCAAAGCCAGCCCAGGTTGGAGTCAGCTCCTGACCATTCATAGTCTAGCTTGCTTTTGACCTATGTGGCACAGCTAGTTGGTAGCCAGCTGCATTAAATCACTACTGACAGAGAAGTCATGAGTTCAAAGCCAGCCCAGGTTGGACTGAGCTCCTGACCATTAATAGTCTAGCTTGCCATTGACTTATGCAGCCTGAAAGACAGTTGCATCTGTCAGGTAGGAAATTTGGGTACCACTTTATGTGGGGAAGGCTACTTTAACTAGTTTATGACACCATAAAAACTTCCAGCAGCATGTGTAAGAATGAGGAAGTACTCCATCAAGGACTCGGTGTCACAAGTGGACAGTGAAGCGGCAGCTCCCCCTGTGGCCGGAATCGAGCATAACCTCATGAAGTCGGAAAGCTGGAATGTTAAATTGCCTCTGTGTCTGTCTATATATGTTGTATGTCTAATGGCATTGAATGTTTGCCATGTATCCACCCTAAATCCCCTGCAGGGTGAGAAGGGCGGAATATAAACAAACAAACAAACAAACAAATACATAAATAAAAATTTTCCAAGCCCTGTCCCATAGCGATTCCATACATTTTGATAGTTTTGATCTGTACAGAATATTCTACTCCTAGCCAACAGTGTAAAGTAAAGGTAAAGGTTTCCCCTTGACATTAAGTCTAGTTGTGTCCGACTCAGGAGGGTGGTGCTCATCTCAATTTCTAAGCCGAAGAGCCAGTGTTGTCTGTAAACGCCTCCAAGATCATGACTGCATGGAGCGCCGTTACCTTCCTGCTGGAGTGATACTCACATTTGCATGTTTTCAAACTGCTAGGTTGGCAGAAGCTGGGGCTAACAGCAGGAGCTCACCCCGCTCCCTGGATTTGAACTGCCAACCTTTCAGTCAGCAAATTCAGCAGCTCTCAGCAGTTTAACCCACTGTGCCACAGTGTTCAGCCACCTATAATGCATTTTTCACCATTCTGGGGATTTGGTACCTTTTGGAAACTAACCCCACAATTTGTTGCTAAAGTTTGCAAATACCCCTTTTTTAAAAGCTCCCAGGATTCCTTGAGCAGCATAAAAACTATGGGATTTTGGGAGTTGCAGAGCAAAAAAAATCCCCACTTTTCCAAAATCTGTTGGTACTGAGGACAGCAGCAAAGTAGATACTTTCGTGGCAGTAATTTCTGGATTAAGAAAACACACAATAATAAATGGTTTTTTGTTACCTCCCCAAAAGAGCAATTTGAGCTTCATGAAGCTTGAAGGATTACAGTGATGAGAGAGGGGTGGAAATTAAGCTGTACCTGGGTTGGAGGAAACAATTTTTGAAAAAAATATGGGAATCTTTCCAAAGGGCACCTAGGATTTATACAAAGAGTTCTTGTGAGTTGTGCCAAGGAATTACTTAAGTGGCAAGAACAGTTGTTCCTTCAAAGAACTTGTATAAATTACCTGCGTCTTCCTGCAGTTTCGGTGGGCCACCTGAAGTTGATCCAAGCTTATAATGGTTGTTTTTAGTGACTGTCGCCAGATCTCTTTCTCTACCCAGCTCAAAAAGGGAAAAGGTCTCCAATTACTCCAGATAAAGAGCAAGAATGAGACTTTTGGGTGAAATTAATACAAGCTCGGGGTCATGGCCTCATTGTCAGATGCGGTTGACAAAGAAGCAGGTTGACTGTTCAGAATCTCAAAAGGCATTATTATGTGGTTTTTCAGAATACTGTCTCATTGAAAAGGTAGCTCAGTTCTTCCCTTCTAAGCGAGATTACTCGAGTCTTATTGTGATTGTGTTTGATTTTTCACTGTGTTATTTTGCATTCTTTATTGCTATTTATTTTATTGTGATGTTTGTTCTATGCTTTTGTGTTATTTTATTGTAATGCACTCATGTAAGCTGCCCGTGGCATAGAATCAAAGAGTTGGAAGAGACCTCATGGGCCATCCAGTCCAACCCCCTGCCAAGAAGCAGGAATGTTGCATTCAAATCACCCCTGACAGATGGCCATCCAGCCTCTGTTTAAAAGCTTCCAAAGAAGGAGCCTCCACCACACTCCGGGGCAGAGAGTTCCACTGCTGAACGGCTCTCACAGTCAGGAAGTTCTTCCTAATGTCCTAATCACTCCTCTCTTGTAGTTTGAAGCCATTGTTCCGCGTCCTAGTCTCCAAGGAAGCAGAAAACAAGCTTGCTCCCTCCTCCCTGTGGCTTCCTCTCACATATTTATACATGGCTATCATCTCCTCTCTGCCTTCTCTTCTTCAGACTAAACATGCCCAGCTCCTTAAGCCGCTCCTCATAGGGCTTGTTCTCCAGACCCTTGATCATTTTAGTCGCCCCTCTGGACACATTCCAGCTTGTCAACATCTCCCTTCAATTGTGGTGCCCAGAATTGGACACAGTATTCCAGGTGTGGTCTGACCAAGGCAGAATAGAGCATGGGGAGCATGACTTCCCTAGATCTAGACACTATGCTCCTATTGATGCAGGCCAAAATCCCATTGGCTTTTTTTGCCACCACATCACATTGTTGGCTCATGTTTAACTTGTTGTCCACAAAGACTCCAAGATCTTTTTCACACGTACTGCTCTCGAGCCATGCATCCCCCATTCTGTACTTTTGCATTTCATTTCTTTCTGCCTAAGTGGAGTATCTTGCATTTGTCACTGTTGAACTTCATTTTGTTAGTTTTGGCCCATCTCTCTAATCTGTCAAGATCGTTTTGAATCCTGCTCCTGTCCTCTGGTGTCCCTTTTGGGGAGATGGTGGAGGAGTATAAATACAGTTTATTATTTATTATTAGTGTAGCCAGGGATGAGGAATGCTAGATGTTGGACTCCAGCAACGTCTGTTTCCCAATCTTGGTAGAGGTTGTTTCCAGGATCCAAAGCAGTTGGATTTGCAAAACGTGGGTGGAATGGTGACTTTTGGGGGTATTTCATGGACACCCCCCCCCCATCTTAGTTTTTAAACCTGTTTCTAGGCCTTTTGGATAGATTACACCAGCTTTTATTTCTTAGATATAGTTATCATGTCAGGAGAGAATGCTTCTGGAAATGGCCATAGAGTCCGGAAAACTCACAGCAACCCATGTGGATGAGCAGATGAAGACTGGTAGGTGGCATATGTCCTGCATCTCAAAAACTCGAGATGACAGGGGAAAATTGCTGCCATTTTTGGAATCAGCAGATCAAACATACCCAGAAACAGGTCTAATGTTTGAAGCACCAAAATGCGTGCTGGACAATGTGATAAGATGTATTGATGGCAGATAACAGTAACAGCAAATCAGACGCTGAGCCTCCGAAGTGCCACTTGCTGTGGGCCATGCGCCACATGGTGCTATTGGCTCTTATGTCCTCTTTCTGGTCCTCCCACTGTGGGAACAGAAGGCAGAACCAGATAAGCTTTCAGAAATCTACTAATGTCATCTACGTATGCAAGGTATGAATTATTTTAAATGTATACCTTGCATACATAGATGACATTAGTAGATAGTAGGTATGTCTTGAATATATCAAGTTAGAATCCCTGCATTTGTTGAATACATTTGAAGTGGCTCGTGGGCATTGTCAACTAAGGTGGTATTTTTATCATTGTGTGTGGTTTTATTTTATTTACCTTACTGGATTTTCTTCTTCTTCTACAGGATGCAGGCATTTCTCCAACTCAACGGGACGAAGTGATTCAGTGGATGGCCAAACTCAAATGCCAGTTCCACCTTTATCCAGAGACGCTGGTCCTGGCCGTCAATCTCTTGGACAGGTTTTTAGCTGCAGTGAAGGTAAATATTTGACCAACCCAAGATTCTTGGGAAGGATTTACGGCCCCAACTGGAATATTTTCTAAAATCCGCTTCCTTGGATTTGGACAATGTGAGGGAGTTCTTTCCCAGAACTTGAAAGAGCTCCTGTCGTGGATTACAAATTCCAGAATCTGCCCAGCCAGCATGACCACACATGATGGGGAACTCTGGGAATTATATTCCATTCAAGTGTATTTATTTATTATTATTTACTTTATTTATATACCACCCCAGGGAGTTGGAGTATTCAAGGCGGTTTATAACATATTAATTGCAAAAATTCAATGCTGACATACATGTAGAAAGAAAAAAAATCATAATAACTAAATTAACATATAAATTGAAATAATTAAACCCATTAAACATTAAGACATAAAACATTTAAACATTAAGATAAGCATTAAAAATATCGTAGTATAAATATTAAAATCACATGATCAAAAAATTGTACGCCATAACTATTCCGATTGTCATTGCACGTATTTCATAAGTATTTTACTGCATTATTTTACTGGCCAAAGGCTTGCTTCCACAACCACGGTTTTGACAGAATTCAACAGCGAGAGTACGCTCACATCGCTGCCCTAGCAAAGGGAAAGCCACGTGGGCGCGGAGAAATAGGCGGAGACAGAGGCGGAGTCTTCGACTGTGCTGGCACAGTTTGCTCTCCCAAGACGCTAGTTTGCGGCGGCTCTAATGTTCAGATTGAATCTCCCTTCTTGTAGTTTGAAGCCATTGTTCCACATCCTAGTCTCCAGGGCAGCAGAAAACAAGGTCGTTCTCTCCTCCCTATGACTTCCCCTCACGTATTTATACATGGCCCTTATCATGTCTCCTCTCAGCCTTCTCTTCTTCAGGCTAAACATGCCCAGCTGTTTAAGCCGCTCCTCATAGGTCTTGTTCTCCAGACCCTTGATCATTTTAGTCGCTCTCCTCTGGACATATTCGAGCTTGTCAATATCTCTCTTCAATTGTGGTGCCCAGAATTGGACACAATATTCCAGGTGTGGTCTAAACAAGACAGAATAGAGGGTAGCATGACTTCCCTGGATCTAGACACATTATACTGGATTTCTGGAGATAACATCTTTTGAGGAATCTCTTGGTTCTCCAATGTGATTCTATGGTCAGCTTCCAGTGAAAGTTGGCCTTATAGTCTTACTGGAAGACCTAGAAATTCCTAGAGAAGTTTCTTTATTTGCATTTTTTTTAGTTTCACAGGGGTCCTATTCCCCTAATCCAGTGGTTCTCAACCTGGGGTCCCCAGATGTTTTTGGCCTACAACTCCCAGAAATCCCAGCCAGTTTACCAGCTGTTAGGATTTCTGGGAGTTGAAGGCCAAAAACATCTGGGGACCCCAGGTTGAGAACCACTGCCCTAAGCCCAGTGAATGTGGAGGACTGACTATTACAATACCATTTTTCTTGGAAATGGTGCATCATGGTCATGAATTAATTTGTTTTCTGAAAATGAAAGTCTTCCTGGAAAAACACATTGGCTGCTTCTTTAAAAGCCAGCTCCAGTCTTGCTGGGTGTCCTCCACCGACCTTGTTTGCATGGTGAAATGATAATGGCTTGCCAGAGTAAAGAAAGCATCCAAGTAGAAATGTGCAGTCCTCTGCCTGCTTTCCTGGGAGTAAGACTCACTGAACAGAGCGGAACTTCCTTCGGAATAAATATGCATTAGCTTCTGAACTGTGATGCTGGAGGAAAATGCTGAGAGTGCCTTGGACCGCAAGAAGATCAAGCCAGACCATCCTCCAGGAAATAATGCCTGACTAGAGGGAAGGATATTAGAGGCAAAGATGAAGTACTTTGGCCACATAATGAGAAGAAAGAAAGCTTGGAGAAGACAATGATGCTGGGGAAAATGGAAGGAAAAAGGAAGAGGGCAAGATGGATGGATGGTATCCTTGAAGTGACTGGTTTGACCATGAAGGAGCTGGGGGTGGCCACGGCTGACAGGGAGCTCTGGTGTGGGCTGGTCCATGAGGTCACAAAGAGTCGGAAGCGACTGAACAAATAAACAACAACAAACTCAGACTTCAAGGGGGGCATGGGAGATAGGTAGGTAGGTAGGTAGACAGACAGACAGACACACACACACACACACACACACACAAAAGCTAAGAATCATAGAGTTATATCATGGGGAAGGGATCCTGATCCCTGAGAAAGTTAGGGGACTAGGTGAGACCCCAGGATAGCCAGACACAGCTTCAATGCTTTCAATCTGCCACCTTAAAGTCTCATGCAATGGGTTTTTAAAGTAACCTGCCCTGCAGATACGTCCCCAACATTTCATAGAAACACTTTAAAAGTGAGTTGAGAAGTAGGCTTTGTTATGTATCCTCTGTGAAAAAAGGCATCTATGGTTAGGGATGCTCTCTATATCTACTAGTGGGAGTATTGATTCAGCTCATTAACTGCAGTATGAAGAAGAATGAATAGTTATACCAGTTGAATACCACTTCACGACCAGTGGCTCTTACCTAAGGGATTGTGGGATCAATTATCTGGAGAAGGCTATTTGGAGTTCTCCTATACTATAGTATATGTTGCTCCCGCTGTTAGCCCCAGCTTCTGCAAACCTAGCAGTTTGAAAACATGCAAATGTGAGTAGACCAATAGGTACTGCTCCAGTGGGAAAGTAATGGCACTCCATAAAGTTATGCCAGCCACATAACCTTGGAGGTGTCTACGGACAACACCGGCTCTTTGGCTTAGGAATGGAGATGAGCACCAGCCCCCAGAGTGGACACAACTGGACTTGATGTCAGGAGAAAAACTTTATTTATTTGTTTGTTTATTTACTATGCTTCTATACCYCCATRCTCAGCCCGAGGGCMACTCATGGTGGTTTACAAAATGGCACAATTRGATGCCCACAACAGTACAAAAATAGTTTAAACATTAAAAACATTTAACATAGATAAAAAATACATTAKAATTAACATCAATAAACATAATAAAAAAAACYTAAGTCCTATGAGTGCTTTACCTATGAGTGCTCTAGCGGATAATTCAAAGTGCTATATGTCGTCCGATGGCACAGTGGGTTAAACCACTGAACTTGCTGACCAAAAGGTCAGGGGTTTGAATTCAGGGAGTGGAGTGAGCTCCCGCTGTTAGCCCCAGCTCCTGCCAACCTAGCAGTTCAAAAGCATGCAAGTGTGAGTAGATCAATAGGTACCACTTCTGCAGAAAGGTAACAGTGCTCCATACAGTCATGCTGGCCACCTGACCWTGGAGGTGTCTATGGAAACATGCAAATGTGAGCAGCTCAATAGGTATTGCTCCAGCGGGAAGGTAACGGCGCTCAAGCAGTTATGCTGGTCACATGACCTTGGAGGTGTCTATGGACAACGCCGGCTCTTTGGCTTAGAAATGGAGATGAGCACCACCTCCCAGAGTCGGACACYACTAGACTTAATGTCAAGGGCAAACCTTTTCCTTTACCTCATATGTTTTCTGCCAAACTGCACCCCAGGATTGTATAGGATGAAATCACAACACTTAAACTGATATCAACTTTTTGTAATTGCTTAATGCAGACGCACCCTTTGTTTAGCCAGAAACATCCCCCCCCCCCCCCCCCCCCCCCCCCGGTCCATTTCATTGAATGTCCTTTCTTTTGCTTAGAAAAGGGTTGCTTTCCTTTATTTGCCCTCTCTGCAACACTTCTGTTTATATAAACCTCTTTGTTGTTTCTAGTACCTCTACTCCTTCATTCAATGGCATGGATGGGAGAAAATTGGAGATCTCTGCCAGCATGAGTGTGGAATGTCATCAGTATCATAAGTCTTTATATGTTACATAGATATCTTAATAGACATGGAAACATCTTGACCCTCCAATTAGTCCTGTTCCATTTTCAAAAGCAGTCTTACAAAGTGTTCCTGCGGTTTTCTACAGCACGGTGCCCGGTTGATGGAGGGCTCTACCATCTGGCAGGAAATAACCTCCAGATGGTTGTTTCAGGCTAAAAATGGAGGTTTAGCTTTGGTTCCCTCTCATTTTTCTTCTTTTGGGTCTTCCGAAGTGTTTTTCCTTCCTCTCCCTTTTAACGTTGCACCTGAAAGCAACTTACCTGTGCAGGTAGGAAGGAGATGAGCACAGATATTTTCTGTGTAGCTTCTGCTCCAAAGCGATTTGCTGGTATTTCAACGACATTCAATTTGTGGGTGCCTTTTCGTATTCCTTCTGAGATGTATCTCAGAACGCCTTTCTCAGCAATTGTATATAACAGGACTTGAGCATCCACAGGAAGTTGTTATGCATGGGGGGCTCATGGAACCAAATCCCAATGGATACCGAGGGACAAATTTAGGCTCTCCAGGCATTCTGGACTTCAACTCCCACAATTCCTAACAGCTGGTGTGGCCCAAGGAGAAACTTAAGACCTCTTTTTACACCTCCCCTCTACAATTTTGAGTGCTAGCTGGAAATTGTTGAGGTCTGCTTTAGTGTTTGTTTTCTTTTGGCACAAAAAACACCCAACAAGGTGTAAGTCAGATTGACTTTTGTGTCCTCAGGCAGACAGTGCTTCTCTTTATTGACTTTTGCTGCTTCAGTTGTAGGACATGACTATCTTTCCACCAATACTTTGGACTTCTTGAGGTGCCAGGAGCAATATGTTTGGATGGGCTTCACGGCCAAGCTCTTATTAGAGAGTTGTGTGGGGTAAAATGACACAAAGAGTTGCTATGCCACAGCACTGAATTGCTCCTCCTGCACAACCAACCATGGCATGGACAGTTCAATCATGCATTCTTCTGTTGTGTAGCAGTTACTCCCAACACATCAGCCTGCCCTTACAGACCAACTTAAGCAATACAGCTATTGTCGAAGGCTTTCATGGCCGGAATCACTCAGTTCTTGTGGGTTTTTTCGGGCTATATGGCCATGTTCTAGAGGCATTTCTCCTGACGTTTCGCCTGCATCTATGGCAGGCATCCTCAGAGGTGAGGTCACCTCACCTCTGAGGATGCCTGCCATAGATGCAGGCGAAACGTCAGGAGAAATGCCTCTAGAACATGGCCATATAGCCCGAAAAAATCCACAAGAACTGAATACAGCTATGTTTGTGCAAATCGGTGTACTCTGAATAGGATGCCACTCTTGTGCAAAATGATGGCATCATCTGCTGGGAGATTCCAGAGAAATCAGTGGATAATGCCATTAGTTGGCATCATGGGCAAACTTGGGTCCTCCAGATGTTTTGGACTTCAATTTATTTGTTTATTTTATTTACAGTATTATATTATGCCCTTCTCACCCCACAGGGGACTCAGGGCGGATTACAATGTACATATACATGGCAAACATTCAATGCCATAAACACACAACATATATAGACAGACACACAGAGGGCTATTTAACATTCCAGCTTTTTCATGAGGGTATTCTGGCCGCCAGGGGAGCTGTCGTTCACTGCCCATTTGTGACACTGATGAAGTACTTCCTCATTCTTTGCATGCTTGCTGGAGATTTTTATGGCGTCGTAAATTAGCCTCCCCCCATAAGCAGTACCTAAATTTACTACTTGACACATGCAACTGTCTTTCGAGCTGCAAATTGATCAGAAGCTCACTCCCGACGCAGGCTGGCTTCGAACTCATGACCTTTGGTCAGTAGTGATCTTAATGCAGCTAACTCCCAGCCAGCTGCGCCACAGTCCCGCTGTTTTTATCAGCCTACCAGCTGTTAAGAATTGTGGGAGTTAAAGTCCAAAATATGTGGAGGGCCAAAGTTTGCCCATGCCTTGTGCTAAAGCAATGGTTCCCAACCTTGTTTTGGCCAGGGACAACTTGACCAGGGACTATTCTCTCAACATTAGTACCAAAAGGGTTATTAATCAGTTTTTGGTCAGCTTTAGATTCAATTTGGTTATTTGGGGTCCTGATTCAGAAAATTGCATTGGATAGACCACATCAGCTCTAGTTTCTGATTCAAAACATATGCCTCCCAGTAGTCACCATCTGCTCACCTACAGAAAACTATCAGTAATAATCTAGAGCTGATGTAGTAGTAGTAATTTTTGTGGATAGTCAGACTTTCCCCTCCCAACATCGCCATTGCCTCGACACTATAAGGGGGTTTCATGAGACCATGGGGCAACACTTGTTGCCCCATGGTTTCAAAGCAATGGTGTAGTAATGGTGAGGCCGCGGACCATATTTTCATTCTTGCAGACCATATTTTCATTCTCCACGGACCGCAGGTTGGGGAACCACTGTGCTACAGGAACATAGGCAAATGTTTAACGGCACCATTCCAAAATGGAATTGCAGTGAGATATGGCAGTGGCTCTACAGTATGGACTTGTGGAGGGAGAAGACCTTCACGTAGACCAAAACAAGGCTTATTTATGTCTATTTTGCCACTAACAGGATGCCAACCATTTGATCTTTGTTGCCTAGCTATCCCATTTTTGTCAAGGGGTCTGTTAAGGAGGTTACTCTCAGAAGGTGAGTTTTTCATAACCTATGGCTCTTTCTGTCTCCTACCTTGCAGGCTCGTCCAAAGTACCTGAACTGTATTGCAATCAGCTGCTTCTTCCTTGCTGCCAAGACCATTGAGGAAGATGAGGTATGTTTCCTCCTCAGCAGTGTCCATTGCTGGATACATCTGGGAAAGGCACAGGAACGCTCCTGTGTGCCTCCTCAGCGTTTCCTCGCTACTTAAATTCTTTTTTTTTTAAACCCACGAAACAGGGAGTCCGCGATAAGCGAAACACGAAAGTAGCGAGGAAACTGTATTATGAAAGAAAGAGTTGTGGGTCGAATCTGCAAAGTTTTCAATTATACTCGGAGTAACCAAGCAAAGAGACTGTTTATTTTCTCTCCTTTGAGTATTTATATCTTTCCTTCTTTGGTCTTACAAAGCTTTAATCATTTTGATAACAACAGCTTGACTATAGAGGTATATTAAGATTTATTCTTTAATGTTTCTGTACTAAATAAGTGATAAGAATTGCTTTGAAAACGAAAGCAACAATGAGATAATGCTCTTACTGTGATTAGATATATGATGATGAAGGAACATTATCTGATGCAGCCTTAACAAGAAAATCCTGTGTTCATTTACCTAAGCTCACCAGGTCTCCTGAGGTGATGTACAGCAGGCGAAAACACTTTTTACGTACAGTTTTCCAAAAAGTCAGTTAGGACATTTCTTTAGGTTGTTGTTGGCAGCCTCTTTCGTCCCTGATTAGAAGGAGGCTCAGATCCTGAAAAGTCAAGAGCGAACGAAAATATCTAAGAGTGTTCCTTGTGACATGCTTGAGATCTGGGGCCAAGAAATACAACACTGAACTAGATTGGTCTGAGTTCACAAAGGACCGTGGTGTTTTCAAATTGCGCCTTAAAGATCCTCATGTTCTGTTTTGCTTCTTTGCCTCCATTTTGCAGAGGATTCCAGTACTGAAGGTGTTGGCCAGAGACAGCTTTTGCGGCTGCTCTCCAGCTGAAATTCGCAGGATGGAGAAGATCATTCTGGACAAATTGAACTGGGATCTGCACACGGCCACTCCACTGGATTTCCTCCATATTGTAAATATTTTAAATGAAATCCAATTCTTTCTGGGAAAAGCAGGACATTGGGTGGGGAATCGTTGTGGAAGGGATGTATTCCACCCAGGAGGTTAAACAGGAGAAGAGGACAATGCAGTCCTTCAGGGCAAACTATTCGGTTTGTATTGCCGAAGGCTTTCATGGCCAGAATCATTGGGTTGTTGTAGGGTTTTTTTCGGGCTATATGGCCATGTTCTAGAGGCATTCTCTCCTGACGTTTCACCTGCATCTATGGCAAGCATCCTCAGAGGTAGTAGGTCTGTTGGAACTAGGAAAAGGGGTTTATATATCTGTGGAATGACCCGGGTGAGACAAAGGACTCTTGTCTGCTGAAGCTAGGTGTGAATGTTTCAACTGACCACCTTGAGGAGCATTTGATTGCCTGGCAGTGCCTGGAGCAATCTTTTGTTGAGAGGTTATTAGATGTTGAGAGGTGCATTTCCCACCCACGGCTTATACTTGAGTCAATATGCTTTCCCAGTTTTTTGTGGTAAAATTAGGAGCATTGGCTTATATTTGGGTTGGCTTATATTCGAGTATATATGGGATTCAAAATAGGATTCCAGTTACAAAGTCCCTCTGCTTAAGCAAAAAAAATGTTTTGGGTGAATTAAATCCCTAAGTGTATTTAGATAGGCAAGAAAATGTATGATCAGTGTGATGGAAACATCAAAGCTGGAAGAAAGCGGAGTAATGTGATTCTGACGCTCTTTGCCTATCTTGACAAGCTGGAATGTGTCCAGAGGAGGGCGACTAAAATGATCAAGGGTCTGGAGAACAAGCCCTATGAGGAGGGGCTTAAAGAGCTGGGCATGTTTAGCCTGCAGAAGAGAAGGCTGAGAGGAGATGTGATGATAGCCATGTATAAATATGTGAACGGAAGACATAGGGAGAAGAGAGCAAACTTGTTTTCTGCTGCCCTGGAGACTAAGGCACGGAACAATGGCTTCAAACAATAGGAAACGAGATTGCATCTGAATATTAGGAAGAACTTCGTGACTGTGAGAGCTGTTCATCAGTGGAACTCTCTGTCCTGGAGTGTGGTGGAAACTCCTTCTTTGGAAGCTTTTAAGCAGAGGCTGGATGGCCATCTGTCAGGGGTGCTTTGAATGCAATATTCCTGCTTCTTGGCAGGGGGTTGGACTGGATGGCCCATGAGGTCTCTTCCAACTCTATGTTATGATTCTATTCTATGATTCTCACAGCAAAGCCAATTCTCCAATACTTTTAAGATCAGGAATGGGCAAACTTTGGCCCTCCCGGCGTTTTGGACTAAATCTATAAAGTCTAAACCAGGTATGGGCAAAATTTGGCCCTCGAGGTGTTCTGGATATCAACTCCCACAATTCCTACCAACTGTTAGGAATTGTGGGAGTTGAAGTCCAAAACACCTGGAGGGCCGAAGTTTGCCCATGCCTGTTTAGACTTTATAGATTTAGATAGCTCCCATGAATTTCAAGATGTTTTCTTAGGCAAGGATACTCATAGGGTATTTTTGCCAACTCCTTCCTCTTAAATACAGCCTAGAGCAGTGGTTCTCAACCTGTGGGTCCCAGATGTTTCAGACTTCCACTCCCAGAAATCCTAACAGGTGGTAAACTGTCTGGGATTTCTGGGAGTTGTAGGCCAAAACAACTGGGGACCCACAGGTTGAGAACCACTGGCCTAGAGCATCTGATACTGAATGGTGGTCTCCCATCCAAGTACTAACAAGGGTTGACCTTATTTAGTTTCTAAGGTCAGACAGGATCTGAAGAAAGGAGACTCCATCTGAACACAAGGAAGAACTTCCTGACTGTGAGACCTGTTCAGTGGAACTCTCTGCCCCGGAGTGTGGTGGAGGCTCCTTCTTTGGAAGCTTTTAAACAGAGGCTGGATGGCCATCTTTCAGGGGTGATTTGAATGCAATATTCCTGCTTCTTGGCAGGGGGTTGGACTGGATGGCCCATGAGGTCTCTTCCAACTCTTTGATTCTATGATTCTTTCAAGTATGTTAGTGACACAAGTAAGAAGTGCCCTCAAGGTCTTTAGCTATCATTGGAGTTAACATCACTTTGTTGCTCTTCTCCTTGTCCCCATCCAGTTCCATGCAGTTGCCTTGTCCACCAAACCTCAACTGCTGACCACTTTACCCAAGGTGAACCCGTCCCAGCACGTGGCTCTGCTCACCAAGCAGCTGCTGCACTGCCTGGCCTGCTACCAGCTCCTTCCTTTCAAGGGCTCCATGTTGGCGTTGGCCATCGTCAGCCTGGAAGTGGAGAAGCTCATTCCCGATTGGCTTGCCCTCATCATCGAACTGCTCCAGAAGGCACAGGTAGACACCCTGGAACTGGTGATGGTGGGATGGCTTGTGTTCACTAGAGATGCCATTTGTATTGATGGATAGATTGATCTCGTGCTCCACCTTTTCCCCAATGTGGGATTCAAGGCACTTTACTACCAGAAAGAGAGACATAAAGGATATATATGGGTGCAAAGATAACAACCTGTTGGTCTCTGTCCTTCAAACAGGACCCCACCATTCTCACTCATTCATTTACCTCCTTGTTTACTTTCAAGTTTTTGGAGTGGTACCTTAGATTTTCTTGTGATCAGGCTGTGTTCTTCCTGGCTGTCACGTTATTAACACAGTTTTTAGTTGCTGTGCTATAATTTGTTGCCTTTTAATTGTGACTGTAAGCCACCTTTTAACTGAAGGAACAGGGAACTAAGGTTAGGAGGCAGGAAGCTAAGGTTAGGAGGCACCGGGATTGTGGCGCAGCTGGCTGAGTGTCAGCTGCATTAAGATCACTTCTGACCAAAAGGTCATGAGTTTGAAGCCAGCCTGGGTCGGAGTGAGCTTCTGACCAATTGTGTAGCTTGTTGTCGACCTTTGCACCCCGAAAGACAGTTGCATCTGTCAAGTAGGAAAATTAGGTACCACCTATGTGTGGGGAGGCTAATTTAACTAATTTATGAGGCCATAAAAAAGACTCCAGCAAAGCATGCGGAATGCGGAAGAACTTCATCGGTGTCGTTGATGGACGATGAAAAAGCAGCAGCTCCCCTGGTGGCCAGAAAGAAAAAGTTAAATAGCCTTTGTCTGTTAAATGTTGTTTGTCAAACTGGCATTGAATGTTTGCCATATATGTGTTTACTTGTAATCCGCTCTGAGTCCCCTGCGGGGTGAGAAGGGCGGAATATAAATACTGGAAATAAGTAAATAATAAATAAAATAATTAGTCTTGTACATTTGCATAGAATCACTATCTGTTTCAGTTTGTTTCATTCACAAGGCCCCATTTTAGTTTTTGAGTGCCTCTCCTGAACGTTTTTTTTTTGTCCCAGGTCCAAAAAAAAAAAAAAAAAAGGAATATTTTCGTCCCATTGGTGGCCTGAAAGCCAAACATGTGCTCTCTTTCCAAGGTTGCTTGAGGCAGTAATGCACCTCGCTATTGGTGCCCAAGTCAAATTCTCTGGCCAAAAGTTGGCACAAGGAGCTGCCTACAGCCGCATCATCGCTTGGGCTCTGTATCACTTTGACCAAAAAGCAGGGGTTGTCATTCTCATCCAGGATATAGATTTGGACCCAGGGGCTGCCATTCCACGTCTTATTTGGCACTCGACTGCAGGCCCTGGCAGGCGCAGGCACTTTGGGCCTGTAAGCCACATAAAAGAGAGTGCGTGTGTGGCGTGCAGGCCCAAAGTGCAAGCATCTGCCAGTTTGTTTTTTTGTCAGGAGCAACTTGAGAAACTGCAAGTCGCTCCTGGTGTGAGAGAATTGACCGTCTGCAAGGGCGTTGCCCAGCGGACGCCCAGATATTTTGATGTTTTATCATCCTTGTGGGAAGCTTCTCTCATGTACCCGCATGAGGAGCTCTCCCCTGATTCGAACTGGCGACCTGTCGGTCATCGGTCCTGCCAGCACAGGGGTTTAACCCACTGCGCTACTGGGGACCCCAGTGCCTGCCAGTGCCTGCAGCCAAATGCCAAAATTCAGGCAACCAAATTGTTACCGTTCCCATCTTTCCTTTAATTTCATTGATATTTCCGTTTCGGAGGGGAGTGTACTATTTTGTGTCATCTGAATGAAACAAACTGTATGAATACATGAATTAAACAGCTGAAACAGTTACTGGGCTCATGACTACTCCTCTAACCTAAGCTGCCTTGAGTGGCATTCGGGCTGAGAAAGGTGGGATATAAATATTGTAAATCTATATAAAAATGTAATGTTCGTTTGTGGCATTAACAGAACTCAAACACCACTGGGGGAATTGACACCAAATTTGGACACAAGACACCTAACAACCCAATGTATGTCATTCACTCATAAAAATACTGAAAAACACAGCAGAAGGGACTTAGGAAAGAGATAGAGTAGGAAGAAAGGAGAGAAAGAGGGAGGGAAAGAAAAAGGGGGAAGGAAGAAAAGTTAGAGAAGGAAGGAAGGAGAGAAGGAAAGAAAAAGGAAAGGAAAGAAAGAGGGAGCAAAGGAAGGAGGAAAGATGTAGAGAAAGAGGGAGGGAAGGAAAGAGAGAAAGAAGAAAAGAGAGACAGAGAAGGAAGGAAGAAGAGAAGGAAAGACAGGAAGGAAGGAAGGAAAGGGAGAAGGAAGCATGGAAGCAAAGAGAAAAGGAAGGAAGGAAAGAAGTAGAGAAGGAAGAAAGGAGAGAAAGAGGGAGAGAAAGAAAAAGGGGGTAGGAAGAAAAGTTAGAGAAGGAAGAAAGGAGAGAAGGAAAGAAAAAGGTAAAGAGGGAAAGAAAGAGGGAGGAAAGGAAAGATGTGGAGAAAGAGGGAAAGAAGGAAAGGAAAGAGAGAAAGAAGAAAAGAGAAACAGCAGAAGAGAAAGAAAAAGGAAGGAAGGAAAGAGATAGAGAAGGAAAGAAGAAGAGAAGGAAAGACGGGAAAGAAAGGGAGTTACTGGTGTTAATTGTAATGAATTTTTTGTTGTGTTACTGATGTTAATTGCAATGAATTTTTACCTGTAATAAATGTTTTTATTGTTTAAATTATTTTTCTACTGTTGTGGGCATCGAATTGTGCCGTTTTGTAAACTGCCATGAGTCGCCCTCGGGCTGAGAATGGCGGTATAGAAGCATAGTAAATAAATAAAAATAAATAAAGAAGGAGAGAAAGAGGGAAGGTTGGCCACAGCAAAGTGTGGCGGGTACAGCTAGTAAATAAATAAATAACCTTGGTTTGGAGCTTAGCTTCCCAGTGCCTTAGAAATCTGGGAGACCATCTGCTGCCAGGTTTCAGGGAGGGCAGAAAGGGCAAATTGGACACGATGTTTACGTCAGCGTGACTTGAATTAATTAATAAATGAATGAATGTGTAATACAGAATCTGCCTGTACTAGACTTTTCCAGATAAGGTGCAAAAGACATCTGGTAGTAAAGTGACCTCTGCATTGGCTGCCCATTTCTGCGTTGACTCCTTTCCTTGTTCTGGAAGTGACATCTTTCTCTTCTGCTTCCTTCCCCTCTGAAACCCAGATGGACAGCTCCCAGCTGATCCACTGCCGGGAACTCGTGGCACAGCACCTTTCCGCACTGCAGCCACCTCTGCCGCCCAACTCGGTCTACGTCTACAGCCCCCTCAAGCACAACCTGGTGACCTGCCACGCGGGGGTCTTCCGCTTCCATCCCTCCTCCTCCGTCCCAGGCTCAAACTCCAAGGACAACAGCAAACCAGAAGTGCCAAACAAAGGTGTCACTGCACTCAACCAGCGCCGGGCGGCTCCCAGCAGGTGCAAACAAGCGACGGCCAAGCGCAAAGTGGAAGAGATGGAGGTGGACGACTTCTACGACGGGATCAAGCGGCTCTACAACGAGGAGAATGCGCCGGAGGGAGCGGCCCTCGAAGGCAAGGCCGCCTCCGCCTGCAGCGCCGACGTTTCGCGGCAAGCGGGGAGCGTTTCCCCTTGCCCTCCGTTGCAGCCCATTTCCGTCATGTAGCAGTCCTCTGCGCAATGGCACCTTGGGAGAAAAGCTGCTACTCTGTCCATAACACAACACCAAGCTTTTTGTGGCCAGAGCTGAGTGAAAGCTGTACCTTGCAAGGGCTGAAAGAAAGGAGCTATGTTATCCTTTGGAGAGAGAGAAAAAATCCCCCTTCCTACTTTCCTTGTGCGGCTAATTATAGTTAAACTTTGATTTAAGTACTTAAAAACCAAAAAAATTATAAAAAGCCTTTCAAAAAAAGACCCAAAAACCAAACAAAAAAAAGTAGCAAAAATTGTGTTTTTCTCCCTAGTGTTGTCTGCTGCACTGTTTCAGTCTGCTGTTGTGTTGTTGTAATCTCATCCATTGTGTTGGAAAGTTCACAGAGTGTGAAAAAGAAATCCTTTCCACAAATTTCTAGAAGCCCCTCTTTTTGAGAACTCTCTTTTCTTTACTCAGTCCTTCTGCTTTTCTTTAGAGCGTTCTGGACCTTCTAGTGCATGACTCCCTTGTATTTTTGGCACTTTGACTTGAGCAAAGCTCCTTTTATTTACTTTCCAAATGAACCAAGAGCCCTTCCTTGTCTTTCTCTTGTTTCGTCATTTAGCACTTTTGGTGTTTTTAATGTGGTAACTACAATTAGACCTATATTCAAAATCTGTCAGTCAGAAAGGATGCCTCTGAAATATGTTTGTACCAAAAAAATACAGAGCTGGGGAAGTTGACACCTGGTGAAAGCATATAATTCATTGCAAAGTTTCTTGGGAAACTGGAAGCAATCTTGAGATTGGGTTGTTGTGGATTTTCTGGGCTGAATGGCCATATTCTGGAAGCATTCTCTCCTGACGTTTCGTCTTCATCTGTGGCAGGCATCTCACAACCTCTGAGGATGCCTGCCATAGATCCAGAAGCATTCTCTCCTGACGTTTCACCTGCATCTGTAGCAGGCATCCTCAGTGGCTGTGAAGTCTCACAACCTGAGGATGCTTGCCATAGATCCCAGAAGCATTCTTTCCTGACGTTTAGCCGGCATCTGTGGCAGGCATCCTCAGTGGTTATGAGGTCTCACAACCTCTGAGGATGTCTGCCATAGATGCAGGCGCAACGTCAGGAGAGAATGCTTCTGGAACATGGCCATATAGCCCGAAAATCCTAAACACCAGGCTTTTTGTGGCCAGAGCAGAGTGAAAGCTGGGAAACTGGAAGCCATCTTGAGATTGGGTTGTTGTGGATTTTCATATGGCCATGTTCCTAGAAGCATTCTCTCCTGACGTTTCGCCTGCATCTATGGCAAGCATCCTCCAACAGGCTCACTACCTCTGAGGATGCTTGCCATAGATGCAGATGAAACGTCAGGAGAGAATGCCTCTAGAACATGGCCATATAGCCCGAAAAAACCACAACAAACCAGTGATTCTGGTCATGAAAGCCTTCAAAAATACAATCTTGAGATTGCCGGCAGACTGACCAAATAAATTTTAAAACACATCCACAAACACACAACACTTCAAGTGAATACGTGCATTAAATGCAAAATGTAGTGAAACCAAAATCTAGCCGACATCCCAGAGTCTGTGCCGGGGCAGTTTTCACTTTGTGTCAATGATCAGCACAGGTTTCTTCTCCACTTTCTTCCCACACCTTCACTCCACTCCTACTTTTTGTGTCCATATAACTTTTTAACCTGAGGTGAGGGCAAGAACAACGATGTGAAAGATCTTGTATATCGATGTTACAAAGCTCTGCTGCTCAGAACCAATCGCTCCTTGATTTTAAAGCTCTCTTCAAAAGCCCTTTGGAAGGTATTGCATTCAGCAGTGATAACTGAGGAAAGCCTTCTGGTAGCAATAAAAAAACAAAACATGTTGTCCTTCAATTTGTGTGTTTTGCTTTTGTTTCCGATATTTTGAGCGAAAGGGCAGTTAAAACAGAAAGACACGTTCCTGGGTTCACTGCCCTGTCCGCACTGATTCCCAAGGCCAAGACACTGGAAAACATTCCCATTCTCACGCCCAAGGTTTCCTATTACGCATCTTATCAAACTGACAATATTTATTTATTGTGTCATCCGCAACCAGAACATTGTATTGCATTTCTAACAGAACAAAAAAAACAAACAGATTTAAAAAAAACACAAATTTTGCAAACTTGGTAGCTGATTAAATGTCCTTTGACCAGTATCTGGCCACTTGGAGTGCCTCTGGTGTTGCTGCAAGAAGGTCCTCCATGGTGCATGTGGCAGGGCTCAGGTTGCATTGCAGCAGGTGGTCAGTGGTTTGCTCTTCTCCACACTCGCATGTCGTGGATTCCACTTTGTAGCCCCATTTCTTAAGATTGGCTCTGCATCTCATGGTGCCAGAGCGCAGTCTGTTCAGCGCCTTCCAAGTCGCCCAGTTTTCTGTGTGCCCAGGAGGGAGTCTCTCATCTGGTATCACCCACAGATTGAGGTGCTGGGTTTGAGCCTGCCACTTTTGAACTCTCGCTTGCTGAGGTGTTCCAGCGAGTGTCTCTGTAGATCTTAAGAAAACTATTTCTTGATTTAAGTCGTTGACGTGCTGGCTGATACCCAAACAAGGGATGAGCTGGAGATGTCTCTGCCTTGGTCCTTTCACTATTGGCTGCTACTTCCTGGCGGATGCCGGCTAAGCAGTGTAATTTCTCCAGTGGTGTAGGGCGCAGACACCCTGTGATAATGCGGCATGTCTCATTAAGAGCCACATCTACTGTTTTAGTGTGGTGAGATGTGATCCACACTGGGCATGCGTACTCAGCAGCAGAGTAGCACAGCGCAAGGGCAGATGTCTTCACTGTATCTGGTTGTGATCCCCAGGTTGTGCCAGTCAGCTTTCGTATGATATTTCGTATGATTTCGTATGAGATTTCATATGAAACTGCCAATGAATCTATCTGAAGTCGAGGCATGAAGGTATCTAGTCCAGTGACTCTTCATGGTCTTGGGTAATGTTTCTCAACCTTCCTAATGCCACGATCCCTGATAAATAACTAATATCTAATAATATCTAATAATAATAATAATGTAAATATCTAATTTGCAAGATATATTTTCATTCACTGGACCAAATTTGGCACAAATACCCAACACGCCCAAATTTGGATACTGGTGGGGTTTGTGTGATTCTGTCATTTGGGAGTTGTTGCTGGGATTTATAGTTCACCTACAATCAAAGTACATTCAGAATTCCGCCAATGATGGAATTGAACAAAACTTGGCACGCAGAACTCCTATGACCAACAGAAAATACTGGAAGGGTTTGGTGGGCATTGACCTTGAGTTTTGGAGTTGTAGTTCACCTACATCCAGAGAGCACTGTGGACTCAAACAATGATGGATCTGGACCAAACTTGGAATACTCAATATGCCCAAATGTGAACACTGGTGGAGTTTTGGGGAAATAGACCTTGACATTTGGGAGTTGTAGTTCTGGGATTTATAGTTCACCTCACAATCAAAGAGCATTCTGAACCTCACCAACGATAGAATTTGGCCAAACTGCACACACAGAACCCCCATTACCAACAGAAAATACTGTGTGTTCTGTATGGTCTTTGGTGACCCCTCTGACATTCCCTCCCAACATCCCCCAGGAGTCCTGACTCTAGGTTGAGAAACACTGCTCTTGGGTGATGTACTTCCCAGTTGATTCAATAAGTCATCACTACAATCAGCTTGTACTTGTTTTTAAAAATAGTATGTTTTAGGACCCCCCCATGGCACAGCGGGTTAAACCGCTGAGCTGCTGAACTTGCTGACCGAAAGGTTAGCAGTTGGAATCCAGGGAGTGGGGTGAGCTCCTGCTGTTAGGCCCAGCTTCTGCCAACCTAGCAGTTCAAAAACATGTAAATGTGAGTAGATCAATAGGTATCGATTCTGCAAGACAGTAACAGCGCTCCATGCAGTCATGCTGGCCACATGACCTTGGAGATGTCTATGGACAATGCTGGCTCTTCGGCTTCACAATGGAGATGAGCATGACCCCCCAGAGGTGGACACGACTGGAATTTATGTCAGGGGAAACCTTTACCTTTACTAATAAATTTCAATTGCAGATGCCACAAAGCTAATCTGGAATGGTCAACCACTGCTTGGCCCACTCCATTAATGTGCAGAGATGCACTATCTCCAAGGTCATACTGTCTTTGAAGATATATTCTACCCCTTTTCTCTAAAATGGAACACTTTATTGTGTAGTTTCCAATTTGATCCATCCACTGAATTGGGGAAGAACATGACTGTATTCCTGCGGCTAGTTTTATGGGAGTAAGCCCATCGGATTCAGTAGGGCTTAGCAGCAGTCTTATCAATCGTCTGCTCAGAGGGGATTGTTTCTGCAACATTTGCTAGTCCTAGAAGTATAAGCACAAATACCAGGAACCCTGGCCAATAATATGCACACCGAATTCAATGATTTCCGTGCCTCTTGCTCCCTCCTGTGGCCACAGTCACCTTTTTTATTGCAGACTTTGAAGACAGTATAGCGTATATACATGAGCATGAGTTTATTTAGGCTGGAAAAAGCCCCCTCAGCTTATACTTGTGTCAAGATCATTTATTATTTTACTCTATTATTATTATTATATTTACATTATTTTACTGTTCATATTACATTTATTATTTTACTTTATTATATTTATTTTCCTCTATTGTTATTACATTTATTATTTTTCTCTATTGTTATTACATTTATATTTTACGATATTCATTATTACATTTATTATTTTATTCTTATTATTGTTACTTTTACATTATTTTACTCTATTAATTTATTATTTTACCCTATTATTATTTGTATTACATTTATTATTTTACTCTATTATTATTACATTTACATTATTTTACTGTTATTACATTTATTATTTTACTCTATTATATTTATTTTATTCTATTATTTTACTCTATTATTGTTACTTTTACATTATTTTACTCTATTATTATTTGTATTACGTTTATTAATTTACTCTATTTAATATTACATTTACATTACTCTATTATTATTTTACTTTATTATTATTATATTTTTACTTTTACATTATTTTACTCTATTATATTTATTATTTTACTCTATTATTATTTGTATTACATTTATTATTTTACTCTATTACTATTACATTTACATTATTTTACTCTTATTACATTTATTATTTTACTCTATTATATTTATTCTATTCTATTATTTTACTCTATTATTATAGTTACTTTTACATTATTTTACTCTATTATTATTTTACTCTATTATATTTATTATTTTACTCTATTATTACATTTACATTATTTTACTCTTATTACATTTATTATTTTACTATATTTATTTTATTCTATTATTTTACTCTATTGTTACTTTTACATTATTTTACTCTATTATTATTTGTATTACGTTTATTGTTTTACTCTATTATTATTGTTACTTTTACATTATGTTACTCTATTATTATATTTATTATTTTACTCTATTATTATTTTACTCTATTACGTATTATTGTTACTTTTACATTATTTTACTCTATTATTATATTTATTATTTTACTCTATTATTTTACTCTATTATTATTACATTTCCACTATTTTACTCTACTATTATTTTTATTAAATTTATTATTTTACTCTATTATTACTGGAAGGCTATGTAAGCACATTTACGTTGAAGAAGGTTAGAATAACAATTTAATCAGAGTTGGACAGTCTTATCTTTAATTACAATTTTATGTAAATACTAGCCGTCCCCTGCCATGTGTTGCTGTGGCCCTCAGAAAACAGAGGAATTCCAGGCATGAAATAATAGACAGAAAAGACATATGGAAGGGACATTGATAGATGGAACAGAAGATAGATGGATAGAACATAGGTAGGTAGGCAGGTAGGTGGATGGTCAGAGGACACACACATCTTTAAGGGGCCAAAGGGGGCCGGACTGGGTGGCCTTTGGGGCTCCCTTCCAACTTGTTGGCCATCTGTTGGGTAGGCTTTGATTGTATCTTCCTTTATCGCCCAATGAGGTTGGACTGAATGGCCTTTGGGGCTCCCTTCCAACTGGATGGCCATCTGTTGGAAGGGCTTTGAAGTTATCTTCCTTTGCTGCAAAAAGTGGTTGGGCTGGATGGCCTATGGGGCCCCTTTAACTACCATGGATCAATGCTGTGGAATAATTCCACAGTGCAGACCAGGTAGGGGCAGACTTGGGCCCTCCAGGGGTTTTGTATTCCAACTCCCACAATTCCCAACAGCCTTCCTAACAGCCTTTTGGGGTTGGAGTTGTTTTGTCAGTGTGTTTTTCAGTGTTTTTATGAGTGATAGTCACTCGTTGGCCTGTTAGGTGTCTTGTGTCCAAATTTGGTGTCAATTCACCCAGTGGTTTTTGAGTTATGATAATCCCACAAACAAACATTACATTTTTATTTATATAGATTCAAAAACATTTAACCTACTGATGCCTCAATCAATGTAATTTTCTTGGTATCTATTTTTATTTTCAAATTTACCAGTAGCTGCTGCATTGCCCACCCTCAGTTCATAAGTATATACACTAACCTGAAGGGATAGTGGGGCATAAACCGGTTTTAAAATTGTCATGTGCCAGACTGGTCAATGTGTCCAGATGTTCTTGGACAGCAATTCCCATTAGTCCTGAACAAAATAGAGAAGCTGTGTGGTCAGTAATGATTGCAAAGCTGTAAAGTGCCCATCCTTAGTAGAGTGGGTAAATATTTTAGCTAGAATCCATCATCAAGAAGGCAAAATGTGACTTTATATTCACTAAAATAGGACAACTGTGCAGTTGTGGATTGCACTATTGTGGAAATTATGTGCAAATGAATGTGTAATACGCTTTTGCAGCACTCAATGCATTTAGTGGTCACTAATAACTTGCAGGACCAAAACAGCAACAACCAATAGGTTTTAAGTGCACCACTGGATATGTGCACAACAGATGAGAACAAACCTGTGGCTGCAAAGGCATCTTGGACAAAACCTGATTACACCATAGCAATAGCTTCCTCTTTCAATAGCCAAACATTAGCAAATGTGTGTGAAAAAGTGATCTTAAAGTGGTATAGTATCACCTGGGGCCCATCTCATATGACAGTGTGTCAAAACAAGATACTACGCCAAAACCAGGGCCTGCTTTCATGTTTCTTTCCAATGTTCTAAGCACTGTTTGAAATGCTGAGATTCGGATGTCAAAATCAAAGAAATTTGTTTTACTTACCTTTTGGTTAGGACCACATTCTGATAGGTGGGGAGCAAACCTCTTCTTATTGATGGTCTCACATGCTGCTCTGAGATCATTGCCATGAACCGCGCTTTGCATCAGGACTAGTTCAAAATGCCAGTCTAAGAAAATGCCTTACACCAGATCCAGGGTGTTGGGTGCACTTTTCCATTTCTGTAGTACACCGGACCTTTAGTAGCTTCAAAGTCTCAGACAGATGTCTATTTCCTCACCTGAACCTTGGGCCTTTTAGACGGGGATGTCAGAGATTGGCCCTGGGATGCTTATCACTGAGCAATGGACTTTTCACTACTGTGTTTTCCAAAAATAAGACATTGTCTTATATTTATTTTTCCTCAAAAAGACACACTATGGTAGAGGTTCTCAACCTGTGGATTCCCAGATGTTTTGGCCTTCAACTCTCAGAAATCCTAACAGCTGGTAAACTGGTTGGAATTTCTGGGAGTTGTAGGCCAAAACACCTGGAGACCCACAGGTTGGGAACCACTGCACTATGGTTTATTTCCAGGGGATGTCTTATTAAGTAGGGTACAACCACCTGCATTTATGGGGTGATCTCTCTGGGCTCAGTAGCAGACTGCTTGCTGAAGCTTCCCCCCTACTTGCTGGTCAATGCTAGGGAGCATCTTCTTACTGGTGTTTGTGTAGGGTGAGAGAGACCTGCAGACTGTTGCTAGTCAATGCTAGGGAGCAGCTTCTTTATTGGTGTTTGTGGGGGGTGAGAGAGACCCACAGACTGTTGCTGGTCAGTGCTAGGGAGCAGCTTCTTTATTGTTGTTTTTAGAGGGTGAGAGAGACCCACAGACTGTTGCTGGTCAACGCTAGGGAGCAGCAGCTTTACTGGTCTTTGTGGGGGAGAGAGACCCAGAGAGTGTTGGTGGTCAATGCTAGGGAGCGGCAGCTTTACTGGTCTTTGTGGGAGATGAGAGAGACCCACAGACCTGCTGGTCATTGCTGGGGAGCAGCAGCTTTACTGGTGTTTGTAAGGGGGGAGAGAGACCCACAGACTGTTCCTGGACAATGCTAGGGAGCAGCTTCTTTACTGGTGTTTGTGGGGTGGTGGTGGTGAGAGAGACCCACAGACTGTTGCCGGTCAATGTTGCGGAGCAGCAGCTTTACTGGTCTTTGTGGGGAGTGAGAGAGACTCACAGACTTGCTGATCAATGCTGGGGAGCAGCAGCTTTACTGGTCTTTGTGGGGAGGCGAGAGAGACCCATAGACTGTTGCTGGTCAATGCTGGGGAGCAGCAGCTTTACTGGTGTTTATGGGGGATGAGAGAGACACACAGACTGTTGCTGGTTAGTGCTGGGGGAGAGAGTCCCACAGTGCTGAGTAAAACAGCAGCCACAGCTTTACTTCTTTCCCCTGAGGACACACAATACCTAAAGCAGAGCGTCCTACACCTCATTTCACAGGGAAGACTTTTGCTTGCATTTTCTATGTCTCCCTCTATGCCTAAGCTTGCAGCACGCAGAGAACAACTGGGAGAGTCAACCTTGTCCCCTACATAGCCACGCCTTTCACTATGTCTTATTTTCAGGGCATGACTTATATAGTGCAAATGCTTACAAATGGTTTATTTTCTGAGTCTTATTTTCAGGGAAACAGGGTAAGCTACACTCCTGGCATGGTCTGCAAGGAACCCAATCAAGGGAATCAAGACTTCTGGGGTACATCGTTTGGGCTACATGGCTGCATTTGTAGAATGCTACATAGTGGCCCTATGGTCAACTTTCACTGGGGGGGGGGGGCTGGAGATGTCAAAGAGACCACATTAATTAACTGTTAATAACCAAATTCACAAAAGTCAAACTGTGGAAAGCTGACTAGCATTCGATTATCCCTTGAGAGAAAGAAGTGTGGGGCTTGATGAGGTCTTGTCAGAATCAGGACAATGGGCGTAACCAACCCAAGAGGGATTGATCAACTTTCTTTGCAATTCATTGTACATAGGTTGTAACTCTATAGCAGGCACAAGCAAACTTTGGCCCTCCAGGTGTTTTGGACTTCAATTGTGGGAGTTTGCCTGTGCCTGCCCAATAACAACTAACCTGTAAGACCCACTGAGCTCAATGATATTCTACTTCGGCGTAGACATAACACAGGATGGCATTGTTAAAGACGTCTCTGAAGCACTTTGTTTCACTGATTTTAATCATGGGGTCATTTGATTAAAGAAATCTCAGTTGATCAACAATAAAAATCCATATGGGTAATCAATTGTATTTGATACATTTGCATATAAATGCCTCCCCCACACCTGATTTGGACTTTAGCTCCTCTTAACCATAGTCACTGTGAAGCAGCCAAGACACTCCTCTACCTGTCAATATTTAACCTGAAACTGTGGTTGTGTTGGGAGATGTAACTGTTAGGTTTGTGGATCCATTTTAGCAGTTTTCCTTCTGCCAATTCGGCTTGGTTGGATGGCCGTAACGGCAAGGGCCGTCATGGTTTCTCATCCGTAATGGGACCATGTGGCAGCCAATCATAGCTTCTCCCCTTTTTGGGAGCACGCGGCACGCAAAGAGACAGCCACATGTTCTTTGCACAGGATTTCTCTGTGAGCTCTGCCTGTTGGGCCAATTGGAGTAGAAGAACACCGTGCAAGCTGGGTCTGCTTTCTTAACCCCATTGCTGAAACTCAGGTTCCCTTGAAGGGAAAAAAAAAGAAAGGGTCACAGGAAGGACGCTTCCTTAACCTCATTGCAGAAATCCAGGCTCCCTCGAAGAGAAGAAATGCACAAGCCTTGTAATTATGTCTTCCTATGCTTCCTCCCAATCCTACCACTAAGACTGCAGATGCTTGGTGCAATGCTTCCAGGTACAGGAAGAACTGGGCACGTTCTTGAATATTCCCATTTTTCGGCAACATGGAAATACCTATGGAGGGACTGCACTGCTGAATTCCCCCCCCCCGGGGGGGGGGCTTTGAGTTGCTATGTGTGCATTGACTGTAACAGCGAATTGCAATGGCACATGGCAAACTCATGACATTGTAATTACTCGACAGAATGTCAGTCTGTGTGTGGATTTGCAGGCCTGGCATTGCTTCAATCAAATTGTCCAGCAAAGGAAACTGAAGTCTGCATCTTAAGGTGCTGGATCCAAACGCCAAGTGTGTGTTCTTTCTTTGCTTTGCATAGAACATTCAGAATTATGACTTTCAGAATACCCAAAAATGGGCTAGGTCTTATTTCAGGGGATGTCTTATTTTTCTTGTACTTTAGACCCTTCAGCACCCCCTAAAAAATTAAAGTGATACATTGGTTGCCTGACTCACACAGAGGGCCACAAAAAATAAGGGCTGTAAAGGAACTGACTCCCACACACTGTCTGGAGACTGTCATGATCTCCTACAGCAGTTCCTGGACCACTTGTATAGCATGGATGGTATTGCAGCTTCTGGCCACCGGAAGCATGCTTCCAAACAAAAACTTTGCTTTTGTTTATTCATTCAGTTGCTTCCGACTCTTTGTGACCTCATGGACCATCCTAGGCCAGAGCTCCCTGTCGGCTGTCACCACCCCCAGCTCCTTCAAGGTCAATCCAGTCACTTCAAGGATACCATCAATCCATCTTGCTCTTGGTTGACCCCTCTTCCCTTTTCCCCAGCATCACTGTCTTCTCTAATCTTTCCTGTCTTCTCATGATGTGGCCAAAGTACTTCATCTTTGCCTCCAATATCCTTCCCTCCAATGAGCAGTTGGGCTTTATTTCCTGGAGGATGGACTGGTTGGATCTTCTTGCGGTTCAAGGCACTCTCAGAACTTTCCTCCAACACCACAGTTCAAAAGCATCTTCACTCAGTCTTCCTTATGGTCCAGCTCTCACATCCGTAGGTTACTACGGGGAATACCATTGCTTTAACTATGTGGATCTTTGTTGCCAGTGTGATGTCTCTACTCTTCACTATTTTATCGAGATTGGTCATTACTCTCCTCCCAAGAAGTAAGCGTCTCCTGATTTCCTGGCTGCAGTCAGCGTCTGCAGAACTATTTGCACCTAGAAATACAGAGTCTGTCACTTCCTCCACATTTTCTCCCTCTATTTGCCAGTTGTCAGTCAGTCCAGTTGCCAGAATCTTGGTTCTTTTGATATTTAACTGCAACCCAGCTTCTGCGCTTTCTTCTTTCACCTTGATTAGAAGGCTCCTCAGCTCCTCCTTGCTTTCGGCCATCAAAATGGTATCATCTGCATATCTAAGGTTGTTAATATTTCTTCCAGAAATTTTACCCCAGCCTTGCATTCATCAAGCCCCGCACATCACATGATGTGTTCTGCATACAAGCTGAGTAGGTTAGGTGAGAGTATACAGCCCTGCGGTATGCCTTTCCCAGTCTTGAACCAGTCTGTTGTTCCATGGTCAGTTCTTACTGCTGCTACTTGGTCATTATACAGATTCCTCAGGAGACAGACAAGGTGACTTTGTGTCCCCATACTACCAAGAAGTTGCCACAATTTATTATAATCCACAAAGTCAAAGGCTTTAGAATAGTCAATAAAACAGAAATAGATGGGTTTCTGAAACTCCTTGCCTTTCTCCATTAGCCAGAAAATATTGGCAATTTGGTATTTGCTAGGTCTTACTTTTGGGGGAGGCCTTATATTTAGCAATTCAGCAAAAACCTCTGCTAGGTCTTATTTTCAGGGGATGTCTTACTTTCGGGGAAACGGTATCTGAGCTAAGGATAGTGCCCAGGGTTTCACTGAAATGGGTCTCTTTTCTAGAGAGAAAAAGTGGGATATAAATAAATATAATAATAATCTGCTTCAACATTTAATGTTTATTATCTAATATCCTTTTAATTTAACCTGTCTTAGAAGGTTCTTTCTGCAAAGACAGCCTGGAAATCTTTGAATCAGTTCCTACAGGTTCCATATCAGGCACAAAAGAGGAGGTGGTGAAGGCCAAATGACTATCAGGTTCTCGGAGCAAAAAGCCAAGGGGAATTGAGACAATTCAGACTAGTCCAGGGCTGTCCCATACTGGCTGGAAATTTCTGGGTTTTGTCATCCAAACAACCTTTTTCCACGTTTTCATCTAGAGATGGCGATGCTTCTGAAGACTCTCCCATAGTAGCTAGACATAGTAGCTGCCCAGTTTGAAAACAAAGGAATCTGATCAAACCTGTCACAGCAATCACTTGCCCTGGAAGAAACTCTGGGAATTGTTTGCTGACCACTTTCATCCATGACAATTGATGTGTATCTGTTAAAACCCCAAAATGTATGTGCACAAGACGAATACAGACATTATACAAGAGCCAAAAGGAGGTACAGCTCCCTGAAAAGAATATATACAGTACAGTGAGAAATAGTTGCTGCATAAAGGGTGGAACTGCTATCAGTGGGTCAAGTAAGTATTTGTAGTTACTATGCTTTTCCAAAGTGATTGCACCTAAGTTCTAGGTGGCCAAACTATCTTAAGAACTGGATTCTGGACTGAAGGAGGTGGTTTCATCCTCATGTTTGACGTACGTTTGGACAGGATTCTCTCCCTCACCTGAATCTAGGGAGTGTTATGAAGACTAATACTGGGAACCCTTGTGTGAGTTCATATGGCTTTTAGAGTAACCAGGTTGCAGCGTTTCTTGAATTAGTGCTAGGCTAGATCTGTGTAAGGTTTCTACATCTCTGGGTTTTGCATACACCTTTCTCTCTCTTACAAACACACATACATACATACAAGTTCATACATCCTGTCCTGATTCTGGCTGGCGTGTATCTGCTGTATCAAAAGGAAAGGAAGAAGAAAATTCCCAGTGCAATATCTCGGGCATCATCCAAGTTCTCTCTGCCTCCTTGTGTCGAATTGTTTGCCAGCAGTGAGTCGACCGACACTCGGAAACAAAACAAAACAAACGGGTGCATATACATGCACACACACACACACACACACTTGTGTGCGTGTGGACTCACACTCATACACACGCATTGTGGTGAATCACAGTTTTCAAAAGACAGAAAGGCGGAAGTGGTGGAGAAATGAGGTAACTGGTCTCCCAAAGGGGTGTGTGGCAAGACCTGCCGGCTCTTCTAATGTCCATTTAGGAGAGAGGGAAGTGGAACTTGGCAA